>VZRV01002362.1:0-291542 GCA_013398115.1 Falcunculus frontatus | reverse complement strand
GCGCCCCGGCACGGCGGGGGGAGGCTCCCCGCTCCCGGCCGAGCCCCCTCGGGACATCGGTGCCCGAGTCTCCGGCAGCGGGGCCCGCGGGCGGCGGGGCTCTGCAGCCTCACTGGCAGCCCCCGCCCGAAGGTCTCCGCTCGCCTCCCCTCCGCCGCTGGCCTTCCCGGGGTCGCAGCGGAGCTGCCGCTGTCCCCCGCGCCCCGGCCCCTCCGTGGGGAGGGGCACCCCCACTCGCCGGGGGGACGGGGCGGGGTGCTCAGCCCCTTCCCTGCGGAGGGGGACACAGCGCGGCACCCTGTCTTCCCCGAATTTGCCCCTTACATCCCGGCTCACAATGGAGATGGGGAGATGGGAGTGGAGCGGTGAGGGGTCTCCAGCCTCTCTGGATTTTCTCCCCTGTGGCCTTTCCCCACTGGACAGGGGTTTTCCTGAAGGGGTGGCTTCTCCGGCGGGACGGGACAGAGCAAACCCGAGTGTCCTGCCGGGCCGGGGACCGTCCCCACGGCCGGCTGGCGGCAGGCGAGACACGGGGCTGGCCCCGGGCTGGGGTCGAGCGGGAACCGTGAGCCCGGGGGTGAACACAGCAGCCTCCCGCCCGTGCCGCCGCGACCCTCAGCAGAGCGCCGGCCGCAGGGCACAGCTCAGCTGCACCTCGGCGAAGCGAGGTCGTCTGTTTGACAGAAGGGTATCGCGTTTCTTTTCTCCAGCAAGGGTTTCCTTTTGGGGTGAAGGGGAAGGCTGCAAAGGGGGTGGTGAGGTTGATTCGAGGTAAAACTGGCGATTTCACGGAGCCCTTTCGTGCTCGCCTTCTTATCGCAGTGCATATCGATGGGATGAGAGAGTTAGCCGTGTAAACCGGCGCTGATCGCATCAGGAACCTCAATTGTGTGAGGAGCGGCCACTCTCAGTTGTAACTGTTTTCCCCACTCTCTCCCCCCGCTGTCCCTCTCAGAGCTGTTAAATATCGGTACCATAAAATGTGGGGGATTTAAAGGTCTGTGGGAGGCTCCCTTTGAAAAGGACTCTGGGGAAAGTCTTTCTAATCCAGGATACTTGAGCCGGATGGGGTGGGATTGCCAGAGGGGCATAAAATAAAAATCATTCAGCAGACAAAACTAGGGGCTACCCTGACATGTAGAAAGTGCATTTGTCTCGATGTTTTATTTTGTTGGAGATTGAAACTTATTGTGTGCTAGTGTGTGTGTATAAATACGTGAGCAAGCCAGGCAAGTGGCATAAATAAACAAGGCTGTGGAGGAAGGATGGGACATATATGTGAGCCAACTTGCAGCTAGCCAGCCAACTCACTTGAGCAGCATTAGCACCAGTGGGCAGAGAAAGCATATCAAAAAATAAACGCTCCGCTAGAAACAAGGAAAACATTCAGCAAAAGGGGAGTGCACTACCTCTCCTTGCCCTGACAAAGCACGACTGAGAAACTCTGTTCACTGTCTCTCCAGCCTCTTCCCTTCCCTGTGTCCCTGCTACAGCAGAGACGCGTGGGACAGATGTGTTGGGAGACAATCCCGGGGGCTGCATGGGTCATCCAAGAGCCTCAGCAAAACCAACTTGTGGAGTGTGCGCCAACCGAGGGCCAAGCAGTAGGGCAGGGTATGCATGAGTGACCAGCAGCAGGGGGGAGAGGTGGTTTATTTGCTGTGGAAGAGGGGCAGAGACATAGACTGAGGAGAAAACAAAAGCTGTGCCTTGACTCAAGATGGGATCCAAAAAGCGGCAGGGTGAGAGGACGCCAGGAGTCTGGTTGCCCCCACAAACCAGTCCCATTAGGGGGGAAGAAAACCACCCAACAACAATAACAAACTGAACCCATAAACAGTTACTGCTGTTCTGCGATAAAAGGGGAAGATTTATATTGTTGAAATGTGTGCAAGGAGCTTGTTCCAGAGCAAAACTCTGGCATGCAATTCTCTGTTTATGTCGCTCATCCCGATGGATGAGATATCGGTGGCAAAGTTCAGGCTGACATCAGCCCTGGGGAGGCAGAGCCAGCGACCGGGCTGGGCTGCACAGGGCTGCACAGCTGTGCCTGGGCCTGCGGTCGGTGGACGATCAGTTTTGGGGAGATCCAGCACACAAAAAGCCTCCCCTCACCAGGCCGGGAGAGGTCAGGAGCCAGCAGCAGCACATACTGTGGAGGGAGTTGGATGTAGTGTTTCATTGCAAGCAAAACAGATGAATCGGAAACAGTTCCCAGGGTGGTTTTATGCACCTCTCTGTTTTGGGGTTTATTAAAGAGGGTGGGGAGGGAAAGAATGACTGATGGTCTGTGTGTTGCCGGAAAGTCAGATATGTCTGTTTTACTGAACTGCAATGAAGCCAGCAGCAGGAGTCTGTAAAATCAGCTAGGTATTGTTTTGCTAGGTCTTTTTTGGTTTTGGTTTTTTTTTTTGTTTGTTTTTTGGTTTTTTTGTTGTTTTGGTTTTTTTAAGTAGAGTAATCCTTTAGTCAAAGAGTAATAGTGTGTGGTGTTTTCGCTATTGCAATTCCTGCCCGGCGGTTTCTCTGTGCAAACTCCCACAGCCAGCACATGTTGATTTCAGTTTTCCAAATAGCTAATACATTGTATTAGAAAAGAAGGTAGCCTCAGGATCCTCAGATTATATCCCAAATAAAATATTAATATTCAATTAATAGTTGATATTGTGCTTGTTTAAAATGGCACTCTAGTCATAAAAACTAGCCATGTGAACAGGACAGCTGAATGCTCATCCTTTGTCATTGTTCTCTAGACTGGAAATAGTTTGTGTAAGTGAACAAAAGAGTCACTAATTTGCCTTTTCAACTTGGGAAACACAGTAAAGGAATAAAGGCCTTGGATTACTTCTGATATATAACTTGAAAATGAAGCATACCGTGTCCGAGACGTATCCTTATTTTTCAGGAACTGATCAGGATGTAGATGGCATAGGTCAGACTTCACCACCAAGGAGTCATCCCTGGTAGCTTCCCAAAATCTGGGTCAGTAATGTCTGAGAAGGGAGAAGGGTTGGAGGACTGGAGCAGGAGTCCTGAGTAACGGTTGCACAACCCAACGTATCTACTATTTGTTAAACACCCACAATATTCTTGGCACTACACAGGACCCCAAATCACGACAGTCTTTGCTCCAGATTTCTCTTATCCTGTGCAAACTAAGGGCAAGCACAGCTGGCAAGGCACATGGAAAGGTACCAATATATAAGAAATTACCCAGAACACACGCACACATACACACACACACAAGCACACGCACACATCTATATATGTAAGTATTTGTGTGTCTGTGTGTGTGTATTACTATTCTTTTCCATATTTCCTAATCTGACAGTTGTTACATTTCTCTGTGTTTCCTAATATAACCCATTTGTTCTTTAGCCATGTTCAATTTAAGAGGTTAATCTCCTGTAACATCCTGAGTATTCTCCAAAGCTGTTAATATCACAAACAGAAGATTATCTTTGAATAGTCTAAGTATATGGAAAAAAGTGAGTGATGAAAAATGCTTTACTCACAACAAGTTGAACCGAAGTATACTTTTTAAAAAATAAACTGGTTCCTAAACATCCAGTCCCAATATCCTTAATAATGTCTTTATGTTTCAGATATTTAAAATATCTAATGGCAGAACATTAGCAACATGTGCAGCAGAGAACAATCCTACACTGGCAACAAATAGACTAGATGACCTAATTGATTTTTCCCATCTCCGACTTGTGCAATTCCGTCATTGTAATAAAATCCCAGTGTAATCAAAGTTTACAGGATCAGGTCCTAAATTAGCATGTCGATCTGGACTACCCCTTCGTCTGGGTCAGGTCCAAAGCCTGCTGCTGTCAGCTTGACCTTTTATCAGTCTGAGAGAGGTTTGGATCTGGTCTTCTGGATCAGTCTGGAGGAGGGCTGAATTGTTTTATTGTATGCAGAAAAAAAAAAGGCGTATTTGTGGGAAAAACACACAAACAAATTTTGCAGCACAAACCTTCCAGATGCAGTTCAGTTAAGAAAGTCCATCAGGAAGGCCTCAAAATGAGAAGTTTTTGGCAGAGGAAGTTTTAGTAGTTAATACGAGGATGATCAAACCGTGCTAAGTCATTGTTTCCCTGTATTCATCTATCAGTTGGCCGTCTCTCGGACTTGCCATCCGATTGTAAAACTCTTGGGATGCAGACCAACTTATTCTTCTGTGTTTGCAGAATCTGTGCCTAGAGCAACTGTGTCTACAAGAAAAAACCTCAGCATTGCCATGGAAATATCTGTGTATTTTGGGTGTAAATACTCATTCTAGAACAGAAGCAATTAACATAAATGCTTTTCTAATGTATGCTAAATTGAAAAAAAAAAAAAAAAGCTTTTGATGTAGGCTGACTTTAACCACCCAGAAGGCAATACCAGAATAACTGCACTGGCTTAAATTCATGCATCAGTTTGCCCAAGAATGCTTCTCCTGTGGTGACAGCCCATAGGGTGGAACTACAACTGGGTAAAGCTGGAGGATGTGAGTAACCAGCAACAAAGGTTTGCAGCCATCTGACACATCCATTTGTCTAGGCATTGATTTCTCTATGATTTCAGTATTTGGGAGGAGCTGTTTTCTCATTTTGGCAGTGTTTCCTGTGAATTTCTTTGGTGTTAATGTTCATCTAAGTATATTCCACACTTGCCCAAGTGACTTGCTCATTCCCACTTCCTGGGCTCTGTTGGTCCAGGGGTTTGGGAAATATTAGGCTGAAAAATTAAACGCAAAAAGGGATTTTTTCAGCATATTCCATTTCCTGATCTGGTACACCATAAGGAAATGAGAAACCTGACATGTAGAACAGGAAGTGCAGGGAGTGTCTCAAGTAGGTCAGTGAAGCAACCTCACTACCGAAGGTGAAATTACAGACGTAGGGTTCCTTGGAAAGGCAGGGATGAGGGAACAAGGCCCATTCCTTTATGTGTGGGCTCACACTGCACACAGTATGGGTGATGGGCAGGTTATCTAGTGTGCATACAGAGGAACAGCTAAGCATGAAGAAGGGTGATGGTGCAGAGTGTAGATGGAGCTCATGTGCTGCAGTTCCAGCTGTCCTCAACAATGCCATCCCATTGCCAGGATATACTAAAGCAGTTCAGCTCCAGTGGCCTGAAGTCAGAAGAGGCATTACAGCATTATAGGAGCTGTAGCTGAGGAACTGAGTGATCACTGTCACAGCATGAGGCACAGAGCATGCAGCCATGGGTTACCCTGTCCTGTCCTTCACTAAACATTGGTAAATGTGTCACTGATACTTATTCTATGAGATGTTTCAGTATTAGACAGATAGTGTTGAGCAGTCTGGAACACTTCTGTACTCAAATACTCTTGCTGCTTATTTCAAGGGGTAAAGTGAAATTCTGGAAAACTGCAAAATGGTGAAGTCCTGAAGAATATTATTCTCTGCTTGACTCTGGTGCACTGGTGACACAGTACTCTTGAGAAGGACTTTTAAGCACAAGCTGATGATGTCCATCACTATGCCTGGAGACCTTGAAGCAATTGGATATGTTCCATCGGTTCATATTTTGCATTCAGTTCATCAGAGCTGAAAAAAGCCCTTGTACTTTTCTGAAGAGACAGACGTTCCCCAGTCAGAGCCTTACCCTTTTTGTGTACTTTCCAGCATATTTCTGACCACTGTTCATGAATGGAAAGAATCACACCGTGTTTTACTTCTGAATTTAGTTCTCTTTTCACATGAGACTGATGACTGGTAGTTGAATAACAAGGATTTAGTGATGTGGAGCTTCTGCTAAGCTAATATCTACATCTACTACATTGAACAAATTACAAATCAGGCATCAGACAGCTACAACTTAAAAGCCAAGATCTCATGAAACATGGAAGCATCTTCAATTTAGGAGTCGTAAGTCCTACCTTGTAGGCATATGACTTTGCAAGTGACATCCAACATTCAATATTTAGACATTTAAACTCTCCAAATAAACTTTGGCAAAGGTGCACCTTCCAAACTGCTACCAGAACCAACATTCATCCTGAATTGAGAGCAAGCAGGAGCTAGAAATAAGGAAACACTCAGCCCAGCTAGGATTTTCTGCCCAGCCAAATACCCATTCATGCCTGAGTCAGCCAGCCTTGTCCATCAGGGGAGAAATTAAGATCCTTTCTTTCAGAAAAATAGTCAGTTGTGTCTTTTTCTAGAGTTCCCTTTAGCCCAATGGCAATGAAACTTGGCCAGTATGTGGACCCATGCTCCATATGTACCTTCCATGGGAGTGTGATTCAGAGTGCAATTGCACCCCACACCCTGAGCTCTCAGTTATGTGATTCTTTGGCTGAGGTTGCTTCACAGGCTGCTTTGCTGCATCAGTGCCACCATAAACATTCTTGGTGTCGGATGATAAGAAGGAATTGATTTTAAGGCACATGAAGAGAAATCCTTTTTTCTGTCTCTTTTTTGAAAGAATGCTTGCACATTTCACATTAAATGGAAATTTATGAGCAGAAACTGGTATCTTCCGGCTGCATATACCCTAACCACTAAGCAAAGTTGCTATTATTACCATTTCTATATTTCTGTCCCTGTTTTGTAAACAAGCTTTTACACAGTGCTTGCTGAGAGGGGCCTGGTTCCACTGGTGGCTGGGTCTAGATCCTCAGTGAATTTAGCTCTGTTCGGCCCGCAATCTGCTCATGCAAGAGTCCTGCCTGTGCTGGCTCTGGGTCTCTGCAGGAGCTGTACTCTGAGGAGCATTCACCCCAAACAAGGAAGGACACTGTGAATTTAATTAGGTGCTTCCATCCTCAGCTGCTGCTGAAGATGATTCTTAAATCACAGCTTTATGCACAGCTATCAAAATCCCTTTTGGATCAAACCTCTTGTAGCAATCTGCTTTAATGTGCCTCCAGAATTTAGGTATGCTGATAACATTCAGAGCATTGCAAGGAAGACTTTCATTGTCCTTACGTGATGTTGTCCCACCAACCTTCCATCTAAAAGTAAAATAATATCTCCAACTGCTTAATCTGTTAGTTACTTATCTTTAATAGTTAACTGTTTGAGAGTAAACCGACGGGCTCACAGAAAGGCATCTAGGGTAGCACGTTGCAGCAGGACTTATTAAGACATTATTAAGGCTTATTAAGGGCACTGTTAAGTAATGGCATATTCCTGGATAAAACATTCATTTATAACGTGTGGAGTTAAGAGGGGGTTTTATCTGCAACAGTAGCTTTTACAATTGGTGCTTGCAGTCCATTTAGCGGAAGCCAGGCTGTTTAACCATGGGGTATGGATATAAGGAGCACATGTATATGTCTTTCAGGAACTAGAAAGCTAATTTTGTAGTATGGAGTCAAACAGGGCATATGGTAGATAACAGTCCCCTTTCACATTCTAACACAGGATTGAGATTTCTTAACAAAGGCAATAGAGTTGCAAAACAGCATGACTTTGTTGCAGTTAGTAATTAATGAGGTGCTAAAAGTGCCTAAACAGAGGATCGCAGACAGAGAATGCATGACTCAAGAGGATAAGGAGCCCCCATCATTTCACACAACAGTGTCATTTAAATAAACAAGCAGCAAGTCGCTGGGTGTGTGAGGTGGGAAGGGAGCAGCAGGCAGCAGCAACATGCTCTGTCAGCCATCACTTTTCTGCCTGTGAGAAGCCAGTTGTGCTTTCCCAAATGCAGACAGAGTCTTTACGTGTGAAACATTTGTTTAATCCATTATTGGGGCTTGGGGGAATCATACACTAATCGGTGCTGCCGCTTTTCTGGTGGCATGTTAGTCAATTCGATTTTTAATGAAAGAGTAGTGATTGCCCTGAAGGCTGTTACCAGTGACATACTGTGCAGGATGAAGTCTACCTGGCAGGCTGGTTTTTGGTTTTTTCCCCCTCATAACAGACATAATTTTCTGTGTTCTTAGATGAGATATAAACCACTTGGTTTATGTTTTCTTATTTTCTGTTTTCTTTTCTTTTTTTATTTTTATTTTAACAAGCTTGGGAGATTTTGTGTCATTCTGCAGAGCACTCCAGGATTATTATTTATTTTAAGCAAAACCTATTCCAGTTCAAGTATTATATGAAAATAGCAAACTTTTATAAAGTGTTTGTCCTGTAATGTTTACTTTCTTTCCAACGAAACATTTATAAATAGATTGAGAGAAATGTGGCAAAGCACCAAAGTCATCCACTGAGATATTTCATAAGAAAATATAATGTAAAAGTGGAATAAAGGAGCACTTTTGGAAGTGGTGTTTGTTAGTAAATTCTTTTTGTGTAGGGGGATATGATGCAATATGTCATGTTGACCCTCTGGAGTCTATGGCATAGTGATCCAAATTTATTCCTGCAGGTACTGCCGTGCAGTACATGTATTGCAGTCAGACTGAATTTATCTGTACATTTATGCAGCTAAAGAGATGGTCAACTTTGGATTCCTTCTTCCCTTTCTTTTGTGGATTTAAACCTAGGAATTGAAAATCCATCACATGCTGGGAAGTGATGGATCTAGTTAGTAAGAAATCCAGTTTCTCTATTTTCACATCCAGGCAGCTCAGTAAATTTACACTTTTTTTTTTTTTTCCTTACACAAGTATTTTTTCATCTTACTTTCGGGCAAAGAGAGAAGGAAAATTGTGCCTGTCCTGTATTGCCTCATCATTATTACATATGAAACGTACGGAATGTATTTGATGTTGCGCTTGTTTTTCATTAGAAACATAGATGCTTTGAGAGACTCTGTGTCTTGTTTCCACTGGGTTCTTTCTTGAAAAGTCAGTTGTTTATTCTGTGCTACCTTTTCTTCTGTTCAATATCTCACTGCCACCTGTAAACAAACCTATGTAGCTCCTCAGAGTGGCAGTGGGAGCATTAGCAGATACGGAGAGAGGATACATTGGTGTTTCTTGTGTCCTGCACAACAGGACTGAGGGAGTTTCACTGAAAGGCTTGTAATGACCTCAGTGACTACATTGGCTCTGCTCATTTTGAAATGGGTAACTGATGCTCATTTTAGAAAAAAAAAAAAAAGACATTTGGGATCTGCAGATGTTGCAACACTGTGTTGAGTTTATTTGAATCCCCAGGGGCCAAACTGAATGAAGGGCCTGTTCTACAACAGATCCCCAGAGACATGGGTCTACTCTGACTCATCACTACAGACCAAATGAAAGCCCTCTTACTGCCTTTAGTTGATGAAGACAGGAAGGTTTTGGTCTCCTTTTTGGAAAGTGTAGGCATGCACAATTACAGCTCTATCACCTCACTGAAAAAGAAGACGTACCTTTGTTTTCTGGTGTCAGTGAGGCACTGAGGTGCTCCGGTCTGAGAGATGCAGGGGCTTGGCTGTAACTGGCAGAGAGCTCTACTGAAGAGAGGCTGCAGGGCACAGAGGGATTCTTGCACTTGGAGAGAATTTCGCTGGCACTACCGTGAGTTTCTGCAACAAAAAAGGAATCTTCTGATTCAAGCTTTTCCTTAAATATACTCTAGAGGGAGTCAAATCTAAAAGTTTATTTATCTTTTAAGTATTTCAATTGCAGTTCCTTCTTTTTAAAGATTCTGTTTGTTTCGTGTTTATTTATTTTAGGCTTGTCTATTAATACAGCAATTTTGGTTGAATGTTTGTACATTTTCAGATCAGGTAGGTGCTAATAGTACTTAAGAGGCACTAGTCAGAGTGATATGTCACTGTCATGGCAATAAATAGCCCTTGAAACCAGCAATCAGTTTTATCTTTGAAGGAAGTAGAGCCCTAGAAGACAAAAGAGTAGAAAAGACAGTGAAAGAGTTTCATATTCCAAAAAAATTGGGGTATGGCTTGTATCAAAGTCAATTTTCTACAGTACTTCATATGACTTCAGTGTCTGGTGACACCAAGTCTATAACATGGAAACTTCATAGTAGAAACATAACTCTGAATCAGATATCTCATCAGTTGCACACCAGTATCTTGGGGGAAGGCTGTGGCCATATTCTATTTAAAAGCAAGTCCTCTTTTAACATTAATACGTAGTTTGAATATGCAACTATCCTTAGTTTACAGTGATCACTGGACTGCATTTTATCGAATTAAACCTATATCAAAGGTGGAGGGGAGGGAAGACTGTGCCCCTTCAAAAATTATTTTGGGTGACTGTCTCCTGGAGCAGATCTACCTCTCTTTAATCTCATTTTGCATACTTATCCAGTGTAGCAGCAGAGAGGAAATTTTCTGCTTTTATTTAGCTTCCACTGTTACAGCTGCTAAATGTCTCCTGGCTTTCTGACAACACCAGAAAACAAGCATTTGTCAGAAAACCATGAGTTCAATTTCTTCCCTCAGAGGAGAGAGGGAGCAATGCTCATGAGGTCCCCTTCTAGAGATTCCTCCACAATCATTGAAGGAATTACGCCCACTGCCTCACAGAAAAGACTATCTGGTATCTGGAAACCCAGAAACTCCACAAATTCCCTGAGATCTAAACACCCAGCAGAGATAATGAGTGGGAGGCTAGAGCTAGCAGTTGAATTTCAACCTGGTTTCACTCATCAATGAACACAACCTGGTGTAACTCTGCAAGCTGAGCCCTGTTTGTGCTGAGCTCTGTACTGTGAGGGGATCTGTATTTTTTCACGGGGGAAATAAGAAGGACGTGGGGGTATAGTCATGGGGTTAAAATTCATCTG
Source organism: Falcunculus frontatus (assembly GCA_013398115.1). Lineage (NCBI taxonomy): Eukaryota > Metazoa > Chordata > Aves > Passeriformes > Falcunculus > Falcunculus frontatus. The sequence goes on along the minus strand of VZRV01002362.1, from coordinate 280,881 downwards.
ACCACATACCTGCATATGAACTTGCCATCTCGACTGCTTTCATAGTCAGTGGAAAGACACAGGCATTTTATAACTGATTTATTTGTCTTGTGATAGATGTCTAAAAGAGCTGACCTGAATAGTGTTCTAAAATATGTAAATGCCTGAAGTTAGATGAAATAACTTCCTTTCTGCACTATTGTGTATAGACAAAGGAATGTGTAGAGGGAAGGTCAGGCAACTGATAGAGTATGAGAAAATAAACCCAAGCTCATTGATATTTCTGATTTCCAAAATCATTCTTGTTAGCTTTGTTTCACCCAGGCCTGAGGCATTTTGCATAAACCCCTGGAAAGCACCACTCCCTCCCCCCTCTTGTGCCTGTGTCTCCTAGGGTGATGAGGGAGCTTGTCTGTCCTTTGGGAAATCCATGCTCATGTCCCTTTTTGCTATTACATTTTCTATGGCCTCTGCAGCAAGAAATTGAAAGGCACATCTTACCTAATGGTGTGCATCACAGGGGAACAGGCTTTTCCAGCCCATCATCTGCAGCTCACTGTCCATGCTCTTCCCAGCTCTCCAGGTCCAGGGTAGCACATTGCCCAGGTCACTCTCACTGACCAGCTCTCTGCTGAGCAGCTGAGCATCCCTGTCACTGCAGGCTGAAGGATGTCCCTCCCTCTGTGGCAGTATCCCTGCTGGAAAAGTCCTAACTCATTTTCAAGAAAGGAAATAATTGATCAGAAATCACTGGTTACATCAGGGGAGAGCCACCTTGATATCTGTGTTTGGAGAGAGGAGGAACGAGGGTTTGATTTCCAGCTCTCCATATCCTAGAAGGTGCCTTACTCTACCTAACCCAATCCAACCATACGCAATCCAATGCCATCCAAAGGTTTATGTTTGGCCCTGGTTGGAAATACTCCAAACTTTCCTGATAGCATCAATGAACACACCACAATTTTCATAAGAAACTTTAGCTTCAGTGCATCCTCTTTTCTTACAAAGCTGCGAGATTGAAAAATTTGGTTAAATTCCCCAGCAGTATTTTTCCTTTAGCTCTTTCTAACCATAGCATTGAGCCTCCCTTAGGAACAACGTGAGCCATAAGACCGGTGGGTGAACTATGGCTGTGTTTTTCAAAGAAATCAGATGTATGAAGAGGAAACCAGGGTTAATATGAAACATTGCCCTACACCTCACATTGGCTCAAAGAACATATTTTCCTTCTCTGCGTCTTTCTTTCTCTCTTTCTCTCTCTTCCTTATTTTTCTTTTCATTATTAAATGAGATAGATCAGGTTTTCCAAATTCATGAAGAGGAAGTGCAGATTCTGGTGTCATTGCTTATGTGCAGAGATTGACTGCTGCCCATCAAATTCAAAAAACAGCATCACTAGAACATTATAAAAGGTTATTTTATTCAAATTAGATAACTGGCTGCTGCTTTGACCTCATCTATGCTTTTATAACTAAGTGGAATATTTCACACTTTTCATCTTCCAAGCCCTTTATAAGTGTTTACTCATTAGTCTTCACAGTGACCTCAAGAAGTATCTTTTTTTTTTTATTGTGTCCATGAACAAAGTAGAGACTGAGAGGACCTGATGAAAATCTCATTTTCCTTATGAGTTGCTCCCCAGCAGAACTTCCATTGTGATAGTGATGGTGGGAGATCTGGTGTGAACAAGGCAGCAGCAGCCACCAACATGCAAACACTGCAATCTGCCCTGGGCCATGAATAGTGGATATGGTTGTTGAATTAACAGTGATCAGTCACAGCAGTGTTAAATTATTCCTACCTATTGATGGAACTGAAGCAGTGGGAATGTTCTTTGGACTAAAATCAGTACAGACACAGCAAAAGAGATTTGCCCACAACCAAACCTATTAGGTACTGCAACACAATTCTTCTGTAAATACTCCCATTAAGTTCAGCTGGAATTACGAACTCTTAGCTCAGGATGCACTGGAAGTCATGGCTAGGTTGTGGAAAGGTGAAAATTGTACTGCCAGTAATTCAGTATAAACGGCTTTTCCTGGTTGTTTTTTTCCCTCAAAGCAATTGCTGATCTTGAAAGTAGATGCATCCAAGCCTGTCTTCTCCCTCCTGTGGAGGAGTGTGTTGCAAGCACTTTTACATGGCAATGGGTTCTGCTTCCCATCGTGCCTTGGAGGGCTGAAAAGGCAGAGGGCATGTGGCAAAAATCGGGGCTGTTGAGCAGTTTTTGAAGGACCGTGAGTAGCATTAGCTCTATGAGATGCTAATTAATGATAGAAATGCAGTGCTGTCATCAGAAGTACAGTGGCCCAGATTTGTACTCTCAGGTGATCCAGGCTGCAGAGCTGTCTGCCTCAAGACAAGAATTTCAACATATATATAAAACCATATATAAAACCCTTTAGGGATAGATAATTAACATTGAATTAATAAGTATTCCTCATACAGATTATTTTTAAGTAATCATCAGTTCCCAGCACTCTGCATTCACCCAGTTTAGTTAAAGAGGTGAAGTCAAACCCATCCAAGGCCTACATAAATATTATTTCATTTCTTAATACCGGCTCATTTTAATTCACTTAACAGCTCTTCTTGACAATGAAAAAGACATTTTAAAAGAGGTGGAACTACCTCACTAGTTGGGATTTATGCCAGCTGTTAAAACCACAGAGAATGTTGTACTGGGGCAGATTATGTTGCATCTGCCCTCCTGGGGATTCTTGTTCCTGCCTCTGCAGTGCCTTTTCCAAATTATTGCCAAAGATAAACACTGCAATATTCACAGATTCAGGGTTGTTTTGTCTCTGCTGCATCAAAAGTTCCCTGGTTCAACTAAACCACTTACACACTGGACCTTAAGAAGATCCTGTCTCCTACCCAGGATTAAAGAGAAAAGTTCTCAGTTTTTTTGTCCTTGCTTTCCTGGCTCATTACCAAAACCACTGAGGAGCTCTCCTCCTGTCCTTTGCAAAATCCCACACAAGCAATATGTTCCCTGGCAGTCAGTGCCTGTGTGAGAGGGAGAGGCACAAAGGCACAGAACTAAACTAAACTCAACTTTCTTCATGCTGAAGCTGAAGGAAAAACCCTAAAGAAACAGAAAGGAAAAAAAAGCTTAACAGACTGAGCTCTTTTTCAAATGTCATTCTTGTGGCTTTAACTTTTTGTGGTGGATTTTGGTAGAACTGGATCCTAAATGAGTATAAGATGGGTATTGGACAGGATTCTGCAATCTCACCTGGTGTTGGTCAGCATTAACATCTGCACAGTTTTGGTTAGTGATGTGTAGTTTATGCGGATGGCAGGGTAGCTGTGCCATGGTTAGAGACACTGTGACGAAGGCTTGTCACTCAGGGATAATCTCATGGAAATAGGGCTGTACTACTTCCAGTGCCTGCTTGGGTCCAGAAGCCAGGTAGCTGCCTTGCTTGAGGATGACCCCTAAGCTAGGAAGCTCTGCTGGACCTGGGCTGGTGCTGCAGGGAGACCGCTTGGAGAGCCTTGTGGCTGAGCCAGGATGCCAGATGATGCAGTGCTTCAGGCATGAGGTCACATGAAGGCAGATGCTTAGCTGGGCCTGACCCTGTGCAAAAGCTCTCATCTCCTCCTAGGTACTTATGGGGATAGTGTGTGCAGAGGTGGCTCTGTTTTGGGATGGCTGGCACTGCCCTACAGGGCCTGAGCTGCCTCTGTGCTCCACATACCCCCATTCACCTCTGCCTTCCTGCGTTATCTGAGCTTCATTGAGGATCCTTGCTCTCATCCTCCACTCCAGACAATACAGAGTTAACCAAATTTGTTGCAATGACTAAGCCTAAATCTTAGTTTTCTCCTGCAAAAACAGGCAGCAGGAAAGGCTTTGGTAGAGATTGGTCTGACTATGAAAAGAGGTGTCCATCTGAAGACTAAGAATAAAAGTGCCACCCTAAAATGAAAACCCCAGAAAAGACCAAGAAAACAGGAGAAATACATCCACTTAATGATGCCCCAGACTGTCTAGGTGGCAGTCTGCTGGGGCAAGCGCCCTGGATTAATGGAATAACCTCTCACCCCTGGAAACTAGTTTAAATCTTGCCTTAGGGTAATAAAGGAAAATTGCATCTGATGGTGTCAAATTAGTCCCTAGCGGACTTTTCTGCACATCACAAATTCACCACAAATTTCACATTGTTTGTCATGATTGGCAGAATCTGCTGGGGAGAAGTTTAGGATGAGAATAGCTCAGGTTTTTTAGGCTGGAAGTCAAGAGTCTTTTTGCAAACGGCCTTAACACTATTGGCCCTTCACTGTCAGAACAAAGCCTCGGATTCATCCCCACTCCTCAAAGCAAGGGAAACAAACAGAGGAACTACCATCTCATGACAGAATTAAACCATTATTCTCTCTCTTGGCTCTAGAGCTGAGGTTGTTTTTCAGAGACATATCTAGCCTTTCCCAGATCGACATCAGTGTCTCATTTGTGAAGATATTTGAGATTTCCTTTGGTCTGTAAGAGATAAAAATAATATAATCACATGCTAGGGTTTAAAATAATCAAACCTTTTAAAAGACTGTGGACTTGCCATACATAAACTGCAGATTCTCTCGAAATGTGACCATTTCACACATACTACATTGTGTGAAATACTAGTTGGGAGACTCCCTCTCTAAGTCTGCAGGTGTACATCTGCTTCAGGCACAGGCACATATCTGCATCTCACACTTGCTCTGTACACATAGAATTTGAGGATAAATTACTCAAAAAGCATATCCCGTGCATTAGAATTTTGAACAAATTATTTCTAAAGAAATAAAAAGACCCTTTTTAAGGGCTTCAAAGAAGATTTACCAAGACAGGGGAACAAATAGGAAAAAAAAAAAAGAATGCAAAACAGCAGCAGGAAGATGGGGTCTGGATTCACTCTCATAGCTGATGGGATGTCAGGTCTCCCTTCTCTTGGTTCTGGTTCCTGAGCAAAACCACCTTTGATGAAGCTGCCGAACAGTGAACTGGAGAATTTAGTGAAAATGGAAGTCCTTCATTCAACAGTGTAATTTGAGAAAAAAAGACCTTTTCTCTGTCTGCTGTGAGAAAGAGACAGTGTGCTGGCCCACGTGGTGTTGGAGTAATAACACTACCTACTGATGGAGTCTGGTGTTACCATGCAGTGCTTTGAAAATATCACAGCCCTTGTTTGTGTTATTACTGGATGTCCTTACTGCAAGTTGTAGCACTTGTCAAACAGCTGCTTTCCAGACCTACTGACTTTGCTCATATCCTGTTGAAAATCCTTAATAATGGTGTTGGACTTGATAGAAACGTGCTTAATGCCTTTGAACATGAAACTTAAGCACTTTGCAAAGATTAGCTGAAGTAAGCGGCAGTAACGTGTGAGTTTTCCTTCAAGCAACAGGCGGAAACACTACACCTGTTTTTATGAACAGTCTCACTTGACAAAATAGACTTTAGAAACATTGAGCTACCCTGTCCTACTGGTCATTTTGGCTGACCACCCCCAGGATGGAGATGTCAGTGCCCTGCTGGAAGCCTGGTGCTTCCCTGAGCCCATGATGGGGATGCGCATAGGCAGGAGGATGGCTGCCAGTGAGCCTGCAAGTGGGAATGGGCTAGAAGCCATTCTTCTGGAAGTTAGGGTCATATCTGGGGGTGTGAGAGTGTGAGGACAGCACCAAATCCAGCCCTTGACCTGCTGTGTGCCCCACAGGAGTGCAGTTTCATGGACACCTCTGACGGCGTGGCCAACTCAGGGAACTCTGTTTTGCTGCCTTTTCTGCCCATCCTTCTTCCTCAGCCTGCCAGGATGCCCTGCCACGGCATTTTGTGGAGACCTCTCAGCACAGTGCCTGTACCTGCTACCGGAGGTGGCCACTGCATAATGCAAATGAATAGCATAGTGGAAAACAAATTAAAACTTTTTTCCACTATACTCATGTATAATGTAGTTTTCTACATAACGAAAAAACGTGCAAGTAAGATAAACCTTAGAAGTTCTGTCTGAACAAGAGAATTCTAATGTCCATTCCTACCTGTTCTCACCTTTAGCATCTCTCTTTGCATGATTAACATCACAATTTTGCATAAAGCTTTCCTTTAGTGTAGTCTGTTGTATTGCAGATTCCTATCTAGCTCTCTAATATGAGCAAGTGCTAACATTTAAACCTATTTTCTGGTGGAAGCAAGTAGCTGGACCAAGCTTTGAATGAACCGAGCTTTTGTAGCTCTAAAGGCCATCTACAAAGCTGAGTTAAGAAGCGTATTAAGATGAAACACTCAGGTGCAAGTCAGAATCATAGGATTACAGAATAACTTGGGTTGGAAGGGACCTTTAAAGGTTACCTAGACTAACCCCTCTGCAATTAGCATGGACACCTCCAACTAGACCAGTTTGCTCAGGGCCCCATCACTGGCCTTGGAGGTTTCCAGGGATGAGGCATCTACCACCTTTGACTCACAGAATCATTTAGGTTGGAAAAGACCTCTAAGATCATCAAGTCCAACTTTGACTGATCACCACCTTGTCAACTAGACCATGGTATTACATGCTATGTCCAGTCATTTCTTGAACAACTCCAGGAATGGTGACTTCACTACCTCCCTGGGCAGTACATTCCAACATTTAACAACCCTTTCTGTGAAGAAATTCTTCTTGATGTCCAACCTGAACCTCCTCTGGTGACTTCTGAGCAACCTAAGCCTCCTCTTTCCTCTGGGCAACCTGTGCCAATGTTTCACCACTCTCATCATAAAAAATGTCATCTTCATGTCTTCTCTAAATATACCCATTTTTTTTAGTTTAAAACCATTGCCCCTTTTCCTATTGCAACAGGCTCTGCTAAGAAGTTTGTCTCCATCTTTCTTATAAGCTGTTGTAAAATACTAAAGGGCTGGAGTCTTCTTTTCTCCAGCCCTCCAGATCCAGCCCTCTGATCATCTTCATTGCTCTCCTTTGGATTTGTTCCAAGTCCACACACCTTTCCTGTGCTGAGGGTTCCAAAGCCAGACATAGAACTACAGGTGGGGTCTCACCAGAACATTCCAGTCATGGGCTTCATCCCACCAAGTTTCAGTTATGGCAATCAGGCCATCTCTTTCTAGCTGCACAGTGGCTTTCAACTTCTTCTGTTTGTTCTAACTTGGTACTGGGAAGGTGAGGAAAGGAAAGAGACGACTAAGAGCTGAAACATATTAAAATTGTTTTAAAAATAAACCTCTTTTCTAAAGTACTGTCAGTTCCTGTTTTTTGTAAAAACTAAAATAATCCTCAGAGTGCTCTGAATCAAAGCCTCCTATACCATTTGCCACTTCTTAGGAGTAAAGTCAACCTGGAATTCTACTTCAGCTCAATTTCATCTTCCATATAAGAAAAAGAGCAAATGATTCTCAGCACATGCAGAGATGAATAGAGACATGTTCGTTGCCCTGTCACACATAACCTGCCCCAACCTCTTCAAATAATTCTTTCATCAAAAAATACTGATAGAGCAAAAGGTCACGGGATGTGATGTACAATGGGTAGCAGAGGACAACCAGATATGATGTCATGGGCAAGATCTGACAGCAGAGGAAGGATACAGATCTGCACTTTCATTAGTCATGGTTTCTGTACAAATCTGTGCAGAATTTTTTTCCTTGAAAAAAATACATTCCTTAACTATTTTAATCTAAAACAGCACTGTTAGCTAGTAAAAACAGTGAGGTCTCATCTTTTTGCTGGCTACTCGCTTGCAGCTTAAATTAGACTTAGAAAATTCTTTCTTCTGTGGATGTCTGGGGCATAAATAACACCATATGTTCAGCAGCAGTTTAAATAAAATATCATTCTTACCTTGACAATGACACTGCAGTTTAGGAGCCATGGCTGCAGTCACAATGTGAACACCGAAGTATTCTGCCTAATCTTTATAAAATACTATATTACTTTTTTGCTGCCTTAAAACTGCACTACAAATATGGCATTATATTTGCAAGGGGAAAACCCCATCATCTTCTAGCTTTGTGCTGCTGATATATACAAATCAGAAAATTTAAATGTCATGAGGAATGACCCACAGAGTGAAAAACTTGTTCATAAGAACATATGGACCTCACTGGCCTCAGGAAATGTTTGAAGAGTGAACACATATTTCATCAAGATTTTTGAAATCCCAGGGGTGAGGAAGGAATGAAAACATGACAGAATAATTTAAAATGGCAGGTATTGCACTTTTCCTGTTCAACACTGGAAATCAGATACCTAATATTAACGGAAGTAATTATTTTTATTACTCCTATTAAAGAGGCTAACACCTGCCATCTCCCAGATTTCTGAGAGGGGTTTAATTTTTCCCCTCTGCAGAGGTGGTTATATTGCCCTGGCTGGGGGCAAATGCCATTGCTTTATAGAGTGACATCTATTTTATCTTCCTGGGAGACTGTACCTGGAAGAGTCTGTTCTGTGCAGAGGGAGAAATAAACTCTCACTGCTGGACCAGAAGCAAAGGCAGCAGCCTCTGAACCCAGCAGGGCCAGACCTTTGGTTTGGGGAGGATGGGAGGCATCTGCCCTGCTGCCTGTTCATCCCGAGGATGACCTTCCCTGTGGCAGCCTGGCTGCTGGAGGTGGTGGAGGTCAGGATGCTCAACACTGCACCATGGGGATCTGCTTTCCCCTTAGCTCTTCTGCTATCCCACAGCTTGACTTTGGGAAAGTCATTGACCTCCAGTGTTTCCCTCTGTCTTTTGTGGGGGTTATTTAGACAGCAAGGGATGAACTCTTTTTCCTATTCATGGCTGAACAGGTTTTAAGCCCATTTCCATAATTAAAGGTGGACATAACTTAAAATTTATGACAGGCAGTTGAATTCCTCCTTTCCCTGAGTACATTTCATTGCCTGCTTCAGCCACTTGGCTGCTCACAGAACACACCTTACTTCCAAAGTTCTGGAACGACACTTGAAACATTTCATTCCTGCAACTGAAGTGTCATTTTCAATGCTAGATATAACCACCTCTCTTCTTTTCCCCCCACTCCGGTAAAGCAGAGTTTATATATGGAGATCAGCTTTTTAACCTTCTGACCATATGCAAAAGTGGTTTGGGTAGTCTGACATAAAGTCTGATTCCACGGAATTTTTGCAGTTGCTGCTGTTGTCGTAGTCTCTCAGCACAAGCAGGTAGGCGTACAGGATGGCGATGAGAAATTTTCTACCAACCCTAAACCACAGGATTTTCAAAGCCATTGCACGTTTTTCAGACTACTGCATGAAACATTCCCTTGAGAGCACAGAAGGTTTGGATTTACTGCTGCTGGCACAGGGTATGTGTTGCACTCTAACTAGATGAATTTTGCCTATAAATCACATGCAAGTTACCTACTTTTGCCTCTGCAGCAGAGGAATGAGAAGCCTGTCCCTGGTGATGTATGCTTGATACTTTCTAGTAGCATGTAGCTGAAATATTGCAAAGTTGGAACATTTTACAGAGATGAGTTTGCTGCGCTGGCATTCAATGCAGCAAAACACTATCACCACTTCCAAATTTCTCAGAGGTTTTCACAAGGTTGGTTTTTCTCAGGTTCAAGAGCACATGAGTCATGTTACTGTCATCAGGGGGAAGAAAGCTTTGGTGACAGTCCTCCTCGAGACTGCTCCTTCATCTGGGCTTGTTGTGTGGTCTCTGATTTCCTCAGGGAGCCAGAAAACCAGTGAGGCTCTCACACAAGCGATGTTCTAAGTATATTCCTTCAGCTTTGAGGCCTTTACTGCTGCCAAACCCCACTAAGAGGCGTGTTAAGTGGTATAATGGCACTGAGCATCACTGGGCACAGACACATTTTCAGCGGTTGTGGAGAAAAGAATCTGCCTTGGTAAAAATGAACGTGTGGTGTGAAAACCCTGGAGATAAGAAATATGAGCTGCTAAGATACACCAGGCTGGTACCAGTTTTCAGTGATCATATTGGTGGCTGGTGCTGTGTCTAGAAGCAGTTCAAACAGCCAGCCTCCCAAACTCCATGAACAAATTATATTGGTTTCTCTTGCAGGTGGCTTTCCACCTATATGAAAAGATCTAGCCTGCACATGCTGGAAGAAGGAAGAAGAGGTGAAGATGAAATATGAGAGAAATTAACAGACAAGAAACTTCAATATGTGCACCAAACTCCAGATTCAGAGACATGAGCCCAACTTCACCCCTTCTATGGGCTCCTATGGTTAACCCTCCCTAGTTTTCAGCCGACACATAAGTAGTAAAGGGAATTAGAAATATGGACTCATAATTACTATTCATAAATAACACAGTTAATACAGATCCAAAATTCAGTGCCAGATATCTGGGCTGGCATTGGATGAGGTTTCTCCAGGAACAGAAAGAGCATCACCACATTGGTATGGCACAGGACCCAAGCAAACGAGTGGGAGAAGTGGCTCAGTGCACTGCTGCACTCCGCAGCCCATCTTGTTTCTTGTGCTGTTGCTCATGGTGCTGCATGGTGCCGTGAGGCAATGAGAGCCTGCTCTGAGGTAATGTAAGGACGTAAGGTCTGGCTGGATGGTAGTTGCCATTCCCAGGGCAGAACCATAGAGGAAACAGCCCTCGTTGCTGCCAATGCAAAATCAGTGGGGGACATTAAACAACTCTTACTGTGGGATGCAGAGGGATTTGTTTCAGCTCCCAAGTCTTAGTAAGTTTTTGTCTTTCCACACTTCTCTGTCTTATGGAATGGGGATGCTAGAGGCTTGCAGGCAGCATCTGGCCTATAGGTTTGATCTCTCCTTCCAGATGAATGTGGACAAATCCAACATAGCACGTACCAAAATAATCCTCTCCTTTTTTTTAGGAAAGTTATGTCTGGACAGGAAGCATGGGCTGCCTGGCTGGCTTTGTCCTCTCTTTCTCCAGTATGCCAAAGACATTTCACTGGGCTCCACAATCCTGCACTAGAAATGCTTGAAACTGGAGAAGGGAGAGGAATCATCAAGAAATTGATGAATAGGAAGGTAGAGATAGCAGATAATTGAAGTGGGTACTTCTGACCTCACCAGCCTTTATCTGTACGTGGTTTATCTAGGCTTTTAATTAGCCATGGGTGCAGAAACCTCGGAGCAGACCCATGCATCACTACGTTCAATCTAGCAGTATTTATGAAGTCAGACTTAGTGATGTGTGAGTCACCATGCTGTTTCAAGACCACTCAGCCACTTTTCAATGTCATCCAGGCTAATAAAGCTTGACAAGCTAATTCTGATTCCCTGAAGGGACAAAATTAAAGTTTCTGTTCTGCACTTCTGGCATACTGGGGTCTGGAAGGTTTATTAATGACCTGAGCACTGCAGCAATTTGCTTGGGGATGGCGTTCACCAATACACCAACTCCGTCTTAAAGGCTCTTCCTACCAGATCCAGAGGTACCAGAAAAACATAATGCAAAATACTGATTAACCTTGCTAGTGAATTAACTCATTATGCTAGCATCAATTTGCTGAGTTGATTGTGCTGGCTTATCTTCCCATCAGATAGGTTTATGGGGCTCTGGCATTGTCCATCCATTGTTACCTTGAAAGGATAGCATTAACAAACTTTAAATAATGTGTTCATGTGTTGGAAGAAGGGTTGCATGCATTTTACCCAGACAAAATGTTCGTAGCTAGATGACCTGGGAGGGCTCAGATCTGGTGTTGTCATTGTGGACCCATAGCAAGGCACAGGAGGAGCTTGGAAGGGAGCAGAACTGGCTCCAATTCCAGGCAGACATTGTGGTCAGTGTCTCAGTGCCTCTCACTATGCTGATCCTCTGCCTTATTCAGGGCTTTTACATTATCTGGGAAAATTCCAGCCTCGCAATCATCTTGTGACACCCCTTGGGAAAAGAAAAATGACACCAAAGCATAATAAAAATAGCTGCTACTGTATTACATGGTAGTTCTCCCACAGTTAAAACCCACTACCCAGATTTTGGATTCCTCATGGAACAGTAACAGTCTTCAACAGCAGAGAAATAGTTATGTAGGTGGGAAGAAAACTCCAGAGATATAAAGCTATTTATATCAAAGAGCACTTCCCTCATGAACGAAGGCTTTTTCCTGGCTCGGAAATCCAGTCCAAAAACTCCCAAAGCCTTTGATTGTTTTCTCTGCAGGTTCTGCTGCAGCATGTTTAAATTCTGCTTTATGATGGCACTGGTCAGCAGGCACACAATTTTATGAGGTGAGTGGCAAGAATACCCAGTGCAAGAAGCACTGTTTCTGTACAGGTGATGGAGCACTGGGGTGATGACAGCGCTGGATTTTCTTTTGCTGCCTTAAAATTTATTTCACATATGTTTTGCTTTCTGCTTTAACCAGATGATGATTTCATTGATTTGATTTCTATCTTATGAACCCCATAATATCTTATATTATCATGAATCATCTTATATCATCTGCCTGAAATGACACAGCCCTCCCATTGAGAAACAAACCTCTAGGTCAAGCTGGATGCATACTGGTGATAGGGATAAGTGCCTTATTGACAAAGAGCAGAAGAGGATAAAACAGTGTGAGTAGAAAACAAGTTTTAGAGTAACGAAAAGTATTTCCAAGGGTCAGGCAATCATGTTTCAAAAGTGCCAGAGCATATTTTGATAGGTAGAATTTACTGTTGTGACTCAAACCCCAATTTTTGTCAAAGTTTCACAGTCACAGATCCATGGTCTACATGTCTTGTTTGAAAAAAGGTAAAATCATGTCAGATTAGACCTTCATATTATACACATGCTTGCAAACTAACAACTCTTTGTTCTGTGTTTGAGAATTTTGCATTTAATACATTGTGCAGCTTTCTATTCTTGTGTGATTTTAAACCAGACCTTTTTAGTCTCCAAAAAAAAGGAAGCGTATGTCTTCTGGCCAAGCCTTTGCAACACAGAGCTCTCGGTCTAGTAAAATACCACTAACAGTGATACCATTACATCCTTTCACCCACAAGGTGAAATTTGCTTTTATTCTGTAGACCTGCAGCAGTGGGTTTGAAGCAGGCCATGGTGATTTGCTCATCTCACTATGTTACATTTCAGAATAGATGTGTCTTTCATTTTCATGACTAATTAATGTTAATGTCTGTAGGAAAATTTAGATGACTGGAGCTAGGCCCCAGGGCACCATATCCCCACTTCAGCTGGTTAAGGTAGTGTAGTGGACTCTTTTCTTATTAACCTACTCCTCCTGAAACAAGGGCACACCAGGGAGCGATAACAAGGTGAAAGAGGTTGATATTTGGCAGGTGCCCCTGACCTATTTGCTTCGGAATAGCCTTGGAAGTAGTACCTGCCCAAATTAAGGTAGGTAGGAATAAATTCTGTCTTTTATTTAGCACAGGCTGTGTTACTGAAGTTGGTGGGAACAATGCACTCCCAGGAAAAGAGATTTTTTTCTGGAAGCCCCATCATTTCCTTTGTCTGGCCAAAGTGAGCAGAGCTGACATGAACAAGTGGCTTCATGAAGCACAGCTTTTGCAGAAAAACCCCGGTTCACAGCTGTGAAGTATGCAGCTGGCTTTCAGGGAGCTCCAGTCAGGCCATTGCCAAGGGGTAGGTGTGTGCCATGAGGTAGTGCCGCCCTGGCAGAAGCAGAGATTCAAGACTGCTTGAAGTTGTACAGTGCCGTGGATCCACAAAACTTGCCACTGGGAGGGATGAACAATCAAGACAGCCAGTGCAGGAACATGCTGTCAAGGAGAAATCCTTGTCAGCACTTGCCCATCAACAAAATGGCTCTGTTCCCACCAGCCCTGATATCCTGCCTCCTCTTCCCGTGATACGCAGGGGAGACCAGGGAGCTTCAGTTCCTTCATCCTCTCGCAGGCTGAAGTTTCTGATCCACATTTGCTCTTTCTCATTGCTGGCAGGCAGCACAGCTTTGTGTTTCTGAAGCTGTAAGAAAGGAGTTGACTCAGCAATAAGCATAGGCTGTGCTGATTTGGCTTTTCTAGTGGCTGTCAGCCATGAGTATTACTCATGCCATACCTCCAGGATCATCCGAATCGGGTACGAATCCAATCTGCTGCTGAAAGTGGTGGTCTCATGCTGTCCTGTGGGCTCAGTCTTCCACTTCCACAGCCCTCCCTAGTGCTGTTACTAGCACTTATGTGGGCCTGTGGTGAGCTGGATCAAAGAGGGCACCCCATGGCAGACTAAACTCCCTTACCCACTCCTTTGCCCATGGAAAACTCCACACTGATATAAGCAACTGCTACCTCAGATGTGGTCGATCTGACTCTGTGAGGAGTTTGCTTCCCATAAATGTCTCAGGATACCAAATGAGGAAATTAAAGTGGCAGGAAGGAACTTCTTTCTCCCCAGCAGTCGTGGCGTGTTATGCTTGTTTTCAGATTATCTCCAAATGTCAAAAATGGGGTAAGACAGATCCAGTTCAAACTACTTGTGACTTCACAACATCTCTATGGACAGGCCAGGAAAGTTGCACCTGCTTAGTCCACACTGCATAATGCTATTTCATGCAGTGTTTCAATGGTCCCTGCTATTTGAGAAACTCTACTGGAACTGTCAGGAAACCTGATTGAAAATATGCACAATAAACTTTTCAGGGCAGTTTGTGAAAAAGACAGTGTAGTTCAAGTAGCATCACACGTTTAAAATTGCAAAAGACACTTTGAAACCATGTGTTGTGTAACGATCAGGGTGCTAAATCATGTGTCAAAGTGGAGGGATCTGGTTTCTCTGAAAAGTGCTAATATTTTTTGATGCTGAAGGGAAGCTGTGTTTAAAAGAAATGATCAGAAAGCAGAAGTCAGTTTATGAGAGCATTAGTGCTTCAGATGTGGTTTGTCTACTTAGCAGCAAACCCAGCCTGTAGCAAACATATTTTGGACATAAGAAACGAATCATCTTATCTGTGCCCAAACCTCACAAAACCATTTGCCTTGATAGTAAAAGTAACCAGTGATTAAATTCCTGAAGTTGGTAAAAAGCATTGTGTCAGAGAGAACTCACTGTTTAATGGCTGGTGCTCTTCTGTTGGAAATGAAGGCTTACTGCTGCTTCTTGGCCAAATCTGAAATGCATTAGTCATTTCAGTGATTTGAACTTCATCCAAGACTTCCTCTGAACTGTTCTTAATAATCTGTCTTGCACTGTCTTGCACTTGGAATTGCCCCAGAATGTCCCTGCAAATCTGTTGCACCTGATATACTTGGTGTCCATAAGCCAAACCAGTATTTTGACCTGGTAGTTCACTAAGAACCTGTCTATACTATGATGAGCTGGAGCAATTACTCACCATTTCCATAAGAAGAATGTCCATTTCCATTCTGAAAAATGGGAGCTGCTGAAACTCATCTAGAGACAGAAAGAAAAGTAGAGCTGGAACAGCAAATAGCAGCATTGGTACAGAGGGAATTAAGCAGGTTTCAGTCAAGACAACCCCAAACTGGGATTCTTTGACCCCTGTACAGATAAGAAGGAAGACCAGACTGGAGAGGCCAACAGAGAAAAGCCATCCACACAGCAATCTAGAGACTACTGTCCTTACTCTTCCTATGGGGTCATTAACAACTCCAGATCTTTCCTAGTACTGACAAATCACTTATTCAGGTGTAAAATATTCCCTGAGCTAAACAGAGATTTTCTACATAAAGCTTTAGTTGAGTGTAGGACCTCCATTTTCTTTATTTCACTTTTGATCCCTAGCAAGTGGGACTCAGGGCAACCTCTAATTAGAGAAATCACATCATCAAATACATAAAAAGTAGTTTACAGTATCAAATGGAGCAAAATGAAGGCATAAGTGATAGAAATCTTGCAAGTGAATTTGCAGAATGCACTAGTATGGGTATATCAATCCGTATGTTTTTGGGGGTTTTTAACTTACTTGAGATTTCAGAGGAAATTTGGGTTGAAAGCCCAGTGTGTAACTTCAGTCTACTGGCTGACCTGAGATCACTTTAGGCCCCAAGCACTTACAAAGTGCACAGATCTCACAGCAGCTTGCAATGAACAGGGTTCCTGCAAGCTCACTTAGCATCCTGTTCCTATCAGCCCAAATTTCAATGCCTACTGGCACAGTGGTGCCGGGCTATTTCTTTTGTAGCAGAAATTTCAAGACACTGCCTTGGAGAATGAACTCCTCGTATTTTATTTCTGTTGCACATATATTTCCTCAGTCTTCATTTTACTCTGTCACCAAAGCTTAAAAGACATCCACAAACAGGCAGATATGCTCCTACCAAAGGCCTTCTCTGAGCCAAGTTCAGCTCTTCCAGCGTCACTTCAGCCTCAAAGTGTGTCAGCACTATAGGCTAGTAAGAGATTGTTAGTCTATTGTCTCTTTTCTCTTACAACATTCAGCTCAACAAACCACATGGAAGTCCTGAAATTTGAATTATTTGAGGATTTCAGGTACTTTAGAAGCCTTCAACTGTACCAATACCACAGCAATAACTTACCTGTCATTATAGTCCTTGCAACTGGCAGCACTAAACTGTTACAAACCACAAAGCTTTGTCCATCTGAAGGTCAGTTTATAGGGAGGTGTTTAAAAACAACCTCTCATTTCTGGCTTAATGGGGTTTTTCTGATTTGTGCATCCTTATGTGGGTTGGAGCACACCCCTCATGCAACTGCTTAAAGCCTACCCCAGAAAGCATGGCAATGCAGTCCTGGCACTCTGTTCTAATATTGACATTCAGCATGAGGAAATGCTGTAGTTATTAAAACCTGCTGTATCCACTTGTAATCTGTGTGATCTTCTTAACAAAGCCAAGCTGCCTTCTTCAGATGCCAGTTGCCCTACTGTACACCTCACGTCTCAAAATATGCTCTGAGGCTCTGAAATGAAAGCTGGATTAATGTCAACAGCTAGAACAGGTCTGTAGAGTCTGTGTCTTACCATCTGTTAGAAAAAAAATCCTAGACAGAAATATGGAACATAACAAATACAAAGGAAATGTTGCTAAGCTGGTGGGCTGCGAGTACTTCAGCACAGGCATCTGGAAAGGAACAGGGTCTTTCCCAACACATAATGAAAACAATTCAGAGCAGTGCCACTTTATACTGCTCTGTGAGCCACAGGATGTGTCCTTGAGAGTCCTAGCACCTCATGTGAGAGGTGTGCACATCTGGTTGCAGAAATGAGAGGATGGCTTTCTGCAGTAGCTGTTCAAACCCACACTCAGCTAACCCAGATACCAGGGAACACCTGTGCTACATTCACTAGGGGTGGCCCATCCTGATACACTCTGCGAAGACATGAGACTCTTAAGATTTACTCTCCACACTTGAAAAACCTATCACATGACCTTTGCTTAAGCAATAGGACACACACAGTCCAAATCAGTGTTTAGTATGAGGATCTGGGTTCAGGGACCAAAACAAAGTCAGTAGCCAAAAGTCAAGCTGAAGGTCAGGGGAAGGGCTAGCAACAACAGGCTTCGGTTGTCAGCCAGCCCAGGAGCAACTGCAAGTTCTGGCTGCTCTTTCCAGCCAGTAACCGGGGTTACTTCAGCATGACCCAAAACCGTTGCTTATTCAGTCATTCCTGCCAGGCCTCACTGGCAGGGAGGTCTGGTCCAAACCTAGGACCCAGAAACATGCTCTCAGTTTTCATTTGAGAAAATAAACAGAGATAGGGTTTCAAACTGTGGGTGTTAAACGCCCATGAAGAACTTGCAAGGTACAGGTCATCCTCCCTTCTCGGCTTGAAATATTCCACATGAAAATCTGGCAGACCATATCTAAGCAACAAATACATTTGTCCCACTGTGGGATCTATTTTGAGGCAATACTTAACCAAAGAAGGGCTCAGCCTGAGGAAAACATTTTTTCCCAATCACTAGTAACTTGCAGAAGCAATTTCCAAACATGCCTAATGTTGAACAGAATCTGCTATTAAAGTGGATGTCTAAATTCATGGGCATCAATAGAAGACAATTAAGAGCAGACAAAAGACACATTTGACAGTCTCTCCCACATAATTCCCTGTGTTGGAAACAGCATAGAAAGATTAATATCCAATGAAGTTAATATGAAGAAATACAGAAAGCGATCACCCTTTCAGCTTCTTGCATTTTGTAATTCTCTTCTTGCAAACAGTAATCCTGTCAAATGTCACGTCAGTTTTGTAATTTTTTTTTTAAATGACAGGATACTTTAACTGCCATTACTAATATCTCTTGGTATGCAAAGTATGACCATGATACAATGCAGGAAAACTTCACAATTCAGAGAGCAAAATGATTACATGCAAGCCTCAAAAACCTTTTCCACTTGTGTATAGATTTGTATGAATAAATTTCTTTAAAAGAGGCTTGCAGATTGTGGACAGTATCAATATGTTCCCCTTGAGTGGAAATCCAGTGATCTTATAAATCACATCATAGTGCAACATCTTTAGGAAGCTAAAGTAATTTGATTGACTTTAACTGGAATCAGTTGATATTTGTATTAACATATCTGAGAACAGAACTTAGAGCCTGTCTCTACTTTAATAAGGGAGTCTCAATGAAGCTGATGAAATATCTATTTGTCGTACGTGGCACAACTGATTTGTTAGGTTTGCACAAATCAAAGATGCCTCTGAGGTTTGTCATGTGCTAAACCCCAAGTTTTAGTAAATGTTTCAAAAATTTTTGCACTTCTCATATGACATTTTGACATGCTGACAGAATAAGCATCTTGACATTTAATAATACTGCAATTCATAGGAAATAAATTTGTTGCAAGTCTAAATCTAGTAGCATGAATTGTGCATTTATGATAAAGGATAAGTAGCCTTTTTCAGCTTTATTCATTAGAGCAAGAATGGATTAATTTAGAATAGGTCATCCCATGTTTTATAGAAGGTTGTGTATGGATTTACTTGTAGCTCTGGAAATCCTCCATAGAATGGAATTGCAAACAACAATACAAAATCCAGCTTCTTCAGCAAATGTGTAGTTAGAATACCATATTTTCTCAGGACAATTGCATGAGCAAAAATTTTGGTGGTGAAGACATGCATTCTTTGCTTTCCTTCCCCGCACTCATTACCTCACTGCACTTTCTCATCCTGCTCTGAAGCTCATGACTCTCTCAGGTAAGCCAGGGAAAGCTGCTTCTGAGTCCATACTACAAATCAAGCTACTCTGATGTCATCCTAATTTAAAAACCAAAATAAATGAAGTTACTTAACAAGCAAAGAAAAGCCCAAAATTTCCATACACTTGTGGTTGCTTCCACAGAATCACAGAATATTCCGAACTGAAAGAGACCAACAAAGAACATAAACTCTTAAGTGTGGGGATGGAACCCACAAACATTGTCATTATTAGCACCATGTTCTAACCAGCTGAGCTAATCTCAGGGTCTTTCACTCATAAATTTATTTTTAAAGAACACACTGGGAATTCTAGCTAATGTTCCAATTTACCCTTTCCCTTTAATTTAATTTCATTTCATTTCATTAAATTGTTTCATGTTTAGCTCTTTCCTTTCCTCCTCTTTTTGCTAGACCTGAACAAGAGGTTAAGCAGGCCCTCATACATATGCTGAGATTGAAACACAATCATGTGATAAGAATGCAGTTTTTATCCATTGGGATTCTTGGTTCCTTTGTTGCAGAATATGACAAGTTTGTAGTGAAAAAGGGGATCTCAAGGAGGGGGCAATCTCCCAGACAATCTTGATTCCACCACAGCGCTCTTTCTTGTACAGAGATTGGCAAAACTTACCCATATCATAATTCATTGCAACAAAGATGGCACGTTAGCTTGTAAGATATACATTCTTTGGGCCTTCTTGTAGGTATGGAGTCCAAACACTAATACACAGAAGAAAGAAATCTAAGCCTTTCATAAATATCTCTCCATATTTTGTCTGGGTTTTTTGGGAAGTATAGTGAGATTTTACTTCCTGGAAGCTTTTTTCCATGTCTATAGTTTGGAAGCATTCAGAAAACCACAGTCTAGCTGACAAGTACACTGTACATTTCCAATGTATTCTCTGCTGTTTGGCTACTAAACCCACCATAGAAAATGTAATTCTGTTTAGTCGTGTGACCCTAGTTCTCTCCAACAAATATGAGTCCATTCAGCACAGGCAGGGTTCACTTCCTTGTTTCAAAGGTTTTCTAGGCAATTTTCTGAGGTACTGAGATATTCAGAGCAGTGGAAAAACTCTTACTTTTTCATTTAAGTGTCAGTACTTTTTTCAGCATCCAAATATAAACATGGGATTTATTTATATTTTGTGTTGATGCAATTTAATGTGTTAGTTTCTACTTTCATAAACTATAATTCTTTAGCTCTCCCTTCTTGCTAGAAATCAGTCTGTTATATGGCAAAAAGCTTCCCAGGCAGTTCTGTTTTCTGTTACTTCCAAAGATCATTTTGGTTCTTTTCTTGCTGATTTTTCTGGTAAAAAATATTTCTTCTGTCACATGCAATTTTACTGTTAGTTTCTCAAAAACTTTCTCTCAGAATATTCAGTCTGTAAGCATTTGTGGGGAAGAGATATTTGCTTCCATGATTTTTTTTCTTTGCTCTTTTAAATGCACACAACTAATTTCTTATTCTTAGAATATGGGAAGAACTGATGCCAAGGAATTTCCCCAGAAAAGGGAAGTTTTTCTTGCTTGGCCAGACTTGCAGCATACCCAAATTGATATAAGTCCATTCAAGACAATGAATGACATATTGATAATTTCTTTGGTGATATAATGCATTTTAGTTTAATTATTTTATAACATAGAGAAGGTTGGTGTCTTTGCATCATTTTGATCAGTTCGTATTCCTCACCTAAGGAAGAGGGATCCAGGAATAAATTTAGAGGCATAAAAGACCCATGGTCTTACAGTTGTTTATCTTGGGAAATGTAGGTAAAGGCTGGTTACCATACATGATTCTTTTCTGCATGACAGCATTTCTTCTGCTTCACATCAAAAGGTTTATGCTTTGCTTTATGGTTGGTAGATCCAATCCTTGTCTAAAAGGTTTTTTAGGAGGCCTCAATGTTTGAAAAAACCCAGGCAGTAATGATAATTTATATAAAGTGGAAAACTAAAAGGAAACAACTCCCAACACTTTGATAGAAAGATTATTAATGATATTCATATAATCTGAATATTAGACATTATGAACATAATATGAATATTAATGATATTCATATAATGCATTGCTGTGTGAATGTTTTTAATCAAACCTGGGGTTTTACCTCACTATTTCACATACAAGATGACAAAAAGGGCACACTAAATTGACATTTGCAGGACAGGACTAAGATTTTCTGAAGTTAGCTTTGTTCTTTTCAGATCTTGTTCTCCAGTTCTGTCAATAAAGAAAGAAACCTCAACAGACTTGAACACAACTTTACAGTCTATCTGCTGTGGGCTGTGCCAGCATGCTGACTTTTATGCTTCTCTTAAGGAGCATAGATTCACTAAAAGCAATTATAACCACATGGGAACATTCAAGGCAGGCAAAGAAGAGAATGAATTAAAAATGAAAGAACATGGAAAAGTGTCTTGCACAATCAACGGCAAGAGCAACTAGTGTTTTGTAGGAATGAAACTGTGCAGATATTAACCACATCAGATAGTGACGAAAGGACAGTAAGTGACATTGTCATACAGATGATGTGGAAAGGAGACCAGCCAAATGATGTTTTCCGGATGAAGCCAGCAGCAAACACAATCGCGCTGGGCTGTGCTGTGGTGTGACAACCTGTCAGCCTTGCTGCACATTTATTTTTTGTTCTCTTTAATTGCAAACTAGGATGACTCAGCACACCCAACATTTTTGATTCGCTTTAGGCATTTGGTATTTGGGAGCTGAGCTTGACTACATGCCCAACACTAACCAGGTGGCACAGGTGAAAGTGGAAATCTGGACACAGATGAGGAAACACAGGTCTTTCCTATCTTTTGAGACTGATGATGGTCCATGCAACATATGTGTCGTTCCAGATGTGGAAGTTTGAACATTCCATCATCAGAGGATGGACTGGAAATACTCCAGCGCCTGCTGCAGTTGTGAAAAGGGAAGCACTGTAAGAAGGATATGTATCCTAAGAAAATCAGAAAGTCCAGAAAGCCCAAGTATATCTAAGAGATGGTGGGAGATGGTCTAAGAGATTATGGGATCCACAGGCTGGACATTGTTTTGCCTTCTTCACCCAAAGGTGAGAAAATGCCCATGTAAACCAGGTTTGTGCAAAGCAGAGTCTGTAGCCATTCCCTCTCATGACAGCTGGCAGTGGTAACAGTCCTTCTCACTGTCTCAAGAGAATGTGCCGTGTGTGATGGCATTCAAGAAGTGTGAGCATCACTGAATATTCTCCTGCCCCTGAGAAGGTTCTCGCTCTCCCTTCCATCATCAAGGGAAAGGCTCTAAACGGCACAGGTGCACTCATAGTAGTTGCTTCCTACCCTGTTCATGAATATTTAATTACTAAACAAAAAACTTAAACTGTTGCCAGCTAAATGTTGAATTCCCCTCATTAGTTCTCCCCCCTACCCACAAAAAAAAAAAAAAAAAGAATTGTAGGAACACGACAGAAGTGGTGTCATCTTTTTCTTCAGGTAGGGAAAGAAATGAGACCCAGAAGGACACCTGTGCCACAGCAGTGTTGAGAAGGGAGCTTAACATGGAGATGGAACATTTAAAGTATTCTCATGCTTTCCACATTTCATAGCAGTTGCAATGGACACATCTGTGTGGAACAAACTGGCTTCTACAAATTCCCTGCAGATTGCCCTTATTCCCTTTGTCACTGTAGACCAGTGGAGCAGAGCAGCGGAGCCTGGGAGCTTCACTTCAGGCTGTCAGCTGTGAGTAGCAGGAAATATCAACATAAAAACCCTAACAACCAGCATACAGACCAAATACACTTGAAGATTCAATCTTTGATATCATTAAGATTTACTTACCCATCTGTAAGATAACTAGTTTTTAAGCCTCAGGCTGATCAGTGGAAATATCTCTTGTTAAAGACAATGAGAAAGAGGAATACTTATGGAAACACTTATATTTGTACAGATCTCTTTTGAAATAGAAATGTCCTTGCAGTACTAGGAAGACAACAATAACTTTTATGGCAGCTGGAAATTCCTCAAATAGCACTTAAGACTTTTAAAATTAGTGAAAAGTTCTCCTTAGATACTACACATAAAAGCCTAGCTCCTGGAATTCAGTGGGAGTTTCATCATCAGTTTTAGTGGAGTCTATATTTCAATGCATAAGTATGAAGTCACAGAAATTAGAGATGGAAAAAGTTGCTTAATCATTCAGGCCAGATGCAAAAGCATGAGGATTTTTTTTCCTTTTTATTTTTATCCTCATGGACTTGTTTGGCATCTCAGAACATTTTGCACTCTTTTTCTTCTGGCACCTTCCTTCCTTCCTTCCTTCCTTCCTTCCTTCCTTCCTTCCTTCCTTCCTTCCTTCCTCTCAAACCCCTGGTGTATCTAGGGGACTGAAGAGTAGGGCAAGCAGCTTGGTACTCCTGATGTTTCTGACTGATGAATCCATTCCCCTTCTCCCTCCCTGGCCAGCACCAATACCCTCTCATGGTCCCCAAAGGATGGGAAAGAGCTTCTGTCCCCCCACTCCACCTCTAGGATGCTTTCCAGTGGTAATATAGACAAGAAAATCCCTGCCAACTGACAACACACAGCAGCCTCCAGTAGCCCAGGTTTGCCCACTATGACTTTAATCTGTCCTGTGCAGGTTCAGCATCATACCCTACAATGGACCTTCTTCATCTTTTTTAGGCTTTATGCAACTAATTTTTTACATGGTCTAAAAGAAACTTTGTTAAAATATACCCCAGCCTTAACACTCGGGGTGCATAATGAAAAGGAAAACCAAAATGCTCTCCAATTGGGAGGAAGATGATGCCTACTCATAAAATACTGTTTGAAAGCTTAGCAGGTTTGCTCTACATAATTTAAATTGATATCTACAGTCAGTCAGGTTTCCTAAAATGGGCAGATACTGCCAACGCATTAAATAAAAAAAACCCAACCACCCAACCAACCAAAAAAGACATTTTTTGGGGTGTAGTTAACAGATGTACTTTAAAATTCCACTTCAGGAAGACATGAGAAGTGCTTTCCAGGAGCCTCTTCCTCTAACTGCCTGAAAGAAGAATTGGATGGCCACCTCAGATGTACACATCTACACTGCTGACACATAAGAAGTAAGAGGAAGCCCAGCTAGGTACCTATTAAGACATGTATATACCCAGATAACATTTTCATTTGGAGGTGCTGAAATCAAGTCTTACAAACCTGAAGTGACCTAAAAGCTAGAAATTGATTCATTTGTTCATTTGTATCTTGTTGTGAAAATTGTACCTTTCAAGATTGCCGTGAAGAAATGCATTAATCTTTTCACCATATTTTAGTTTCTCTAAGACATAATCCTATAGTTTTATCCCTATAGGGCTACATCCTATATCTACAGATCAAGACCTAAGGATCTGGTTGTCTGGAAATCTGTAAAATCTTAGATAAGGTCTAGAAGATGCAAACCATATGTTTGTCTTGCCTGTCAGATCCTGGAATTAAACTCATCTGTAGACCTGTGTTTTATCCACTGCCATATGGGAGGGGTATCTTGTAGAAAATATAGGTCTAGGTAGAGATAAAAAGTGCCTGGTAAGAGCACTTTGCCTTGGAGAAGGAATGCATTCATGAACATATCACCTGCTCTCTATGGTGGAGATGTGCATTTTGCGTACACTTATCTAAGGGCCTGAACTACAGCCTAACATCAATAATTTCCCAGTTTTCCTCTCTTCTTATGAGCAGTTGTGTTCTATGGAGCTTTACAGTTTAATGTGTGCTTGTTGGAGAGGCAGATCTCCTTCTCCAAAGCTTCCTGAATGTGAAAAAATGGCATAGCACTTAATGTAAAATACTACTTGTCAAGAGCTGCATAGCAAATCACACATGATCTCTCCCTTTCCCAATTAAAACCCTACCTTTAAGAAATGTGGCAATAAGCAGAGGCACATGGGCTGTTTGGCAGTCTGCCTGAAAATCCCTGCAGCCAATGAATAATGATTACACTACAGAGCATCTGCTATCCAGAAATAGACTGTACTGTCTCCTGAACCTGCTATTGTGTCTTTGGACACAACATGGTGGAGATGAATGTATTTTTTCTTCTGGTCACAGTGAGGAGCCAGCTTTTCATTTAAATTAAAGATGAGATTAAATAAAGTCAAATAATACATAATGTTAGCAAAATATTAAAATATATCAACTATTTTGCTTCAGATTTTTCTGTATGAAAATTAAGTACTTTGCTATAAAACTAGAACAGTTCTACACAGAAAATTATTTTCCAGAGGTCTCCTATGAAAAATTCAGCATTGATTGAGATTGATGGCTGATATCGCAAACTAAATATTTCAGGCAAGTTAATAAACATAGAGAGCTTTCACAGAAGGCCAAGCCTTTGCAAGCAGTCCTCCACCACAAAAGGAAGAGTATTTTCATTTTCATCAGGGACTTAGCTGATAAATCGAAAGCCTCTCTCTACAGGCAGGGAAGAGACATCCAGAAAAAGTGCTGAAGGGTCATGAAGAACAAAAATGCCTCCAGAAGTTTGGGTGGAAAGACCAAGCCATAAGGAGTTGGAACAATTATGAACTGGAGAGAATTAAGAAAAGAACTGCTTTCCTGCTTTTTGTTTGATTGTTTGTTTGTATGTTTGTATGTTTTGAAGCCATGGTGCACCTCTGTTAGAAACAAAGAGGCACTCAGCACCTTGATATTGGTACCACTCTTTCAACAAAACAGATCTGCTTCTATTGTCTAACATTTATGGTACATGGACAGCGTCACTTCTTTTTGTCCTCTATGTTTCACAGCGACCTGAGTCTCAGTCACAGAGACTTTCTTTGTCTACTGAGCAAGGAAAATAAAAAGGATCAACAATTCTTAGGATTTCCAAAAGACTACGATATTGTCAACTGAACAGGAATTTAGGGTTTTGGCAACCAAGTAGAATTTAAGAAGATTGCACATTAGGAACTTGCCAGTAGTGGAGCAGCATTAATAGAAATGCCATCTCAAGTCTCCCATATGTTAAGAGGCTCAATTTAAAAACTTGTGGGTATAGGATATAAACCTGAACATAACACATGTAAAAATAAATAGCTAAACTAGGAAAAAGTTTCAGAAATTTTGGAATTGGTGGATTCAGCTTTACTCAGAAATCCTGAGGAGAAAAAAAAAAAGTGATCAAGGCTTCATTTTTGTTTGCTTCCCAATGCCTTAGGAAGTGTGTTAATTTTAGTCAGGTTATCACGACTTGAAAAGATATACCAAGGTGAAAAGGATGATCTCTGTTGTGTTGTGATAATGATTAGGATGTGAATCTGCAATTGATTATGCATTAGCTGCATCTTTTTCACTGACAACACGAAGGTTAGAATATGTAAAATTATGCATAGATGTAGACATTGGCTGGATCAAAGTCACAAAGTAAGCAGACAGTTCTGGAATCACGGATCCAAATTTCACTTGGATGGTTTATAAACATATTAACTTCTTCGTTATTTTTGTAAACAAAAATGTTCACCTGATCTTTCAGGGTTGGACATGTAGCCCTCAAAAAATTGTTTTTGTAAGTCAATAAAGAGAATTACATATTTCTTCATTTGTTACAGATATTGAAGAAGCTGAAACGATAATCCTAAATTTAATACATTAAGTGAAATTTATCCTCTGACATACCAGCTGAGGCTAAAGTAAAAAAAGCATGTAAAATAGTAGAACTGTTTATAGGTTTCTGATTCTTTTCCTTATGAGGAAAGTTACTTATTGCAATTGTTTTCTCTCAACATCATTCTCTTATTATATATCAACCTTGGTTCAGGCATTTTGATACTATTGTCCCACATCAAACTAAACATTACTTGGCAACAGGCAAGGACAAACAGATAGGCTTACAATTTTTTTTTATAATTAGCTACTGTGTCAGTGTGAAAGCTAGGATACATGTCCAAGGTATATGATCACGAAGTGCCATGCAAGGCTACCTGCTAGGCTCATTCTCAGCATTGATCATCAGGAACAAACGGGTACAGAGCAGTGTGTAATCTTGGGCTGGGCAAGGGCAATTTCAATGATTAATAGGTCTCATTCCTGAAGCTCCGTGTAGACATTTAAGTGGAGATGGACCATGACAGGTCATTACAAAAAGTTAGAATCATCCCACCCATTTCAGGTTATTGGCAGTGCTGCTTAAATTATGGGCAGAGACTTGCTAAATTTATTTTTCTGTCTGGAGAGAGAGTTCACTGCCATATGCAGATGTCTAAAGTTAGGGGGGGTTGAGTGAAAGCACAACTGTTTCCAGGCATAGGCAAGGTGGCATGTATTGCCTTCACATCTTTCCACATATATTTCCATAGAAGGGTAGTTCACATAAGGTGTAATTGAGCTGGTGCTGCTACAATTCAGATTCCCCCTTCCCTTCCCACCCACAATGAACAGATATTACCCATGATACAAAAAATCCAAAATTTATGGGTTACATGTGGACCACCTCCTTAAAGCACCTCCCTCTGTAGACTGAAAATTACACTAGAGCGCTCTCCATGCGTGGCAAAAGGAATTTTCTGGACAAAGAGGAGACATGAAAGTGCTGGGCACAGATGTGATGGGAGCAAATAAGCTGGTCAGTGGCATAGCTGCTGCTCTGTGAAACACCACTCAGGGTTCTGGTACAAGAGGAACTTTAGGACCTTCTTAGGTCCCCATCAGCCCACCCAGGAAATTCAGATGTATTATTATTATTCACTAAATAATACAACTGCTTAAACTGTGTGAAGCTACACAGCAGTTTTTAAATACGTCACATTTTGTTTGACAGGGGAATGTGCTGTGGTGGGCTATTTGATTGTGTTGATTTCTTATGCCTTGAAAGAGCTTAGGAAGTAATGAAAACACATTTAGACAGTATACGTGTAGATGAGTTTGTACATACATATATGCAAAAAATTGTATTCTGGACTTGATAATTTCTGTGAGTAGAATTTCTGCTGTCATCTGACAGAGGTTTTGTACTGTATTAAGTTGTGTGATTGATACAACAGGACGCATCAGACAACCAGAACCACAATTTTCAACTTCACCTCTAGAAAAATTATAGATTAGTTTTGTATTTTGAATGCACTTTGACCAAGTGATTATGGAGATGTTTTACTCTGAACACATTCTTCAAAATGTTTAAATACCTTTCCTTGTCAGGGTCTCGTTTATATTTATGCTTTTGTTCTTTACCATGAGTGCATCCAGTCAATATTTTCCTGATGGCAGAACCTCTCTGTGTAATGTGTGCATTTGTTTTCTTGAAAATGCAATGAATTTGAGACACTTTCAGTAAAACAAAGAAGTGTTCTGCAAATTCTCTTAATTCTTGACAGCTCTGCCCCAAGGACAGGACCATTGGGCTCCCAACCTTGGGCAATTGTTTTTGTCTGAGAACAGTGAACCATCAGAAACTCCTGTTAGTGCTCACGAAATGTGTTGATTTCTATAAAAAAGCTGCAGGATAGAGAAAGAGATTATTTGGGCTTAACCATTATTTGGCCCAATATTGATCAAACACTGAAGGAAATCTTGTGCCCTTCCCCTCATCTTGTTTTCCCACAAAGCAGTAAAACTGTTTCCTTATTGACTCTATCTGCAAATATTTTTTTTGATAACTCCAGGCTAATGGCCTAAAGTTTCAGAACATTCACTCAGTCATTTAGATTCACAGCACGATGGAGATAAGAGGTAAGGCATTTAAATACTTCAGTGATAACAGGAGGGTTGCAGAGAATCCAGATCTATTTCACTGGGCTCAACAGAAAGCAGAACATTTTCCTGGAGCTTAGAAAAGATCGATACATACTGTGCTATTGTGTGTTAAAACAGACATGTCTCTGTTGCAAGCTGATTCAGGTTACTTGGCTGTTTCTCTAACCACAGACGCTTGTAGCTCCCTACCTTTTATTTCTGTGATCTAAAGCAGCCATAACTTGCAAGCTTGGATTTATCACAGAAGTGAGAGGAGACAGCCTTAGTTCTCTGATCCATCAGTCAGAGCACTCTGTGCCCCTGTATTACATCAGGCAGCTGTGGCCACACAGTTGTGCAGCCTCTCCATTCAGATCAGAGCTTCAGCTACCTCTGTCTTAAAAGCATTTTCCCTCCAGGACCCTCAACCCAGCTGCCTCTGTGGGCAAGATTTGAACAATAAAATGAAGACAACTTCCAGCTAGTTTCTATATACTCTTGTCCCTCCTTGCAGAAGGGATTTGGGCAATTTTAAAGGCTGTCATAAAAAAAGAAATGTCATGGTAAACATTTTTTTTCCTCCTAAATGGCTGTAAAGGGAAGCAAAAATGGGCAGCTCAGGGACTGATACATGCTGTGTCAGATGACTAGAGTTTTATGACCTTAAGAAACTCCGAATATTTATGACAGCACATACTGGCCTGAAAATCAGGGTTAGTGTTAGAGTAATGTGAATTGGTTGAATTTTTAATACTGAAAATTTGGCCTCAAAAATGTGGGGGCAGTTGCTGTAAAGAAATACACCTCTTCTGAAGCAAGCATTGTCCCTATTCTCACAGTATAGAATCACCACAGGCAGGCATCATTTTGTCTATGCTTAATGTGTGCTAGAGGGGAAAACGACAAAATTCCTACTTATGCCTGAAGAGCCAAGGATATGGGCAGACACATTTTTATTCAGCTGTCTAGAATAGTTTATCAGTTCACTGCCCTGTCAATTTGTTACCACAAGCCCACCGGAACTTATTGCCACATCCCCCTCACTGCAATGACATGAGTATTAAATAGAAGTAGAGTCAGTCAAGAATATATTTTGAAAGCAGACTTGGCAATGCCTGGGACAAATTTATCCTCTGGTGTTCTTTTTTACTTCATTAACTTCACCATATTCATGACAAATGGGATAAGGCAACAGAGAAGTGACAAAATAGATGGGACTTTTACAAAATAAGATGCTGCCTTGTTCCTCTACTCAAATAGAACTGGTCCATATTGCCAGCTTGGCAGCCTTGGGCTATTCCAAAATGTCTAGACTTTCTTATTAAAGATATTCAGTTTTCTGGCTTTTTCCAAGATTAATAAAAACATCAAAACTTGCATAAAATGGATGCAGTAGAGGGAGGAAACTAAAAACAAACTCCATACCCAAACCCCAACAATTTACATCAGTGCTGAGCAAAATAATTGAAATTCTTAAGAACAGATGTTACTGCAAATTCACAGGCACAGATCAATGTTTCAAAGAGTAAGGAAGTTTGTCATTTAAAGACTGTGTTGGAGTTCAGGAGCCGAGCAACTACAAGCAGAAGAGATGCTATGTTAAGATTTGGTGAGGCTATATGCCTGTATTCGTAGATGGCAACTCCTATGTACCCATTAAATATTCTTTAAAAAGTTACAGGCTGTATAGGACATTCAGAGTCACTTTCTGTGGTCATAGGCAAACAGCACAACTAGTTTGCTGGCATTTCAGATTTTCTGCATCTTGTTTTAAATTCTTTAGATTCACTGTACTATATAAAAATGTGATAGTTTGCATATAGGGAGTTGTGGTTTTGTTCAGATCTGTGGTTTTGCATCCTGGAAGTCTTGTTTTGAGACCAAATCTGGTCATTCCAAATTGATTACACAAAAGCTATAGAGTAGGTTATAATTTCCATGGTGTGTGTAATATGTGGTGTAGCTGATTGGGCACTCAGAAATTGTGGTAGACCCTCCAGCTTGCTAACTTCCTAACTCAGCAGATCACAAGCTTTTATATATATATATGTCCCGTAACAAGGATGGTGATGTTATTACTGTAGGTCTAATTAGATATCCTTTAATGTTGCTTTCACTCAAAAATCTTGGAGATGCATTTCATCCGGATTTGGTTCTTTTCCAGATTTGTTAAAAAGGAAATAATTATTCCGTATCTCCACCACAATTTAAAAAATAACACTAAATACTTGCAGGACGTTGCAGACTCAAGAGAATTAAAATAAAACCTCACCAGGAAAAGGAAACTTACACCAAGTTACAAAAACCAAAACCAAAACCCTGCATGAGTAATTGGATCCCAAAATGTAATGAAGTGTTGGCTGAACATTGTGCTGCATACCAAATCTCTCTTTAACAAGATGAAATCTGAAAACAGTGGAAACATAGATCAGAGTTTCTGCTCAGAAATGATAGTGTAAGAACAAGGAGCTGTATTTGAAATAGGTTTCCCATTCATAAATATTTTTAAGTTAAACATATTTTTGAAGAGACGTATTTTTTGTGAGCAACTAGAATCAGAATGAAACAAAAGCCTCAGATAAAATCTACCAATGGCTTAAGGGAAGTGGCACATCACATTAGTAGAATAACATTTTTCCTCCTAAAACAGTACTGG
Organism: Falcunculus frontatus; assembly: GCA_013398115.1. Taxonomy (NCBI): domain Eukaryota; kingdom Metazoa; phylum Chordata; class Aves; order Passeriformes; genus Falcunculus; species Falcunculus frontatus. Next base: position 249,506 of record VZRV01002362.1, on the reverse strand, counting down.
CACTTGGTAGAAATTAAGAGGAGAAAGAGGAGATAGAAAACGTTATTTATACTCTGGTAATAAATTTGAGTTAGACAATTCTTGATTGATACATAGTCTTTCACAAAAATAAAATAAAATAGGAGATTAATTTGTTTGTAATCACTGGATCTATTGATAACAGATACTCAGTCATAGCTCTGGAAAAAAGTCGAAGATGGGACACTGCACGAATGCACTTGAAAGAGATTTCCCTCTCCTTTTCCTCTCTCCAGCTCCGGAGTCTCCCATGCTATGTAGGACAAGGATGGATTAGGCAGAAAGTGAAGCTGTACAAGATTGCTGCACCCAGGCTTCCCAGGGTATCAGCAGAAAAGCCACTGAGAGCTTAACACAGCACAAATGTCACTAACCCGGACACAAGAGTGGGATGCTAAAAGAAAAGCAAGGTTTTAAGTCTCAGCTCTGTAAGTGAGGAGCAGTTGTAGGACTGAAGGAGAAGGAGGACTGTCCTGTGCATTCTGCTCTGGAATCACTTCCACACCTGTATTCCAGTGTACAAAGTAACACACCAGTACCATGGGACTCCACTGTCCTCTCTGTAAACAGGAACTTCAGTATCTTATGTCATTGCCTGGAGATAGAAACGGACACGAACTTAGGGAGAAATACCTGCTTTAGGTCCAGGTTTACTTTAAAAGGTCTTAAAATTCACTGAGGTCTGAAACTTCAGTGTATTAACAGGCTGTTATTTAACGCTTGAGCTGCATTTCCAGAACTGAGACAAACACCAAGTCAGAAGAATTTGAGTTTCTCCTCCTTGTTTATTCTCATGACAAGTCGAGTGATATTCAATTATTTAATTCTGTGTAGTTGCAACCATCCCAAGAGGAAGGAATCTTGCCACATCCTTTGCTTAAGCGTGGCACATTAAAATCTTCCCACTAAGGTGATTAGATCTCCTCTGAATTTTACTGCCTGGCTATGTGGCAGCAATGCTTCTTTACCACAAAGAATAAAAGTAGAGTGAATTTCCTGCACACTGCAGGCCTTATTTCTTTATCAGAAATTGCCCTTGGTTTGATAATTTTGAATTGAAACTTGCTATGATCAGGAGAGGTCAGCTGTATAAGCATTGTCAGATGCTCAGGGCTCAATTCTCCTAAATGTATGAGAGCATCCCCGCCTTTCCCCTGCCCTTATCATAAAGACATTCATGTTGTGGTCCAGAAATGTCTGATTCTCTTGAAGGTCCTGCTCTTATCTGCCAGCCCTCTGTACCATATATCCTCTCTCAGACACGGTAAGGTCTCTGGAGTGACACTAAGTATCTGTGTAAGAGCAACTGAATCAAACACATTAAGACATTTATCACAGGATTTTCAAAAGTATTTTGTCACTCATCTCCTACTAAAAGGCACTGGAGATTGATTTGGATCATTATCATCATTAGCAACCTAAATAACTGGTCTGAATACTCTAACTTGTCACCATACAGCAACTGAGTATCTTGCATAATGGCTGGCACATGTCCACTAGATAGTTTGCCAGACACCAGAAAAGGTGTAGAACAAGTATCTATGGACAGGATAAACCAGGACTTGAAAATCAGCACACAGCTGACTATGTTTAGAAGACATTGTTTTATTGCCATATAAAAGCATTATAAATATCCATTAGTAATATCGGCCTGTAATTGCAGAAATAAAGAATTTTATATAAACTTGACTGCATTTCATTAACAAACTTGAAAGTTTTAAACATATTTTTAATATATTCTCACTGGCTACCAAGGCTGCAGCTCTGCAGACTTTCTTCCCCACCATTTCTCACTGATGCAAGTTTCCCTTGTGTAGGATGGGGTGATGCCTTGAAGGTACAGGCGTCTTTTGAAGAGGCTGAATGAAGAAACTGTGTTCGAGTACTGTCCCTGATTTGTGCCACCCTGACCTGCCTGCCTTGTCCCCAAGGATGTCAAACAGGCTGGGAGCACAATCCAGGAAATGTGTAAGAACTGTTGTAGAAAGAAGGGAACAAATAACAGTCCACAAAACCACAGTAGAATCCCTTCTCTTTTGTTCTTGCAAGACATTTTTACCCTGGAAAATTGAGCCATTTACACCACAGGAGTAATACAAAGCAAGCACCGTCTACCACTTGAACAGATAGAACCTTGCATGAGTGAGAGATGCCTTGTTTCTTCACCTTGTCTCTTTAACTCAGATTTTACCCCACATTGTGGCTGACAGGCTGTGAAGTACACTGGAAAGCAAGGGCCAGCCTGTGTAGCAGTATTTCCTACCATCACCGCTGCTAAATCAGTTTCCCTCAGATGAGGATGCCTGGACAGAAGAAGAAAGCTCTGTGAGTTTTCTCTCTGTAATAGGCAGAGCACTTTCTCTCTCCAAGGAGACCAGTTTCCCAGCTGGCATAAAGTCACTGACTTCGCTGGAGCTCACCCAATGTAACACAGATGAGGAACTGGGCCAAAATAGAGTCACAAACATCCAGATGAATAAATACTTTCAAATGTTTATACCTAAGGGAGAGAAACTGAGGAGAGAGAGGATTAGCTGTGCTCCAGGCGTTGAATGTGTGGATAAGTGAGAGTCACCATTAGGCATCCATCCATACCTCTCAGGCTGTGAATGGGGTGTCCCTCACCTCTGGGTTTTCTTCTCTCTTTTCTCCTCCCCCCACCACAAGATGTTTGGCATTTGGAAGTTTTGAAGTAATTTCCTCCTTTGGCCTCACCTGGGATCTTTGCTGTCCCAGAACCTCCTCCTGACCCCAGTGTTGTGTTTTCATTTAAAGTCGGGGATGTCTATAAATGTCAGCCGTACAGGGCAATTAGAACTTTGAAAAGGGCTGTAACATAAACCAGCATTATAGTGAAATGGATACCGCCTTAAGCTGCCTGAAATTCACTTGCTGTTGGAAAGACAATATCCTGCCATTCTCCCACGGTGGCCTTCAATTGAACACATTTGGCTGAGGGTTGACCCATTATTAGGATAAGTCTCTGCATGGCTTGAAACAATGAAGAAACACAGGGAGAGAGAAGCCAGCAAATTGGGCTGGTAGTTAGCCAGCACTAAGCAGAAATGTGACACTGGATTAGGCCTTAATAGCTGTCTGTGGTGCTATCTGTGAAATCCAATGCTCTCCTTGTTTCCCTGCATTGCAGGCAGAAGCATGTGGTTAGATGTTGAACCAAATCCCCCCCTTCGGTTTTTTTTTTGACTATTAGCCTCTAAAACATACCTTTTGTAACTCTAAAAATAAACATTCAGTGCAGTAGCAATTTGGTTCCTTTTTTTCATATGTCATATGTCATGGCACTATGTTAATTTATGATGCTTCTGGGTACCTCTGTCCTTGTCCCTCCAGTGCACACGTGCTGCTTTCCCTGGCTGCTCCAAGTTGCTATATATAAACTCTAATTCTGCCTTAACATCGAGTCCATTAAAGACATTCGAACACCCTCAAAACTCAACATGGTCTCTCACCATGAAGGGGAAGAGAAGAATTTTCTGCACAAAATATGTTCTGAATTCATCAAAACTATGCTTCCTTTTTTTTCATGATGCAAACTATTGTAAAATCAATATGGTAACACTCTCTGAGTAACTGGGAGTATGTGTTCAAGTCAAGCAGGACAAAAAGAAAAATACTAAAGCTCCAAAGGGATCTATTCAATGGATTTCTGAGCAAATACCTATACTTCTGCAGAGAGATTTCACGGAACCTGTCTCTCTGCTCCTAAGGCAACATTTCATGTTATTGCACTTTGTTATATACAAAAAGTCCATACAGGTAGATTTTTGCCAATTTTCTGACAGAGAATTTTGGAAAGAGATTTCTCTGAATTATATATGTTTGGATTCATATACTGCATTTTTTCCTCCTTAAACCTAGTAGGGAAACACAGAGCCATGAAACATGCCTGTGAATATAATCATGCTTTGCTGCAACTCCTTAGAATTCAGTCAGTTCACTGATCCTGCCTACTATCTAACAGATAAGAATGTTCTTTTATGGTACCTTGACTTTTCTCAAAGCTCCCATACTGCACATTCACCTATACACATTTATTCACAATCAGATTGAGGTGTTCTGATGCAAAACCTTGAAGAGATTCCCAGCAGACTTTGGGTCAGGTTGTGAAGGTTTTTGAAAGGATGCTCTAGCGAAATGGTAGGATTTCAACAGAGCCACCACACCCAATAGGGACTGTCTTGTGCTGTTTGCTGAGCATTGTGCTGTGCTGTTCCACGGATGTCCCTGGCCTCATGCTGCGAGGATGTGCACACTGAAAAAAGCAGGTATATAGATAAGTTGTAAAGGCTGATTTCAGAGCACTTGTCTAAACTTCCTAGTCGGTATGACGCCACTTTAACACCTGTAATAAAACTAGTCCTCTACATGAGATACACAAACAGATCACGGCCTGTGAAATTATCACAGGTGTCAAGGGAAAACCAAAGTATGAGGTTGACGCTGGAAAGAATGTGTAATTTACTACACAATGGTCAGTGCAAGTTCTTTTTCCAAAAAGAACTAACTCCCTAGAAGCAAATCTTTGTGGTTCCATAGGGTATAATATGACTGTTCCAGCACATTTCTAGTCACCCTGAGATGTTTTGCAAACAGCATGGTGTGCAAGCTTTATCTCTGACCTTAGCAGTCCTGTGATGAAACTTAAAGCACGCATGGTCTCAAGTAAATACGTTGCTTACACAGGAAGCACGCCTGCACAGCAAGCAGTATGTACCTCATCTCCACAAGGGTCAAGTCCACCTTTGGGAAACAGGCAGGAATGCAAAAGGACTATTAAATTTGTCTAAAAATCTATGTTGTCAGCTGAAGAGAGAGAGGTATATGACATCTGGAACAGGAAGAGCTTAAAACAGGGGAATGGATACCTTTTATATATATGCAATTTTTTTCCTGATAGAAAGTATAAGTAAGGCTCTAGATATTTTTTATGTCCTCTTGAAAGTTGGATAACCTACCCACTCCAATCTCCAGCCTTCACAATACCTGAGTTATATTTCGCTATGGAAGATGTAACTCCTGGGTTACATCTCCCACTAACAGTTTTTAGTGATGAGGGAACACAGGAACCACGCTATTATTGACTGCAAACTCTCTCGGCTGTTGCTGCACAGCCATCTGAAAGTCCCATCTATGACTCTGTAAAGACCCACATGTCCAGAACTATACAGACATTTATGGTTCACAGGCCTTTGTCAATGAGTTTCAGAGGCTGGACACTGAAAGCTGAATGATCCTCATGCTGTGAGCCATGCTCTGCAGGAAACATAGCATTGCCAAAATCCTACCCTGATGCTAGTTTTAGATGCAGTTTTTTTCTGAACACACTCAGCAGGATACCTCGAGAGAAGGATAGTTTCTATGTGCAACAAAAGAAAAAGCATAGAGGAATAACTTATTTTTATACAGGCTCAGGAGAACCTGATCCCAGCTGTGCACCAAAACATGGGTCCACGGAGCCTGGATGTTCAGTTTAGTATAGCTTCCAACTTCTACACACCAGTGTAAGAGCTGCCAAATATCCCACATGTCATAGGGTTTTTCTCACTATAGGGTCAAATACAATGTCCAATACAAAACCAAAAAAGACATTGGTTTCACCATGTTTTTTGCAGCAAACACTTTCCCAGGTGCCCAGAAGATGGGATTTTGGAAAGAGACTGCAGAGCATATACAGACTTTCTAAAGGGGACAAGTAATGCCATGCTGAACTTACCATGAACCTAACCAAATCACTCCCAGCTGCAGATAGGAAGCAGAACTGGTCCATGCCACTGCCCTGCCCACAGCCTCCAGGGTCTCCCTCTGATCCTGCCGTACTTGCAGACCTGGCTGCCTCCCACAGGCATGCAGTCCCTTTGACCCTCAGTGCTCAGTCCAGGTTTCTGTTGCTCTGGAGCACAGGTAGAACCTCCTCAAAGGTCTTCACTATGAGCATTACAATCTCGGGGGTATCAGCTTGAAAGTCAGCACATTTTACCTGCTTTACTGCCTTTGGCCGGTGTAGGATAAGGACCAAAATTATGACTTAATATGAAGAACAGTTTTAACCAATAGAAATTAGTGCACCTCTGAGGAATACTCATTTGCTGCTTTTCTCTGGCTGTATTTAGTTTCCTCATTGGGACAAAGACATTCAACCACTGGGGTAAATTCTGCACTCAGTTATCACAATGTAAAACTTGATTACTCCTTCAGCAAAAAAGTAGCCATTTGAGCCTTACAAGGGCGTCGCTGAGAAGACGATTTGACCACAATTTACAGTATTTCTCACAATACCAGCTGTACATTAGCCACAAAAACATCTCAGAGATGCTTGGATTTGTTTCAGTGGTAAATGAAAACAGGTAATCCCTTCTTTAGAGATGATTGTGTGGGACAGTTTATTCCCCTTCCATGAGAAACCTTCCACAGGGCTCTAAACCATCTTCTGACTTGAGACTCTAGTTGTAATCCTTCTTACATGACTTTAGACCACAGTGAGTGCAAGCCAAGCCCAAATCTGTATATAGCAAGCCACAAGATTGTACAGCAGAACACCACCAGTTTGCAGGCCAAGCGCAGAACAAAATGTGGGATGCCCATAGACCACCTGATTGCCTTCTTGAATGCCCAACATGACAGGCAACAGAAGGGGCCGCAACTCAAGGGACCGTGTCAAGAAAGATACTGAGACTACTTCTGCCATCTCAGGGGAGTATTTACAAAGGGTCCTAAGGAAAAGTGGGCTGAATTTCTTGGGACATCAGCCTGGAGAAGAGAAAGTTCCAGGGAGACCTTATAGCAGCCTGTTTGTTTCAGGGGTGTTGGACTTGATGACCTTTAAAAGCCTTTGCCAACCCAAACTAGTCTGTGATTCTATGATTCTATGATATATCAGCATAAAATGTTGGCCATCCTACCAAAAAATGTATACAGGCCTATTGTTATCTTGTGGTTAAAAATCACACAAACATGGAAAATCACATCCATTTCAGTTATGATCTCATTTCTGTACATACTGCATGGCCATTTCCCAAATATCATGTTCATAGCAGCTGACTCAATACACATGAAACAAGAATTATCACCAAGTTTTCAATCATATTTGTCATGCAGATAAACTATCTGGTAGATCTACATCTGTATTACTGAACCAGAGTCCAAAAGACAAGGGTCAATGTGTTTGTGGGAAAGTGTGCAAACAGTGGCGTAAACCACTGATACTTTTATTTGAAGAAACTGACACGTTATATTTGAATATGTTATGCAGAAACCAAATAAATACTTCAAATAATTTCTTCTAGGCTTCTGCATTCTTAAACTGAAGAGTTTACCTTAAACAAATCATAGCTATTGTCTCTGGTACACTTGAAAAAGACAAATCATGCAGGGAGGTAATATACATACCTTAATCTTTTCTCTCATAAGTCTGGCTGCTAATGCTCAAGAATGCAAGATAAAATGAATGAAAGCCTACCTTGGGAACCTTGAGCAAATTCCTTGCACACCACACTGGCACTTTATTGCATAATTAAATTTATTGCAAAGGTACTTTATCTTCATTACACACGCCAACTTTACCTTTTTTTTTGCCTTGCAATCTTCTGTTTAAGTCTTTAAATTCAGATATTCTTGCTTCTCCAGATTTACATGCACATGCAATTTAACAGATTACAGAAATAATTTATCTGGGAAGAGTCAGGGTGTATTTTTGCCTTACACCTCATTCAGAATTGTCAAATAGACACAGGTAATGCAATGTGTAGCAGTCTGGCCCACAACTTACCCGTGTGAATGCTAAACTCACTGTGTGCTGTACTGCTTTGCCCTGTGTGGTTATGTGACACCACTGACTGCAACATCATGAAACAAAATAGTTGCAATGTACTAGTACCAAATAGTCTTTAGCTAACACATACCAAGACAAACAGCACTGAATTGGAGAGCTGGACAGTGATTTCTCTTGGAAATCACACTGTTCAAAGGCACCCAGGCTTCTGTCCTGGTTGATAAAGTGCAGCCGAAGTTGTAGTTGAACTGCTCTTGGTGAGTGAGGAACTTAAACCCGGGCCAGAGGACTACAGGAAATCACGGAAGGAAATCAGCCTCTAGAATTCTGTTTGTGTCTTTAATGGGATGCCTGGAGAGGACGAAAGAGAGCCAGAAGCCAGAAGGTGAGAGGCATAAGAGTACCTGGAAGAAGGGCAGGTGGAAGGAGGCTGCAGACAAGGAGCAGCCCAAGGCAGTGCTGCACGGAGGATAAAGCACAGGGACATATCCCACATAGGAGAGAACATGCCCATTATGTCTGTCCTGAGGACAGGAGGGGAAAGGGATACAGATGGGCAGAGAGGGGGATACAGGTATCCAAGGGACATGATCAAGGAAGAGAGCAGCATAAAGCCACAGCCATTCTCTGAAATCTGAAATCTAGAGGACCTAGGAATTGCAGACATCAGCTGAAGGGAGGAATCCAAATTCAGAGCAGAGCTGGAGAAGCAAAGCAACTGAAGAGTGGGTGTAAGGGGTGAAAAGGACAGAAGAGAAGGGAACTGGCATCTGTGTTTGTAGGAGACGAGAAAGGAGCCTGTGGAATAAGGTCTGTAATTGTGCTGAGGAAAGGGAAGGAGATTTGATGGAGATCAGCCTAAATGGCATCATGGTGATGAGCTGTGGGGAATGGTGATGGCAGAAGTGCACAAAGGGTTCACAAGCAGTAAATGGGAAGAGTTTCCGGAAAAAGCTGAACCTGAAAACTCAATGAGTTTTTGCAGAAAAACCTCATCGTGTTATGCCACAAAGGAAGGTTGTGAGAAAGGTTGCTTATGTCCAACACGGGAAAAATACGGAAGAACAGTATCTCTCCTCTTTCTTGTGACAGCTGTTCCCTGCTAACTCACTGAAGTTTTCTCATTTCACTGTTTTTCATCATGTAGGATATGTAATGTTACACACTAACCTGACTTTCTCTGACAAAGGCTCCAAATTTGAGCTTCAATAAATCGGTATGGGAGAGCTCACAACCAGTTATTTTTTTCGTATGCTTTTTAAAAAGTTTGCCTGGGGTCTTGTAGACAAATAAAAGACATGTTCCATGGTCTGGATACCTTATCATCTAGGTGGGATTTGAATGGGAGTTCTGGTTTCAGGACAGTCATTCCTCCAAACCATCACACCACATTTTTCACAGTCCACAGTTCTGGACCAGATTTGAAGTCTGACTCTTAGTGGTGAGTATATCAGTTTGAACCAGACCTGGGACATTTTTGGATCTGCCTGACAGATTGTTCTGTTCCTCTCTTTTGTCAAAAGCAGCAGAGTGGACCACAGGGATCAGGAGTACAGTTTGCACTGAAACATAGCCTTTTGACTCATAATTCCAGCTTGCTGAAATACTAAGGGCAGTTGCAGAGGTCTCAGGAAGAAAGGGACCCCTGAACTGCTTGCGTCCCACTTGTTGACCCTGTTGCCAGTGCTTGCGCTCTGGAGAGGAGAGATGGGTCATAGGCTGGGGAAAAAAAAAAAAAAAAGAGGGAAAACTGCTTGGACTGGATTTTTCTGCCCCATTTATGTCCCTTTCCGTCACATGGTGTTTGTGGGGGTCATGGTAGCAATGGGGATTGTGGCAGACAGCAGGACCATTGATTCTTTCTTCCACCGCCCATAAAACGTGCATTAAATACATTAATGATTTATACCATGGTCTCTGTGGTAAGATTAAAAATCACAGTATATTTAGAACTGTTATACCTGAGATGCTAATGGTATCTGTTTCAAAGCACATTAAAATCTACAGCGGTGATGTTTGTGGCAGCCTGGACCTCAGTAAGCTCATATTACATTTATAACTACAGCCTTTCTTTTGTTTCCTTCTTTGTACAGCATACGCATGACATTTTATTTTTATGTTACAGTTCAGGAAGTCTTTTAGTGAAGCCTCATGGCTAATTTTGGAGGACTGAAGACATCCAAACATTACGCACCCAACCACGCCAGCCACCTGCTATATTTACATGACAGAAGCAGGGAGGTGTTTCAGCCTGGATTTGATACTTGCCTTTTGTAACCAGCGTGTGAGAATCTGAAGGAACACCCACATGGCTCATGTGTGCATGACATGCCAGCAGCCTCTCCTGGGCACAAATGTCAGCTCTGTTTACCATTGTAGGTTCAAATGTTGGTTATAATAGCACGGTTGGTATTGCTACCTCAGAGATGAACTCTGATCAAACCTTTTGTGGTTTCCAGTTTCAGCTGGTTTCTGTTTCCCTTCTCTTTCTCAAAGTCTTGGGAGAGGACAGGTGTGGGACTTTCTACAGTATTCACCAGTTATAATAATGTTTATATGAGAGGGGAGACATTTATTAAAGTGCTACCACTGCAGCAAGCATGTATGTAAACAGAAACCCTGGCATGCCAGGAGCTGCATGAGTAGGTGTCTGACAACATTGCCTGTCCCCAGGGAGCTCTGAGCCCAGCCATGCAAGCAGAAACTGGAGGAGAGACACAGGAAAAGTCCCTGTGTAGGTCACTTGGAGAGATTGGATCTGGGGAAGGCAAATCCTGTTTCTCGGACCTTAAGTCACAGCACAAGTTTACTGTCACCGGCCAAAGCCAACCAGCCCCTCAATAACTCAAAGAAATTATTCTGTGAGAACACAAAAGAACCCCACTCTGCTTTAGGGCAATTAAACTCCTTAACTCCTAAACTCTTTTAATTAACATTGTAGCCCATCTTCAAAATAAAATTGGCATCCTGAAATGACAAATTAAACTCTCTTGTCTTACAGCTACTGAAACAAAACATTAAGACTTCAGAAATGCCTACATCTTCTCTTCTTTTTGAGTGGAGCAAGTCTATCAGTTCATAGTTGCATTACAAAGCAGATAAACTTTATATTTGTCAAAAATGCATTCACTCATTGAATGGTACCCTACACATAGCCTTTCAGCTTCTGGATTGAAATAAATGAAATGAAACATCATGTTTAACTTTTCAAAATGTACGGTATAGAATAAGAATCATAAAATAATAGAATGATTTGAGTTGGAAGGGCCCTTAAGACGATCTGGTTCCAATGTCCCTGCTGTAGGAAACGACACCTTGCACTAGACCTGGTTTCTCAGACCCCCATCCAACCTGGCCTTGAACACTTCCAGGTTTGGGGCAGCCTTCTGTGGGCAGCCTGTTCCAATGTCTCACCACCCTCATAGTGATGAATTTCTTCCTAATATCCAAAGTAAATCTACCTTCTTTCAGTTTAAAGCCATTCTCCATTGTCCTTGCACTACATGTCCTCCCTCTCCAGCTCTTGTGTAAGGTACTGGGAGTCTGCTAAAAGGTCTCCCTGAGGCCTTCTCCTCCTCAGTTGAGCTGAGCAACCTCAATTCTCTCAGCCTGTCCTCGTGGGAGACGTGCTCCAGCCGACTGATCATCTTCATGGCCCTGCTCTGGATATGCTCCAACAGGTCCTCATTCTTATGTTTGCATGTCCAGAGCTGGATGCAGCACTCCAGGTGGAGTCTCACAAGAGCAGAGAGCAAGAATAACCTTCCTCAAACTGCTGGCCACAAGTCCTTCGATGCAGCCCAGGACAGCAACTTTTCAAATGTTGGTATTTTTTCAAGAGGTGAACTAATCCACATAAAGTTACTGGAAATCAGCCGCAAAATGGATGTCAAAGCCCAGGAGGACAGAAACCAGCCAGTTAAGTCCATTTTGTGATAATTACCTTTTAGTAATTTAACAATTTTAGGTCTTTGGGTCATTTTATTTGTGTAAGAGCAGAACAACGCAGTAGGTAACATTTTCCTTGGGGAAGAGGCCCATGTGTAATTGCATGGAAATGAGAACCCTGGTTTGGGAAGATACAGAGAGGCAGATAAACAGCCCCAAACCCTTTCAATTGGATATATAGCATCCTGCTGTGTAAATAGGGACCAACTTATTTCAGGTAAAAAGCAAATAGGGAAGCATGTGAAGAATAGGAGCTGCCAGATTTTCAGTAGTTCAGGCATTGACTGGGCTATCTGCCCACCTGTACAAGGCTAAGGCAGGGTCTGAAGAGACCCAGGGATTTAGGTGAAGAGAGGCTAGACTGTGAGGTGGGAGTGGCTCATGGGCAGTTAGAGGGAAACCCCCAAAGGTCAAACAAGGCTTTCAGCACAACTCTGTTATCCTAAGTCTGCTGGGATTTCTGAAATCTTTAACAAGGATGCAAAATACCTTGTCACAGGGGTTAAAATTGACATAGTTTGGTTTGGGAGCCAGGTCCCCACCTAGCCATATAGTGAAGCAATGTTACCTCTGTGCTCATAATATCATATGCTATGTCTTGCCTGTGTGCTGTTCTTCAAGCTTTCCCTTCTCATGGGTTCCAGAAACAGCTGGTAGTTCTTATATATCTTAGTTAGAGGTAGATTTGGAAATGTAAGTGGTGAGGACCAGTTTTAGACAGTCCCCTTCGCAATATACTGTGAGGGCCAATGCACCCGTGCAGTTCTGCAGCTGTCCTGTTCCCATGCTATGGGTTAGTGGGGAGAAGCAGGCAATGGCTCCGGGGAAAAGCAGGGATGAGCACTGAGGTGCTGCTCATGTTCTGTGTCACTGAGTGGGCTCCTGTGGGCCATGGTGCACAGGGAGGGCTTCCCAGGGCTGCTGCGGGACCTGGCTGTGTACGGTAGCGTGGGTTTGGGTGTGGAGCAGAGTACCAGTTTCAAACCCAAGTCTTCATCTTATTCCCTATCATCCTTCTTCATACCAGATGCTCTCAGCTGCCAAGAGCAACCCCAAATATCTCTGCTCTCTCTCTTCCACTGGATAATGCTGATAATCCAGTCAACCTCTTCCAGAAATGAGTGTATCATCAGCCAGACGAAGCTTTCACCCAGGCTGTCTAGCAGCCTGCTTTGGGGACAGTGGGGCTCCTGTAGTGCATGGGCTGGGGTTTCACTGGGTGAGCTGTTCATCTGGATCCTGTTCATCTTCCCTGCAAATAAGAGAATCTGAGGAGTTTGTCTCCAATTTCTCCAGTGACACCAAGTTATGTAAACACTCTTGCTGCCGTTAACAGCTCGCCATTTTTGCTGTTTGAAACATAATCAGTTTGTATAACAATATGGACTGATTTGGGCATCCAGTCCAACACGCCGTGATTGCCTGCTGTCTAAACATTTTATTGCTGTAAATTTATGGGGACTCTGCTGGCCTCTTTGAAAGACCTCTCAGAATCACAGCAGTTTATAATGATACCACAATGCAATTCAGCATTTCCAAGAATTACTTTTGTTTTCTTTAGAATAGAAAGGGGTTTTTTTTAAGGGTGGGTTTTTTTTCTGTTTCTGACCAAACAGAAATACTTCTAGTTATTGTACTTTAAAATAAGCCATCCCTCTTTTTGTTTTGTTTTGTTTCGTTTCCCCTAAGTGCTGGCCTGACCCTCCAACTTCAGCAGGAGCCCGGGAAGGATGTCTCAGTACCTTGTTGAAAAGACTGCAAGCATCCTGCTCAGAGCTACACAAGTGCCCAGCCAGGTCCTGCCACCGTGCCTCAGAACCCAGCCACAGACACTGAGGAATGTATGTCTTGGCAAACCTGAGCACAGAGGAAACTATCAAACATTCAGAGCAATTGTTGACAATTTCCAGTCACCACTAATTGCTTGGGGCTTTCTTGGACCCCTGCCACATCTATACCTTTGTGTCCTTAATCACTACGCACCCTTGGATATTATGTCACACCTGGGACATAAGATAATTTATCACTTGCAGACGGATTAGCATCACAGCTCGCTTAGATAAATTTTACTTTAGCCTCAGTCCCAGAGGCCCTTCTTTTATAGCACAGTTTTATCCATTAAAATTATGACTTCCAAAATTCTGTTGTATTTTATGGCTTCCATGAGATATTTATGACTGTTACTGTTTAAGTGGACATTTCTAGAGATTTACTGCAGAAATAATTCAGGCAAATAGCTCAGAAGAGGTACTGCCAATAGCTTACAGTTCGGTTTTGGTGTTGTTTAAAGACATGCTGTTTTCAGTGTGCATGTAAGTATGGAGTCTTAATGCATAATACTGAAATGCCACTGAATATGTATTCAAAAAGCCCTCTCCATATGGACTAGTTCTAGACAAAAGCCAAACACTGAGTTTTAATCTTCCAAACTCCCTCCTTCCCCAAAGCTGTTCCTATTCTTTGCTTTTCTGCAAAGTGCAAGACATGAAAGCAAAGGCCAATTAAAAAGAACTTGTAGAGTCAGGCACTTCCACCGACTCTGTGAGGGGGGACATATGAGAGGTGTTTCTCTTTTTCTAGTTACTTAGTTTGGTCCTAATTGGGGTAATGCTATGGGTGGCCGGGGGCCCGAAGGACAGAGCTCAGGTTGCAGTTTGACAGAGCCAGTGAAGGCTTAACTTGCTGCAAGGGGAAAGTTGATCTTTGCCCCTTTGATCCTTTTAGGACTAGAACTGGTCCTCTGTATTACACTATAGAAAGTCTGAGGATTAGAAAAGTAGCCTTCATGGCTTACAGCTCATCTCTGTGAGAAGTGACCAAAGCTGTCAGGCAACTCAGCAACACACTTCCTGGCCTTTTTCTCCTTGTGGTGAGCATGAAGTCTTTTACAGCATTGCAGCACAGGAGCAGGAAGCACTCTTGTTATCATGCCAGCTTGCACATTTCCAGTGTGCTCCTATTTTATAACCTTCAGCATCCTGATGCCTTGGTGGAACTGCTCTGTTGGGCAGCTGAGGGGAACCCCACAGAAGGTCTCCGAGTGCGTCACTGGCAATGACACACCAGGTCACACAAGTGCTGGGCTCAATGACCACACACAGTAGCAAGTGATATTTCACAGAGTGCCCTCACTCCCATGGATTTTAGGTAAAAATAATACTTATCCAACTAGGCTTGCAATGCATACCTTGATTTAGAAATCAGATTCCTAAATACTTCTGAAATTTGACACAAATTACTCTTCAAAACATGCATCCTCAATAATTTTCACTAATTTAGTTAATGTAATTCAAGACAAAGGACCAAATCTCTTCCTGCAGCATCGCAATATTTCCCCAATGAGTCAACTTGTATGTGTGAAGGGCATGAATATGGCCCTCACAAATGCTTAAAGTAACTGATTCCAGGAGGATTTATCTGTTTGCAGGAACAAATTCATAAGAGGTGACAGGAGGAAAACAGCAAGTTTAACTGTCAGTTAAAGGTAACCTGTCTTCATCTGTCTGGAAGAGAGAGAAGTGTACCTGTGGGAAGATATATTGACTGCACATAGCATCAGCTGCAGCTTACTAATGTCTCACTTTGGTCCTAGCATCCCTGGCTCTGTCAAGGAATTGCAGAGTTGCTGCGGAAAGGGAAGGGCCTTAAATTAAAATAATGTGATTTAAGACTGACATGGGTCTTGGACTGACCTTTACACATGGCAAATTTCATCCTTCGAGTTTCTTTCCTCCCTTTTCCTCCCCTCTCTGCCCCCAAACATGTTCTTTTCCCCTTCACTGCTCTCCCCTGTTGAACTCACTTTATAGAGTTTTGTAACAGAACTGAAAAAACAAGAAACAGACACACTATTGTATGCTCAAGCTCATGCAGGACTCTAAAACTAATCTTTGTTCTGGCAAATCTCATGCAGCATTGACTGCTTTGCTGGCTACTTCATTCATCATACGGAAAATGCATTTTAGTGACTACCAATTACAAGAGCCAAACAGTGGCTTTGTCAGTATTACATGGTAACCATTACCTTTGTAATTGCATAGTGACTGATGTTCAGTATGATGTAATGACAGGTTAAATAAATGCATGCTAATTTGTCCTGCTAAAAGAAAGGAAAGCCAGCACGTTAACACAATTGCAAGTTATTTTATATGATTGTACATGAAGTAAAGGTATACATTTATCATAAAAGTCATGTGTAGCTGCTATGTTTCAACTTCTAAAATTTCTTTTTCACCTTTAGAATGTTTAGAGATGTATAATCTTTCTGCACCCTTTTTTAATAGTGTTTGCAGAAGAAACATTTCAGAATGTGTGGTGTTGGGGTTGTTAGAAGACTTCAAATGTGTTCTTTCTTTCTTTGGTAAAATGTTATCTTAGAAATTTTCCTTTATTTACTGAAAACTCAGTTATGAAATATAGCTTTATAACTACTTAAAGAAATGCAGGGCTAAATTTTGGATAGTATATGTTGCCATGTGTTAAAGAAAAAAATATTAGAAAATTAGTGTGAGGTCAGTTATTTACAAAAACATACCTCATATATTTAAAGAAAGATTTCTGAGAGGACATCTTGATGTGAAAAATGTCAGTGAAATGTAATTGGGAGGCTGGAAATTAATCTAAATGAAGTTTCACGTATGGAGAAATAGAAGTAAAATTAATGGCACAAAATGAAAAAAAAATCATCACAGTTGGGAGTAAAACCTGGAGATTTTTAGTTTTGTGCAGAGAGCAGTAACTCAGGAACCCAGATGAAGAGCACAAGAGTGTTGTTACCCAGAGGCAGAAAGACCAAGCAGTCACAAAACAGATTCCCTCGGTGTCCATATTTCAGTTTGGATATTTGGGTTAGTTTTCCTCTTAGGTCATCGAAAGCCCAGATTTCCCAGCTTGCAACCTGCAGATAGGACTGCCTCTACCACAGCACCAAAATGGCAGGAAAGGTCAGGGTTACTGTTGTCTTTCTTTGGATTTGGCAGGTCCAGAGGAAAAGAAGGAAATTGAGCAATTCGAAAACTTTTGTGCCAGGAAAATGCTTGCCTGAAATCTTTTAGATCCTTTCCCCAAACAATCTCTTACCTCTTTCCTGCATTTTAAATTCACTTTCCAAATCTTCCTCTTCTCCCTAAAATTGATGTGTCTTTCCTCCTGGTCTCCAGATTATGTCTCTCCTAAGTGTTTTAACATTTCATGATCTTACTATAGGACGTCTTCTCTTTCCTTGATATAGCCTGGTCTTGCTTTACAATTCACAGACCTTTCATGCTACCAACAAGTTCTGGGGCAAGTAAAAGTTTATAGAGGAAAAAGGTTACTTTTCACTATGTGAGGCAATTCACAACCATCTAGAGCTGTAATTTAGCTTTTAAGCGTTCAATAGGTAAATCTTCTGTGGAAATGTTCTTCCAGGCAAATGCAGTGATATCTGGGAGTGTTTCTGCTGTTTGTGATAATAATTCCAACAGAAATTTTGTAATACAGAGGAAAAGGAAAGAGAGAGACAAGATGCTTTCAAAACCTGTATGATAGCCTTGAAGGTAAGGTTTTGACTAAATACAATTCATACACACACAAGCAGAGAATGACTTAGGCCTTAAGAATAGTTGGAAAACTTTCCCCTCTGTGTAGAAGTCAGCAGTATTCCCATTTTGTTGGAAGGGGTGCCCAAACTGAGAAGTTATATTCCTGTTGTAGCCTTATCTTCTTATAAGTCACAGAGGTAGGCTTTATCATTTCAGGTTGGATATGTAAAAGTGAGGAGGCTAAATGTGATTTTATGCCAAATTAAGGAACAGAAGTCATAGAAAAAAATGAAAAAGCATTCTGGCTGTGTTTCTCCTCTGCATGGCAAGAGGCCAAACACAATGAATCTAAATGCTTTGGAAGGTGCCAAAATACTCCTGTTGCACAGAAGGGCTTGTGGTGTGGGGCATCCAAGTGCATCTGCAGGACAAGCTGTGTGAAAGCTGCATCCATCAGGCTGGCCTGTGAAGGGGTAGCTCCAGTGGGATCAGTCTTCTGGTACCACCTCTGCTGCTACTGTAATCCAGAAAATCTGGCTTCACACAGAAGCATAAGAAATAGCAGTGGCCATGATAGAAATGTCACAGGAGGGGTGAGGGAACAGAGCCCAGGAGGCAGAGGACCAAGAAGGAGAAGCTGCTCACGTAAAGAAGTGGGTATTACATCATCATCTTGTGGTTTCTATTCCTAATTTCTTACACTAATTTCTTAAAATTAGAAAATTAGAAAATTACTCTGCCCTGTCATAGTGGGTATGGAAATATTGTTTTGCACATCTTTATGAAGACTCATGGACTTTGGCAATTTTGCCAATTATATACATGCAACGACATCTGGAGGACGTAGCCTTTTTCTGATTCATAATGCACAGGAAGATTATGTTCTTATGCAGAAGGAATCAGCTGCTCCTTCTTTCCAAATATGCACTAGACCTTAGAAGCTGTGAGAAACTTAGAGAATCTAAGCAGTATTGTATGAGCAATCCTAACTTGTCTTGTCTGCTAAGACTTCGGAACCGGCTGCGCAGTACCTTCCATACATGGATGTAGTAATTATTAAGGTATCATTACCACATAAATACATGATTGATCTGTCCTCCAAGCTGGGAGTCTAATTTAGTGAAATTATACTGTTACCAGGGAGGAGCAATTGCTAGATTGACACACGATCTAAACAAATTCTACTAGCTCTGTGAGGTTGCATAACTGTATCCAGTTATTCAGCAATACTTTTTCTCTAACTTCAGGTTACTGTCATGCAATTATGGTATAATTACATGGTTTTTTCACCTTATAAAAGAAAGTAAACCACAAAGATTCTGAGCTTGCTTCACAGGCCCTGTTTAGCTTTAAGCAGAAGAATAACCTTAGACAAAGTCACTGTGGCTTTCCTTGGACTTGATGCTAAACAGGGCTGGGGCCAAACACTGCGCAATGTGCCAAATTTCTAAACTGCCTTTGAGTCTAAACACAGAAATTCAGTCTCAGTTTGGAGGTTTAGCTTATTTAAATGCACTGATCTCCATATACAGATGTGAGCACTATTTGGTACATTTCCAATTCGAAAAAACAGGGGGACAAGAGATGAGAAAAGACCAACAGTAGAAAGTGCATAGTTTTGACTATCCATGTATAAGTATGGATGCATTTCTAAATTTAACTAGACTTCTATTTAAATTCCTTCATCTTTGAAATAAAATTTGTTTAAATTACAGAGGGAAAGCATCCCCAAACTCGCTACTGTGAGTGCTGCAAGTGCCATTTTCCAGGAAGTGCACCACACCTGAAGCTGCTCAGAGACATGTGCTCCTGGTGCTGCAAGGTGTTTCGGGCTTCAGTAACAGGTGTGTTGGACTCCACAGTTCCTTTGAAACTCTTTTACTTTGTCTGCAAGGAATTGAAGCAAGTGCTTTTTGTCATGTACGGGCTGGTGTAGCAGTACAGTTTGGGGCCCCCTCTCCGTCCCTGGAGCAGAGAAGGCACAGGCAGCTGCATGCCCAGCTATCTCGCACTGCCTACCAGTGATGGGAGGGTTTTCCCTCTGCAGAGCTGGGAGGTAATTCTACCTCCATGCTAGATCAGGCCTGGGGAGCACACTGTGTTAAATTACACTGTTATTGTTTTCGTTATATGGCATGAATACGCTTGTATTGGTTTTGTTATACTGCTTGGGGAGACTGGAGTGAGAGCACCGGTAGACTTTGCTCTGGCGTATTGGTGTGGGTGGGGGCTGGAGATGTTTTTGGCCAAAAAGGCAGAAGGTTATCTCTCAGGTCTCACTCTCTCTTCCTGTCCTCTCTTCCATTTGCAGCAGTCACAGAAACAGATAGCTGGAGGCCCATACAATCTTCCAACACAAAAGAATCACAGGCAATGGTTGCCCTTGCTGCATCAACTTCACCCTCTTGTGTTGGAAAAGCTAGAGCTGTCAAAGGTCATTTTTCAAATGCTGAAATGTCCTGAACATACCGAAACATTTTAGACCTGGCACATGGGTGCTGCAGGACTCCAGACCACTAATTGCTTGTGACCAAAGTTAGGATTAATGGATAGGTAAACAAGTAAGCAAACACTGAATGGGGTACAACAATGCAAAGTCAGGCTGCCGCGGCTGTATGTGTGAATATACCTGAGAAGTATGAAATAATAACAAAAAGACATTTTTTCACATCTATGTGACAATGAGTGATGAAATTTTGCCTATACATTAGCTCTTACAGTAGCACGCAGTTGCTCTATTTCAAAGAAAGCTGCCACCTCTTTCATTTTTCTTTAAATCACATATGTGCATATTTTGAATCACTATAATTTGTGAAGGATTGAAAGCTTACATGCCTTTATCAAACATTAAGGCAGCTGAGCTGGATTTTAAACTCTTCATATTTTCAGGAAATCACATTTGAAAATGGTGTATATAGTATATAATACTTTTAAAAATGAATGTTTGTAAAATAAACATTTTGAAAACGATTGGTTACTCAATTCACTGTTCTGTCATAGTAAAAGTCATAAACTTACCAGCTGATCTCAATCCTCAGCCCTGCAGGTCTTTTTGGCAACATCTGAAATAAATAGAAGGAGTCTTATTTTGTCTTCAGGTATGTCTAGGCAACTCCCCTTGATTGCAAGAGACTTGTGTATGCATGTTGTTGTTTTCTTCATGTGAATGAAATCTTTTGTATGAAATTTCTCCACAAGACAGATTTCCCTCTTTTCTCTTCAATGTTACAACTTGGTTTTGGCCTTGAAATATGATAATGGTAGAAAGTATAGAAGCAGAAATCACAGTCCCATGTCAAAATAGGCCCAACATCATAAAAGTATAGGTACTGCAACTTCGTTATTTAAAAATATCTGGTTGAACCAAATTCTCACAAGTAAGTCACATTCATGGAGAGTAAAGATAAGAATTGAGAAGCAGGCAAAGGCCAAGAGTAGGAAGAGCAGAGTAGAATAAGAAGACACTTGAAGGGCATCCCAGGTAAGATATTGTCATGACGTGAATAACAGATGAACCCTGTCCTTCCTGTCATTGAAAGAAACAAGTCCTTCCTTAGCTGCACATAGTGTCCTCAAATTTTGCCATTGGGCAGTGTCCTATAATCTTTCAAGATCCTTATCAGAGAATCATAGAAACATTCGGGTTGGAAAAGACTTCTGAGATCAAGTCCAGCCATCAACCTAGCTCTGCCAGGTCCACCACTAAGCACCACATCTACACACCTCTGTCTCTGAGGTGACAATCAATTGCCTTTGCTTTCTTGGGCAGCCCATAGGTATAGACTCCTCCCTTTCGATCCATGAGTATCAGAGCAAATGGGAATGTCAAGCTGGCTCAAGAGAATTCTGTTCCCTGGCATTTTATTATTTTTTTATCATTAATGTTATATTTCATTGAGATTTGACTTTTGAAATCAGGAAATATGAATCTATTAATGATGCCCAGTAGAACAACACTCAGATATGAGGCTCTTGTAAAAATGTGAGGTTTGCCTTTTGGATTCACATGAGACATTAAAAAATCTGTTAGGAACAAGAAACAAGATGGAAGTAATGTCTCTTGCTTTTATTTTCTGAGCTCTGCAGATTTGGAAATAAAATGCTATTTATGATAAAAAAATTATTCTCAAGATAATTGTGGTTCACAGGAGGAATTTAAATTTGCAGTCTGTACACTGTTGTCTTGATACAGTCTCCAGAGGCTGAATGTGTGGGCAGATGCAAGTATAGCAAGTGACCTAAAGAAACTGTCCCCCAGCTGCTCTGGAGAAACACTTTCTGACAGGCCAAAACCGGTCCATGGCATTTTAAGCCATCACAGAGTGGGGATTTATGCTTCTTGCTCATGACATTTCTATGCCAGTGGTCCCAACTGGAAGATTTGAAACTAATAATAAGAGGTGCTCCTTCCCAGGATACTTGGTTGAGCTTTCCTTGCTAGAGGATGTTATGGATGGTAACAGCTTACCAGTCCAGAGACACAGCTATGCAAGAGAAGTTCCACAATGACTCAATGTCATGAAAAGCAAAGAGATTATTTCTATATTCTCTCAGGAAGTCCCTAAGCCACAAGTTACTGAAGGCCCTGAGAACACTCCAGGGAAGTATTTCTGAAGCCTTGTGTCATTACATTCTACCACCATTCTTGGTGACAGGATGCTGCTTTGGATGAACTTTTGACTCAGTATGGCTGTTCTTATGTTCTTATGTCCTTACATTCACCATCAGTACTACCAGAGAGTCCTTGGTGGGGTTTGTTAAAACTATTAACAACTTTGAAAAAACTATTAATACAAACCCACCTTGTATCTAGTTTACACTTGAAAGAACTGGCCACATTCAGGAAAAATTCTGAAATACCAGTTTGAATGGAATATATAAGTGAGATTTCCTGACTCAGTTTCAAAATTAAATGCATATGCTGTTAAGGTGTCCCTTAAAAACGTATTTTGTTTCACAATTTCAGCAGATAGGACCATTCAAAACAGAAAACTGTTGGGAAAGAAAGCACCAAAACAGTCCAGAAAGACCAAAAGTGGCTTGTGGCCTTTAATAAGTACAGCCCTTCTCTCCCAAGGGAACATGTTGCTCTGGTCTTTCTTGCTTGAGAAAACCTCAAGCAGTATTTTATATGTTAGGGCAGTATTTCAAGGCAACCTATCTTTTCTCCTGACATTCTGAACTTTAAAATGAATGGGAATTCATGACCATTTTTTTTTTCTAGCAACAGCAGCTGATGTGAATAGTTTAGGACAGCACTGAAAACTCCCACCAAAATTGGAGAAGAGCAAAGAACATGCAGAAATCAGTATGACCTGCTGGTTTTGACGGACTGGTTAGAGCCAAATAGGATCATAAAGAAAAGTAATTTTATTAGATGTCATCATACTGCTGTAATCCTCACCTCAGACTGAAATCAGTCTGTTCAATCCCAAAGTGATGGCATCTCTTCTTAATCACGTTAGTGGCAATAGGAAGCATGAAGTTCTCTGTTATTTCTTCCATATGTTAGAGAAATTATTCCCCACCTTTTGTGTTTGTCTTTCACAGACAATTTTTTTCACTTCTTTTTCCAGATTTTGCTCAGAGTCATTGAAAGTGAATGGCTTCTCCACCACCACCACCCTCCAGTCCTGACTCCTGCTACGTTAAATCAAAGTGCATAAAACAGTACAGCAATTTTCTCCCAGGTCTGTGATCTTCAGTGTTTCCCTGAAGTGGAGATGAGTGAGGATGATGGCTGGAAGGAGAAAGCATGAGGTGGGATAAAGTCGAATGCCGCATTGGAGCCCAAAAGGAACTGTAAAATTGTGGTCATTTAAAAGTGCAAATCTGGTTTACTTTTCAAGTATTAAAAACAGACATTGCCTTTGGCAGCAGTTTGGAGAAATGTGTCTGAGCAAATTTCCTGACTGAACCAAAGAATTATTCAACATTACTTAAAGACTTGAAGCTATGGCCTAAATAGTAATTAGCATACTTGTTATTGGCATTGATGCTTTCCTCTGCAGAAAGCAGATATAACATAAATGTGAAAGTGATACAGTTTTTTTTCTTTTCATCAGTCCTGAAAGTCATTTGGGATTTTTTTTTTTTTTACCATCATGTCATTCACTCTTCAGAGTTCTATTAACATGACTCATCCAAATACAGAAGGACAAAACTATCCAGAGATGCAGGAGTGTTGCAGCACAGCTGGCATGGCAGAAAGCCATTGAGATCAAATGGTGATCCATAAAGGATGTTCTGTAATCCCAAGGAGAAATGCACTGGTGGAAGCAATGAACCACACGGATGTTTTTAGTGATGGCGATGGCTGGCATTCAGAGTATTTAGCATTTGGCAGTGATGAGCAGCCAGCCCAGGCAGCAGAGAAATTTGGAACCATCTGAGATCTCTTCAGAGCTAACAATTTACTTCTGTTCCTTTGTTACGAAGTTGATAATCTGGAATTCACGGCTGGCCTGGTGATCAGCTGCCCTAAAGAAGGGAAATGAATCAGCCTTTTTCTATGATGCAGTGTTTTCTTACATTATGTATGGTCTGTCCTGTGGCCCTTTGTTTCAGACAGTGCTTTGGCCTAACATTCATCTTCTCAAATCTATACCATAACTCAGACAGAAGTCTCAGGAGCCTTACCCTGAAACTCTGGGGGTAAAAAAACCCAACAAACCAACAAAAACCAAAACAAAACAAAAATTACCCCCCCCAAAACAAACAAACAAAACAAACAAAAAAAAAAAAAAAAAAAGAAAAAAAAATTGATTTGTGGAAGGAATCCTCTGAACCTTAGAATTCTCCACTTCAGAAGTCTAAAACAAGCAAATCATATATTTTAAAGAAATAGTTTAAATACTTAAGAGAAATAAAAATCTTAAACATTCTCACAGCAAGGATTTAGTAATTAATGAAATTCATTATGAAAAGAAGGTCTGAAGAGCTAAACAGTATTCAGATTTGTGAAAAGCAGTCAACAGAAGGGGTGGCCAGAGTATGCTGGCCATTCCTTTGAGGGTTTCAGAAGATATTTCCCTCTTATATAGAATGAAAACCAAATCTTCTGGAAAGTGAGATACATCAAAACAGTGAAAGAAATATCCTGGAAAGTGATCTATAGCAAACATTTGCTTTCAGGGCAAAGCCATATATTGATCTAATTGTTTTGATGTGCAAAAGATTCAAGTCTTTCCAATGCCTGATATACAGTAGATTTTTCAGGTGAAATAATCTCAGCACAGGCAGGAAATGATGTCTTCCATCCTAGTACCTAAACCATTGGAAACAAGTAATGAGGGAGAGGGAGAGAGAGACAGGCAGTAGAATTCACTTAATCTGTTTTAGATACCTACAATGTAGATGTCTTCATGTGAACTAGTGTCTCCCTTTAAAATCAGACCTGGGTTTAGGCGGAAAGTGGGTGTCTCTGGGGTGCAATGAGCTTGTCATAATTGTGCCTCTATGTCAGGATGTTTGCCTTAGGATCCATGTCCACTCTTCAAAAGTGATCTGGCACCGAGACTCCAGTGTTAATGTTCAATATATAGTTACATATCCGAAACCTGGATTTATTTCAAGTCCTCTATTAACCTAGTTTATGCACAAAAAATTCTAGATTCTGAAATCTTTCTCATTCCTCACCAGGTAGGGAAAAAATCAACACTTTCAGTTTGCTGTGTCTTCATCAATTAGAGAAAGTGCATGAATAATTAAATCTCATGGAGGCACCTGCTAAACAAACATCTAAACCCAAACCAGGTATTTAAGGTCTAAATTTTCTCCTTCAGACCTCTATGTGAAAAAAATTACCTTTCATGAACACTTTACTGAAGCCAATATCACTCCAAAAAAGGCACCAATGAAAGAGCAAGATTTCGTCAAAGCTTCAGCTTCATGAACACTTTCCAACTAGATTGCTTTAAAAAGATGTAATTCTATGAGTTGAAAAAATTCAGCTGTGTCCTTCCCCTCAAAAAACCAGAAGTTGCTTTCCATTGAAATACAGCATAAAGCAGCATATTCCATCACTGGGGGGAAGTATAACATGTGGAAGCAGAGTGGGGAAGGCAGCTGTGCTGTTCCCTCTGTGGCATTTCTCCTGTCCACATGGAAACACCTTTATGAGGGCTGCCTGTCTCCTGTGCTGGGAAAAGAGATCAGGCCAGTGCAAAGACTGTTCAAAATAAATGTAGCACACAGCCCTGCAGAAAGTGTCTTCTTTGCTAATGTTTACCTACTTCTTTTTCACTCATGAGGAAAGTAAGAGACAAAACATATTACACCCTTTACCTTATTGCCTTTGCAAGTGATATTTTTCTTTTTGGTAAAAATGTGTGTTATTGTTTATTTTTAAATTCCTCTGCCAGGCTGACATCATGCTCTTCACATTATGAGAAAATAATACTGCAGGGATTTCTCTTTTTTTTCTTACTTTCCAGAGAATGTAGTGTTGCAACTACTGGCAAATTTCATAGACAAACAGTGAACGGATACTACCACATTTAACTCCTCACTGGACCATTTATCTTCACAAAACAGAATTTGTTTTTTTCTTAAAAGATGCTGTTTGTCAAAGGTACGAGGCAGCCACCAATCTGACCTCCACTTGAAATATCAGCTCCTAGAATACTGTTTTTTCATGTGTATACTATCTAGCCCCACATTTCTCTGATAAATAAAATTTGAAGTCTTTAGCTCATAACTAATTCTCCTACTCAACTACTCCCTTCATTTGCCCTGGCTCCTCCCTCTATTCCAGGTACTTTGTCTTGACCCTGGCTTCCCACAGTCCTGTCTTGTTTTTTCTCTTGCCCCTCAGTGTGCCTTTTCAGCTTTTCTCTGATTCCAAAAGTTGACACTAAAGTTACTATGTTGGGGGGTGCGTCCTCATTTTAATGTGGACTTGAAAACAGTCTGACTTTTACTCTGAATGGCTTTTGTTCATACAAAGGAATGTGAAGAAATGAGGAATGAAAGACTTATTTTATTTTCTTAGTAATTTGTAGTAATGTAGTCTCTAATCACAGCAAATTCTTTGGGTTGGTTCTCATGGCTCACTTAGAAAAGGAAGTGTTTTCCACTTTAGATGCTGGCATTCACCTCGTTGGATTACCTGGGCCAACCCATAATCTCCTTGGACTTTTTCAAATATAATAAAGTCCTTTGGAATCTCTGCTCCACTTCATGAGACCTCACTTCAAGATTTTCCTCTCATGATGCACCAAAGTGTAAGTAAGAGACAAATCCCCGAAGCACTTGAAAGGAAAAGGTGGTGGGGATGGGACCAAAAATAAAAACGACATCTCAGACTTGATCTCATCCTACCTTGTTGGGATGTTGTCCTGGCTCTTGCCAGGAGAGGATTAACTTTTGCGGTATCCAGGAGGGCTTCATGGCCAAGACCTGGAGGTTTTTCTACGTCACATCATGTAATTTTCTGGGAATGGGAGAGTGGGTCCCTTCTGGTGGAGTAAGCCTAGTGTGAAGCAAACAGTCAGGTAGTGCTGCTTCCCTCTGTTACTGATATTGTAGCTGTTACGGTTTGTTTTTCTTGTTCCATTGCAGTTTCTGGTAAATTGTTCTTATCTCAACCTGTGATCTTTACCTTTTCTGCCTCAAATTCTCCTCTCTATCCTGCCACATGGGGAGGCAGCAGTGAGAGAGCAGCACCTGGTTTGGAGTGCTTCAGTGGGAACACTAAATTGGGCAATACCATTCCTAAACCATGACAGATGTTTTCAGTGTTGAGAAAACAGGAAGCAAAAAACCTGATGCTTCTATAAAAATTTGAGCGTATATCTCCTCTACCCTGCCCACTCTGACATCAGTTGTCCTCTACTGTTTTTCAGAGAAGTGACTGCAACAGACGGAGCAGACGAAGGGAGAAAAAAATTGCTCCTCCTAGTTTCAATGTATCCATTTATTCCTTTAAGGAAGGCTTTAGAAAGAAACTTACTAACTTTCAGATCCTGCAAGCAGCTCCACAGTCAGTGAGACTCTGCACAGGCCCAAGAGGCTAGGGAGGGAACCTCTAATGACCTGGCTGCAGACCAAGATCAAAAGACATTTACCTTTTATTTCATGTGACATCAAGCTAATGCAATGTTTTAGAGGTGATGTTGAACCAAAACATTGTCTCTGAGCCCCATTTGAGAATACAAAGAGTCAGAACCTAAAGTCAGAATTAAGCTCTGAAATTTATGGCCATTTTTTATTGGTGTGCTGGAGTGAACAAAAATCCCAGCTCACTGAGTGTTAGAGGAGAGTTATCTCCCAGATCAAGACCTTGACTCTGCATCTTGCATGTAGGTCAAAGTTTGCTTGTTCACTTCCCATGAGAGTCATCTTGTCTTTGTCTGTATTGGTAAATTAAAGATGCTTGGAATAGTTCTCTGGCACTGAGCCCAACCCACACGTGAGAGCTTGTGTCCACATCATTGACTGCTCTTGCCCTCCAGAACAGGATGACTGCATCCCAAACTGTCTGTTTGAAATGATCCTTGGCCCACTGTGGGGATGACTGTGCAGCCCACCCTTGGAAAAGGGCCTGGATAACCCCACCTACTAAGATAAGCGTGTGGCTGTAAACAGCATGTCTGAATCAAACACACAAAACCACCCCAAAACTCATAGTGTTGAAGAGGGACATGACCATAAACCAGAGTAAATAGCAATGAAGGCATTGCAGAGACTTTTGAAGCAAAAAAGGAATAAGCTTGAAAGGAAATATAAAAGAAGGATCTCAGTTTGTAATGGGGGTGGAGATCGTGATGGGAAACCAGCAGCAGTCAAAACCTAATGTGCCCCCTGCAGAGACACCCTGCAGCACCCTGACCTCTGACGGGCACAGCAGAGCCGGCTCCCCACGGAGCAGTCAGCACCTGGAGAACAGGCAGGAGGCATGGGAGACCACCCCAGCGATGAGCATCGACCTGTGGAGGTATCAATGGGCTGCAGGGAGCAGCAGGGGTAAGTGGACAGCTGGAGATCCCTTGTGACTGTGTGTGTGTTTGAATGTGCATGTGAGTTTAAAGTTTCTTGGGATTAGGCCTGGAAGAGTGTTGAGAGGTTTGTAGGTGTTTATTAACATGTTAGAAATGTGATTCATCTGTTATATTATTGATATTTTTCTCATGAGAGGGTCAGCATCCTATCTGCAACATGTGCTTCAGCTGCTCCTTTGGAGATGTTCTCCCACTAAATGCCAGGAAATAAGCAGTGTGTATAAGAGTAATGTAAGAACTGCTACAAATATAAGAAAACCTGAGTCCCCCTTTCTTTAAGTGAAATGCAGCAAATGTTGTGGAAAATAGCACATCATCAGCTGGTGAGAAGTTTGAGAGAATTATGTGCAGTAATCCTTCACCTTTCTGACCAGGTCTTTAATCCTTTTTTATTTACTTATTTTTACATTAAAATTTTAAGTGTTAGTTTGGACCCTGCACTGGTATGAGGGTGGCTAGAAGGTCACATCTATAACTCCACAAGATTTTGGAGTCAGTCCCTGCACAATCTGTGCATGGGAATTCAATCTGACAGTGGTGACACACACACACACACAACCCCTGTAATACCGGTAAGAGCAATTTTCATGCAAGTTACTCATGGGGAGAGACAGCTCACCTTGCTTTGGCACCTAATTCAGTGTTTAGTGAGGTGATGGTAGAAAAGAAATCTCTTGACTCTACTAATGATGCCAGAGGCAGCATCTTGGAGAGCCCCCAGAAGAAGATAAGGTACTCTGGGGTGCTGGCACAGGCAGGCAGCCGCTTCTCCTAGAGACCCTTGAAAATATTTTCTCTCCACTGGGCGGGCAGTGGTGCTTGACAAACTGCCTGAAACCTTGGTATGAGTTTGTTGCAGGCTGGCTGGATCTCAGCTGGTAAATCCTTTGGGCCTGATCTAACACCTAGTAAAGAACTTGGAAATTATCCCATTTGTTCCACTGAGTTTCACAGGCTTTTTATACATCTGCTTGTCTCCCTTTCTTCCCTCTTGTGATTAATATAGATTGCACAAGAGGAGTAAATATTTAAATACAAACATTCTCACATGAAGACCATTTATTGTTTGTTTGTTTTTGTTTGGGTTTTTTTTTAAGTGGGGCAAAGAGAGCAAGGTGCCTTTTCAGACTACTTCGGTGTCAATTGTTCACTCTTCACCCGCATCTATGGACTACAGAAATCCCCAGACAGCTTTGCAGGAAATATTTGGGCTAATAAAGGACTAATATTTGTGGTTGCTTTAATTGCATATGATTTAGAGTAACAGTCATAAAGTGTAGAACAACAGTCATAAAGTGTAGCACTATTTTAAATCTGGGTATTCTCAGCAGGGACTCAATGAAGTCTGGGAAAGGCAGGTAGAATAAAAAATATGCCTTGCATATACTTTATTGCTCTTCTATGGCATGTAAGACTTCAGTAAGATTCGTCTATTGTTCAGGTAGCAAAAAAAAATTGGGTTCTCAACATTCTGACATATCAACTAATGTTAAAAACATTAGTGCTGAGGTGAAATCGCTCCACATGTTATCAGTGACTTTTTTGTTAGGTCTGCTCTGGTCCTAAATTTAGGTTCTGCCTGACCTAAATTCTTTCTACTCACTCTGTTTATAAAATTAAGACTAGCTCTACAAGAGAATTTAGGCATGACTTCACTGCACCTAACTTGCTGTCTGCATCCAGATCCTTGAAACAGCTACTCACCTAATTGCCACTGAGGAGTACAACACCCATTTAAATTAACGAGGGTTAGGCTCCTAAATAGGTTTCTAAGGCACACATTTAGGTGCCATTGGTGACCCTGCTATAACTTGCAGAGGAGTGCAAGTTAGACGATATGGCTTGATGATAAAGTTGCAGCAGCTAATTCTTGAAGGGATAGCCTCAAAGAATAATAGTTAACAAATGTTTTGGACTGTATGTGGGAAGGATTTGAACACTTCCTCACATGGCAAATGCAGCAGCTGGTATTCACAACCAGCCACTAACTGAGCGGGAACATGCCTACACCATTCATTTGGGAATGCTGGCATCTCCCTTATTCAGCAGGCTAGACACTCATCTTTAGCCTGTGTGGGACTGAATTTAATAATCCAAGTCGTCTTTTTAAACCAACGTATCAAAATCACTTCATTTAGCAATATGTGGTTGTCTCACTCTTTTTGTTTAAATTATGGCCAGCAGTGGTGGCACTCAGATTTCATGTTATACATTAGTCTACACAACAATGTGCTCTCTGGACTATTCCTGTATTTTAGCAAATGACCATATACTGAAAAATGCATCAGATTTTTGGACCGCAGTGACCATGACCATGATTGATCATAAACACATGATGCAATGGATGAGGAACTGGCTCATGGGCTGGGCACAGAGGGTTACAGTGAATGGGGTGACATCAGGCTGGCCACTGGTCACTCATGGGGTTCCACAGGGCTCTGTCTTAGGCCTCGTGCTTTTCAGCACCTTCAGAAATCACTTGGAAGCACAACAGAAGGGATACTAAGCAAGTTTGCAGATGATACAAAATGGGGAGGAGCTGTTGACTTCCTGGAAGGCAGAGAGGCCCTGCAGAGAGACCTTGACACATTAGAAAGATGGGCAATCACCAAGCAAATGAAGTTTAACAAGTGTAAGTGATGAATTCTGTATCTGGGTTGGAACAACCGGGGTTGTGTGTATAGACTGGGGAATGAAAGGCTGGAGGGAAATGCTGTGGAAAGGGACCTGGGGGTCCTGGTCAGTGGCAAGTTGAACATGAGTCAGCAGTGCCCTGGCAGCCAGGAGGGCTAACTGTGTCCTGAGGGGCATCAGGCACAGCATCGCCAGCCGGGCAAGGGAGGGGATTGTCCTGCTCTGTTCTGTCCTGGGGCAGCCTCGCTTGAGTACAGTTTTGGGCACCACAATATAAAAAAGATACTGAACTATTAGAGAGCATCCAGAGGGGGGCCACAAAGATGGTAAAGAATCTGGAGGGGAAGCTGTATGAGGAGTGGCTGAGTCACTTGGTCTGTTCAGCCTGGAGGAGACTGAGGGGAGACCTCATTGCAGTCTACAATTCCTTCACAAGGGGAAGTGAAGGGTCAAGAAGCAAGTACCAATCTTTTCATTTCTGTGACCAGTGATAGGACTCAAGGAAATGGCATGAAGCTGAATAAGGGGAGGTTTAGGCTGGATGTCAGGAAAAGGTTTTTCACTCAGAGGGTGGTTGGGCATTGGAACAGGCTCCCCAGGGAAGTGGTCACTGCACCAAGCCTGACAGAGTTCAAGAAGCATTTGGACAACTTGCCTCTCTGGACCATGATTCCCATATTCTTACTTGTCACAGCGGTTCAGCTGTAGTAATAGGGCAGTACTGCCTTAAAAATGGGATATGCATTCCATGGGTTCAGTCTCAGAAAGCTCTGGAGAGACTAGAGTCCAGGTTTCCCCTTTATGGGTGAGTAGTGCAACCAGTAGACTCATAAGTGAAAGGTTTCTTTGCCCGTTTCTTTTTGAGAAGATTGGTAGTGGTGATTTGCTTTCACAAAAGAGAGTCATCTAGCACTGATATTAGCAGAAAGGCTTTGGAGAAGGGTATGTGCCCGGACTTGACTTTAGGCAGCACTTAAGCTTTCTGGATCTTTTTCTTCCTCTAGATTTTACAACCTTTTATGAACTAGTTTGGAATCTTTTGTGCATGAACTGGTATTACTGGGATCATATACCCACCTTCAAGTCCTAGTTTGGCACTTACATATCTTGCCTTAAATTGCACAAGAAGGTCTGTGTAAGACCCAGGAGCTGAATATGGACTCTACATGTGCTGTAGTTACCTAAAACTGACCTGTTTTGGCTTCCTCCTCAGCTCTACAAGAATAGTTATTACAATTTAAAATTCTGTAGCACTGACTTTCCTGGATTTCTGGGTTTGTGGGTTGGATGCACAGTAAGCATTTGTGAGCGTTCATTCATCCTTTACTTCCAGAAAAATAGCTGACTGTAGGTGCCTGGAAAATTTTGTCTGATTTGACTGCAGAGATCTATCTCCTAGGTATTTAGCTTGGCAAAGTTTAGCAAGCACTGTCATCATCGTCTCCAGCTTAGAACCAGAGGTCCCCTCAAGACCTTGGAAAGTTTTATGGTACAATCCCATCAACACAGGACTTTTTCTCCCTCCTCCCCTAACCTTCTAGGAGTTCAGCCGCCTGTGATCCCAGGCTTAGTTTTGATACAGCCCAGCTGTGCAACCTTAGCTCAAACTTTAAGGAAAATATTGAGTTATGAGAAAGAGCTGTGAGAAAGTACGTAGACTAGAATCAGCCAAATTATAATGTAGAATTGAAGGCAAAGGTAAGATCAGTGGCATGGGTAACAAATGAAAGATTCAAGGAGAAAAACACGGACAAAGAAAGTTATAAAGTCTCACAGGAAAAGACAGTGAGCTGGGAGATGGCAACTCAGTGACGCCGAGGACTGGCCTGCTCCCAGAAGCAGCAGCAAAAGCTGATACTTTCCACCTGACAAATGCTGTCCTGGTGATCAACATCCTGCAGGGTGTTTATTGGGTTTGGGGAGCATGCTGATGCTTAGCCTCATACCTAATGCTAATGCTTTCCACCTCACTTTCTACTTATCTGTTATGTGCCTTATCCAACACATAACTGTCTTGTGGGGGTTTTTATTGGTTATACCCTATTTGGTGAGTCTGTCCCTTCAGACATGGTAAAAGTTGCCTGAATAAGGAGAGCTGGGGGACAGAAAAATAATTTGTAAAAACATGGCTCTGTACTGCTGTACCCTAACACAGAGTACTATAGTATTGTACAATTAAATCATTAGAGATATATTTATATTGCATATTTCCTTCCCAGGAACTATTACACTTAAGACGTGCTAGTTCTAGTGGGTTAGAAATCTACAGCTGCCTGACTGGAGACACATACCAGTTTAACCTTGGAATACAAAGAATGGGAAATATCCCAGAGGAGCTCCGTGTTTGAAAAGAAAAATACCACAACCAACACAGCTCTCCCTATGACAGCTTAGCAAAGGAAAGAGGTTATTGAGATACATTCCCACTTTACTTTTGCTAGCACAAGTGGTGGAGAACACAAGGCTAAGAAATAACACTGGTAGCTCAGTGTGTGACTGTAGGTACCCACAATACTGGCAATTAAAATATTTCTTGCCATGCTTAAACACCACATTTACACTTTCACACTGCCGTTTGTAGAACACTGATGGTACCTAAAGTCTGCATGAGATGGCTCAGCTCTTCTCAGGTTTGGGCATACGACCTAGGAGGTAAAAGTTCTGATTTATCAAGAATTGTTGGTAGAAGAACAGCAAAGTTTTCAAATTTAGGGGTGCCTAAAATTAGGAATCATACCTTTCTCATTATTGTGAAATCTTATTTCATTTTGCTGTAGTGGTTAACAAACAGAACAACGCAACTTTAGTAGCTTGAATGTTGAAGAAGGCAACTTGTGATTATTGGCATGAATAAAGTTGTCAAAATGTTCCCTCTCTTGATGTAGTGTCAGCAGCTTTTGGATCTTTGTTAATATTCTGCCTTTCTCAGCTGTTTATTCCTGTATTTATTCGATAGTACTTCCTCTGAGTGTAACTCTGCTTATCTAAAGTAGAAGATGGTGAAGTAGAACACTCTCGAAACTGCATATTAATGTATCATGCCTTTTATTTATAAACTCCAGGCTTCTTCAGATTTTTCTTTTATTCCTGTATAAATGTGAACTTTTCAACTTGGATAGTCTCGTAAAGCATTAAAAAAAAAGTACAAAAATTGCCAGTAGAAACATATATCTTAAAGTAATTCATATTTTGGCATATAAAGTCCTCAGTTATTTTATAATGGTTACTTTATATTGTTCCCTTTATTAGATTTCTTTCTTCTTTTTTTTTTCTACATTCAACTGATTATGTCCATGGAAACTAGTCCTAATTGTAGCTTTACAGGCAGGCCATGTTTTCCATCATTGGCACATACTGATGTAAATCACTGGGGAGTAACACAGGACAGAGCTGCTGTTTTCTGTTATGCTGCAAATCAGAACAAAATTGGTATTTCTGATTAATCATTTTTGCAAGTGGCCTACCAATTCTCTGCCAGATTATCATGTAATAAATAAAAACATCACCAAAGATATTAGGCTCAGCAATGATCAAATAAAAGGATAATCTTTCAAGGTACATGGTTCTAAGTTTGCACTTACTAAAGTGGCCTTCACAACCTAAGTTCATTTTACCCATAAAAAGCCTAAGTGTTCTTCCTGTAGGTACAGAGACGTACATATCATCCTTTTCTTCACCCCTGATGCAGGATGCAGCCTGTGATACCTCTCTCCAGGCTGCTGCAGGGATGCACAGACCATACCATTGGTGCAAGAATACATCCAAACCCTGCTTTGCTCAATGGCTCTGTGATGGCTATAAAACTTGGGAAAGCTGGCACACTGCTAAACACAGAGGGACCCTTGGAAAATGCCTTTTTTGCCATCAAGACACCCCTGAGATTTCCTGAGTTGAGGGGAATGCGCCATCAGAAACTCGGCAGAGGGTCAGGAGCAACCAAGGGCCGGGGAGAACTTCTTTTGCAGT
Organism: Falcunculus frontatus; assembly: GCA_013398115.1. Lineage (NCBI taxonomy): Eukaryota > Metazoa > Chordata > Aves > Passeriformes > Falcunculus > Falcunculus frontatus. The sequence goes on along the minus strand of VZRV01002362.1, from coordinate 214,629 downwards.
GCTGGGGTCTAAGGTGGGCAGCCTGCCCACACATGTCTGTCACCCCAGCTTGGGGCAGAGAAAGGGCTCTGAGTGAGCTTCTCCTCTCCTGGCCAGCCCGGCCAAAGAGACCTGCCACAGAGAGGGATGCTTTGGGCCAGGGAAGGTGAGCCAGAATGCCTGCTTGGGAGCTGGCACTCGCTCCCCAGCTCTGCTGTGCTGGGAGCTGGGAGGATGGGGGAGGTTTCATCCATCAGTGCTGCCCAACAGCGGGCTCTTGGTGTGCTGGGGTGTGGGCATGGGGGCGGCAGTCAGCCTTGGCGAGACCTCAGAAACACCACAGAGGCAACAATGCTGGGCAGATACTGAGGTCAGTCTCTAACAAATTCTGCTACTTCTTTTCAATTTAGCCCTGTTTTGGCTGTTGCTTGGACTAATCACTGTCCATTTCTTTAAAGCCAAAGGTCCTTGGCAGAAGACAATACATGTCTCTTAGGGCCATCCCAACCCTTGGGTCGCTGTAGCATGAGGATTTCAGATGGCACACTGATGAGTGTGCTCTGCCCAGGCAGATAAGGAGAACCTTCTGCCAATATGGTTTTGATCTCTGGCCTGTTCCAAACCCACTATCTTTGGGAGGGCTAGACTCAAATTTCAAGCTCCTGTTGTGAAACTCTCCATTGTACTTTTCTGTATGTTCTTCATAAAATGAAAAAGAGATATAATTTTAATTATCACTGTTGTTTCTTTTGTGTTAATCCAACACGTACTTGTCTTTGGCTGAAGGTTTTGTTGACTTTGTGAAAAATTTTCTTTAAAACACCTGAGAGTTAAAAAGAATAATTTTTTTGCCACTTGCAGCCTCTGGGATTTTGAGTTTGCTCTATGTATTCTACAAAACCTCATGAATTACAAGTACTGAAATTTACAAAGGTGTATTAAAATGTGTTTGCATTTATGATTTTTTTTTTATTCTCCAGCATTGGATGATGTTAAGCTGACAGGAAAGCTAGAAATATAATGTCACAACAGAAGCACTGGAGTTTAGCTGTTAGAATCTCCAAGCTCAGGCACGTATGCTCTCCTAACAACACTGCTCATTCAATCACATTCTAGCAGCCTCCCATCAGGAAGCGCTGATTTGTTTAACTCTATTAAGCTTAGATAAGAAAGGTAAATAATATGTCACCCAATATAAGACAACCATTCCAAAATAAGTTTGACATTGGCCAATAATCACTCTAACATTTTTGTGGCTTTAGCAGCTTTGGAGGCTGTTGAATGGCACAATGGGGAAAAAAAAGAGAGCAGGAGAACGAACGCCCGCTTGTTGCTTTAGCCTATTCGAGATGAATTATTAGGAAGGACAGCCAACACTCAGGCTAAATGCTAACAGATGTGGCGCCGAATGTGCCATTTAGACGCTGGTGGTTTGCTGTGGAGCGGTAGGAAGTGGCCGCAGTGGGTGGCAATGGGAGTCGGTGTCCGGTCGGTGAGTGGGGGGGCTGGGGGGGGCACAGCCCCAGCTTCATGGAGAAATCCCACCCGTTAGTGAGGCTGACACTGCAGCTAAGTACACCATTCAAGTTTTTTTACTTGATTTCTGCCAGGAAACATCTTGTACTAGGCATGTCTGTGACAACAACTTTGAGCATGGGGCAGGGGAAAGGAGCCAGGTCTATCTGGGGGCATGGGCAGCTCTAAAACTGCTCTGTTGGATAGGAGCTATACAGACCAGCCATCAACGCTACAAGGCCTGAAGAGAGAGGCCTCCGTCAGCTCATTGGATTCACTCACTCAGGTTGTGATGAAGAAATAACTTTGCCATTGATACGTTTAGGAAGAGTTTTCACAAAGTCACTAATGGCTTTTGGTGTAAGATGGGGCTGGTATCCATTAAGAGCCAGTCTGGGGTGTACGGAGCAGCCGTGTGGTGTGACAAAAACAGAGTGGTTGCTTCACCTTGCAGACATCTGCCAGTTGTTTTCCAACAGAACTGTTTTGCAGCTTCTTGGCATGTAAATTACAGTGGCATAGCTGTGTGTTGAAACTTAACAAAGTCGTAGTAAACTGGTTGAATGCCTTGTGGTGTTCAAGGATTCAGTGAGATGGACAAAAAGGTTTTCAACACAAAAATTAATATTGCACTGTGATGTGGGAGGTCAGTCAAGGAGCACCAAAAACAATAGCAAAGACCCACACAGGGAGATGCAATTAACTTGTGAGCGGACTAAAAGCCAAAGTTTGCCCAGAAAAAGCCATCACTGGACATTCAATGAATGAAGGCATTCTTATCACAAGCTGGTTTCATAAAAGACCAGAAGATGGTTTGTTGGCCAAGATACACTGTATCCCCTCCTACCTTCCCGATTCACAAAGGGTAAGAAAAGGGGACATCCAATGGCTAAAGTTTTTTCCAGACCCCTGCTCAGAATGCAAGTAATTTCTGCCACTGATGGTCACTGATTTGTTTTTTAATGGACAGCTCAGTTTGATACAGCAAAAAATGTCACTGAAGCAAAGATTGTAATGACTTCCTCCCAGTCTCAGCCCTTTTTTAGGTTTGACTATATCCTGCTCTGTAGTCTTCCTGGGATGTATATTAAATAATTTGATATTAAATATCTGTTCTTTATCCACTGTGTCTTCTGACCTTCATTTGTGGGGACTGAAAAAAACAGACCATTGCATGGTTTTTTCCCTTTTCCTGCTTGAACTGGTCAAATCCATGTTCCTCGGGTCAAAGAGTTAATCACTGGAAGATGGATTTCTTATCCATCACTCTGGTTTGTTGCCTGCCAGATGAAACAGGACAGTACTGTAGTCAAAAGGCTCCTAAAGCCTTGGGAAGGCTCTTAGGAAAGGAAACTGTGGAGTATCTTGTCTGGGGAAGCTGTGGACCGTTCACCAGCAGCAGTCTGTAGATGTAAGTTTGATGGACACCTGTCAGGAATGACATAGGCAATGTTACCTCTGCATTTGGGGTACCCTGGAGACCTTCTGCTGTTTCCAGGCATCTCTGCAGATGGAGTGCGCCTAGTGGAGGATCAGGGCCTGCCTCATCCCTCAGTTTAGAGGCTACATGCCACTATGGCAATATCTCACTAGCCTGATCCTTCACTTATGTGGAGGAGAGATTGTGAACTTTTTATTTTGTGGAAATCTTAACAGCACTGAAGAGCAGGATTTTGGCTCCTTCTTACAGCGTGACAGATTTTGCTGAAGAGACCACAAGAATTGGATAGGTAGCCTGTATTCCAAGTCCAAGTTTAAAATGCTCTGAAAACATCTGTTTTGTTACTCTTGTAGGTGGGAATATCATATCTAGTACTTTCATGAAACTGCTAACATTGAGTTAGAAATAATTTTAATGTAAGGAACACAAAGAAACAACTCATAGACTTGAATGCCCTATAAACCACTCCGGTGCCTGCTATCCAGGTCAGCAAATACGTATGTATCTGGCAAATACATAATTATCAGAGCCATTACCAGACTGAATTTAATCATGGGGCAAAATACAGCTGCAAACTTTACAGGGACAAAAGCATCAGATTCAGCATCCTGTCATTACGTAGCAACAAAGACATCAGGGTCCAAAAGCTGTTTTCCAAATCTCTTCCAGGGTTCCCTGCACTTGATATCGTTGTGTTGTTCACCAAAGCACCTGGATTTTAAGGGTGTTTGCCCTTTCTTTAGGTCATAGTTTCCCATGACCTGGCCAGATCTGAATGTGAGTCTCAGTGACTACAGAAAACAAAAAATTATGCCTTTCTGGCTCACCACCCAGGCATGGATTTATCCAGGTATGTGCAGGAGAGCTGGCAGGCATGGGGAGAACTGTAAAACCTTTTCACCTCAGTGCTGCTTGGGTAGAAAACAGATACTGTTTGATATGACTAATCTCAGCCACTTGCACAGGCTTTTCCTACAGGCCTGTGTTTTTCAGATGTCAATCTTTGTGGATTTTGGATTTTTTATTTAGATCTTTTGTTTTCTTAGCCCAAATTTCCTTAAGCAATCTAGAATATGTTTGTTATTTTATCACATGCATTACCAAGAGTTGTAAAATGCTGGTAAACCACTTTCTGGAAAGGCCACAGGAGAATGTTATTTAGAATTACAAATGAGTTGCAGTGGGATGAGCTTAACATTTAACTGTTTTCTCTCACTTCCCTCCCTCACTTTGTGAATTTGCTAGAGAAAAACTTGAGTTGCAAAGCTGGCTCCAGACAACATCTCCAAAATTCAGCTAGCTGGAATCTGTGCTTTTGCCTCAGTTTTTGAACAGCTGATATAAACCAGTAGACATCCACTGATTTCAAAACTTCTGCTGTTGGATTATGCCAGCTGAACTCTGGCCCATTTTGCATCTCGCCATCCCTCACCACAGTAGGTGGTGAGTGCAGAAAGCACACACTTCTGCATCATAGCCACCCCCAAAAACGGGCCCAGACCCTAAGGTAATCATGTGAATATAGGAAATGTTTTTAGAATAGGAATTCATTTGAGAGAGGGAAATAATTCAATGAAAAGGGTGGGTGCACAGAAAAAGCTTCTCTCTGTTCAGGAGCAAGGGCCCTGTGAGCACATCTCAGTCTAGCAGCCAGGGCTATGACACTTATTTCATAAAGCTGCCTAAATATTTTTGACTTCTGCTCAACATTGTTACATTTAGGCTTTTGAAAAAGTAAAGAGATCTTTTAGTTCTTGTTTCCAAATGATAAAGAAGAGAGAACTACATTTTCCAACAAAGACAGAAGACTGGATAAATGTGTTTCCTTCTTTCCAGTGATTTGAAGAGTATAAATCACTACAGTCACCTACTCAGCAAGGATTCCCTATTACTTGAAAATATCTGCTGCATTTTCAGTTTTCTACTCTTCTGAACAATTGATTAATTAAATGTCTTTTTCTTTTCTGGTCAGAGATACTGTCTTGCAACTTGCACTGTTACTTCTGGGTAAAACAACTGGACTTTGAACACAGCTTGAACAGTTCCCTGCAAAATCTCTCATATGATGTAACTTTCAGTTACAAGGTCTTATTTTAACTGTAAGAGATAATAGGAAATTAGTCACAGAACACAGTACTGAATGCATCATTATTTCCTAAATTTATCTAGGAAAGAGATTTCTTGCACTGCTAAATTATATGATTCTGCAGGCTATTTTTCCATCCCAAATCAGAAAGAAAAGACAAGTATTTTTGTATATGAAGATCCCACTACACATTCTGACTAGAGTAAAATTATTACTTTTAGTATAAATTCACGTTTCAAAGTGAAAAGTTGTTAGGGTACAGTAAATAAACTTCTACTTAGGAAAACATCAAAACAAAACTCTTGAAAGAATTTGAATAATCAAAAAATGTAGTTTCAAGATTCATAAATGTCTATGTTTTCCTATTGGCAGCTTTGGTTTTAATTGCCAGGCTTTTAATGATTGGCTAAAAGTTTCTTACAAAACCTGTACTTGATGCCTAGTCTTACATCTGTGATCTTTCTCCTTATTCCCAGAATTATTTAGTCTTATATTTCAGTTACAATACGACTCTTTTTTTTCCCCCCCAGTTCTTTAGCATTATAACCCCACTTTCCACAGCAGTGTGTTGGATGCCCTAGCCGTGGAACTCACACGCTGCTAGCACAAAGCATGGCTGTGCAGGAACTCTCAAAAAGTCAGCACTCACTGGTCTAATCACAATAAAATCAAGTCTGATGGAGGTTTTCACTTTAGAATTCAAATTTAACTTTGCTTCCTGCAGAACATGCATAGCCAAACCTAGTCAGGCTTTCTGGAAGCCTCGGTGTCTCTGCTGGATCCATGCAGTGGAGTCACTGCAGGGACTGACTGATCATGGCTGTTTTAGGATTATCTATATTATGAGAATCAAATTACTTTTAGTTGATTTATTGCCTACTTGAATCAATGGTTTCACTTGCCTCCCTGAAATAAGGTATTTCAGTTTGAGTAACCTCAATGAACTTCATCCTAGAATACTTAAAGAATTGGCTGCAGCAATCTCAGAAGCATTAGCAGTTAGACTTAAGAAAAAGTGGAGGACGCAGAAGGTAGTGGAAAGATAAAATGTTGTATTTATTTTTTTAAAAAAGAGAGGGGAAAGGATAGATTATTCACTTTAAGTATCCAGGAAATGCTGGAAATAATGAGCAGACGTTTTCCAGTTTGAACTAAGTAGCAAACAGTACAGATTCATCAGGGAAGAACAATTAAACTTTAGTACACACAACAGTCATAAACTTTTAAGACTGTGGTAACAGTAAATACAGAAACACACATTTCAACTGAAGACTTTTGACACTGTGCTATGCACTGAGCAAGTGGGTAGGAAAGCGTAGCCTGGAGAGTCTGTGGAAGATGCTGAGATAAATTTTCCAAGAGACTCATAATTTTTCCCACTTCCATGGGAAGAATGAATAAAGAAAGGTTGCATTGGATTGTGTCCTGGCCAGGTGCCATTCAGTGCTGTTGTAAGTAAGCTGAATGGTTGATAAAACTGTGTTACTGCATTTTTAGAGGATATAATAATTAGAAAGAGCATACATATGCTTGAGGCAGGAATAAAACAAATAAAAAGATAGAGTAACTGGAGAAATTCTCTAATATAGTAATTGTTACAGAATTACAGTAATTCTACATGAAGACAATAAGCAGAGGTACCAGTTTCTAAATTTTGGTGGAAAAACATGTTTACAGGGGGGAAAAATTGACTAGACAGCAGATCTACAGGAATTAAAAAAAAAAAAGAAGACTCAGAAGATGAACATGCTTGCTGAAAATTGTGAATGTCACCTTGGGGGGTATAAACTTGTGTAGAGCCTTAAAGTGATGTGATATGATCTTTCAACTCCATTCAGGTTTGAAAGACCTTTGCTGGAGTCCAGTCTACAGTTGTACTCTGTGGAGGATGTGAACCTGCAGGAGAGGGTTTAGAAAGCAGTGGTTTGAATGTCCTCACAGGAACTGGCCTTTTTTTTACTTCCTGAATAGAAGAAGGTGCTTTCAAAATAAATATTCATGGCAAGGATGTTAAGTGCTGGGAGGTTCCAGAGCCTCTTTAACTTGAGGCCTTCAGACAGATATTTGCTAGAAATGAAATATATAGTTTGTATAGTTTGTTTCTGAAATGAAGTAGAAGAGTACAATCTTTTGAGATCCCTTGAAGAGGACCTTGAGATTTTACATGGATCTTGCGATTAACCTAGGACTTAGGAAGTTCATCACTTCCAGAAACAACCAACAAAGGCAGTTGCTTTTGGAAAGCTGTTTGTGATGATTTTACAAACCCATCCAACAGAACCTGGAGTTTAAAGGTATGTGTTTGCTGTTCAGGATACGTGAAGAGGCACAGGCTGTATGTGACTGGAGGGAGGCACTGAGGGGAATGCACACAGGAGAAGGGATTCTTCACAGTCACCACCTCAACAACACTAGGCAGGACCATTAGAAGAAATAGGCTATCCTTCTATTTTGTGTGTGGTGGGGTTTGTTTAACCTGTTAACCCTGAATAAAATACAAAAACATGCTTGACTGGAAAAATAGTATTTATTTGAAGATATTAAGAAATGGAAAATCCACAACTTTTGTAATTTTTTTTAATGGTTTAACATTCCCTTCCCTTGGGAAGGGGAAAAACCCAACCCATTCCAAACCAAACCAAACCAAACCAAATCAAACCAAACCAAAATAACCAAATAACACCTCCCTTCCCCCCGTCTGCATTATTTCCAGTCTGAATTTTTGTGGATTTAATTTTCGGCTCTTCTTTATTTTCTCAGTAGATTAAAAAGCCCTTGAGTGACTGATTTTCTTTCTTTAATTTTCTTTTTTTTTTTCCAAAATGTGGATAAAACTTTCTGTTTGTCTCCTTGAGAAGTAAAGTCCCAGTCTTTCTGGTGCCTCTTTTTTTTGTATTCTCTCCAAGTTCCTGACACTCTCTAAAAACTACAGTTACCAGAAGTGGATATGATGCTGTACTATCTTTCTGCCAGTGCTGAATACAAAAGTTAATTTACCTCTCAACTCCTACTCACTGATCTGTTTATTCAGCTATGAACTGCAGAAAGATGAAATGACCTCTTGCATCATGGGTCTGGTTCCCTGCTATTTGAATTGCCCAACCAGTTATAAGAACTAGAACTGCTACACAGGGTCCGGCCAAAAGTCCATGAAGGCCACTACCACTTCTCTGCCAGTAGCAAGTCACAGAGACTTAAGGAAAACCAGAACAAGTTTACAGTGATCTTTTTCCCAGTAAATTTCACAGTTTTCATCAGTTTGCAGTTTAATGACCTCTTAAATAAAAAGCTGCACCTTTGCGCTTAATAATCCTTGATAGATTTTTTCCCATTAATTTATGTAATCTGACACTTGCTAATCCTTGTACTGTGGAAAATAGTGAATAATCCTGCACTGTTCATCTTCTCTATACTGTTCATGACATTTTATTTCTTTATTATATATCCCTTTACATTTCTCTTTTCCAAGATGGATACTCTTAGACTAGCTCACACTATAGAAGTCGATGCCTAATTTTGCACATTGGTGTCATTTCTGACATAATTGTTCTCTTTCTACTCTTTTATTTTGAAAATGAGGACAAAGAATTGCACATAGAATTCAAGATGCAAGTTCTATTTTTAATCTGTTTCTCCTGGTAAGAGAGCTCTGCAAAAGGACTCAGTACCAATACTCAGTTACCTAAATTAGTTATTTAAACAGACTGGCCAGATTTCCAGGACTACTGAGTACCCACTACCTTCCACTGAGGTAGTGGAAACTGTGGTTTTTGCTCTTCTGAATATCTGAACCCTGCTGTGGACATTGAGCACATTGGAACTAACCTTTATAATACAAATATATCTTGTAAATAGCCTGTTTGCCTGAACAGCACAGAATGAAAAAATTTCTCTAACTCTTTCACATTTTTTAATGCTGAGGTTAAATATGCAATCATGGGCAGGCAGGAAGAGGGTGTGCAAACTCTCTGCAACTGTATCATTTCATCATTTTTATGAGCAGTGAGGATTATTTTTTTGCAAAGATCACTATGCATTATAAAAACATCTGATTTTTGAAACACATTTCCTGGCATCTTAGACTTCAGCAATATTTCTTCTTTTCTTCTTGTATTTTAACTTTTTTTCAGAGTTTGTGCTTTTTCTTCCCCACTCACCACCCCCCCTTTCCCCACAATTTCTTGGAGAAAATATGACTAATTATATATAACTTAGGTTACATTTATATTGCCCTATGGAAAAAAGTGTTTATCTTTTACAACAGCAGTGGGAATGTGGAACTGCTTTACTAGTCTGATGTATTCCCTTGTAAGAGATAGGGGCAAAGTTTTAATTCTTTTTAAACAGAAGGCTTTTTATTGGTGCAACCCTCATTCTTTGCCACGGATTGTAACTTCACTGAAAGGCCCAAGTGAAAAAAAAGGAACAAATAATGAAGCAAAATTCATGAATTTGAGTACACCTGTCTCTTGTACTGGAAAAGTCCCATGGAAAAGTAGTAGTATTGTTCTCCTCTATCAACCTGTCTCCTTTCATAGGAATTGCACTTTTTTTCTCCACATAATTAAAAAAGGAGAGTTAGCATCCTGGGAATTTGTATGCTTCATTTACTAGCACCTGGGGTACCTCTTCCTCTCTCTTGCTTTGTTTCGCACCAAACATTAATTAGAGTAGATTATATAGCACAGAAAAGACAGGAACTGCTTCTTTCTGGAAGAACATAGCAGTGTGGTTTTCTTGCATTAGGAAATGCATCTCTCCTTTGTCCTTCATGGGAGTCCTTCAAACATGAAATAGATATTTGATGATTGAAGTAAATGGAAATGTTGACATTTTTTGCCTACAAATGGTAACTAGGGACCTGCATTGCAAGGATTTCAGATCCTGAAGTAGAGGAAGGTAGAGTTTGCTGACAGTGTTTGGACTAATTAATACCAAGCCTCTTTGGTGACCTCTACCTGAGTTTTCTTGTAACAAGAAAATTCTTCACCCCCAGGATGACTAATGAAAGACTGTCACCCTTTTCAGGACTGCAGGTTCTGCCTTCTTTAGTTTCTGGAGTCAAAATCATCACTGCCAATGTTAGCGGTGCTCCATTGGCCAAAGGGACTTCACCAAAGAGAATTGTCCTCAATATTTTGCTACTTAAATTATGCCTGTGCCAGGACTCATTATCAGAAGCAGAGCATTGCACAGAAGTGGCTGAAGATGATTCTCATTTAATTGCGTTTTAATGCCTACAGTGCTGCAAAGATAAGGCGTATATTATGTGATGGACATATTAAAATTGCACTTTGTGCCCAGTACAATAAAATATCTGTCTGAGTGAAGGTTCTGTTTATTAAATAATCATCTTATTCTGAGAGTTGTGTTTTGAGTTTCCCTTCATAAGCAATAATGTTCACATGAAAGAGAGTTTTTCTATTAAAACACAAGACACAGTGTCATAGGTGCTGCCTAGAAAAATGAATGCTGTCTTGGGAATCTAGAGGCATGAGTTATGACCTCAGCCATGATTTTGTGCCACTCACAAAACCTGGAAAAGTGATCTCACTGCCTTATTTTTTTTCGAAAGAAGGATAATTGCTGGTCTCTAGACGTGCAAATCAGGATCCATCTTAATGTTCGCCTTTTCCCACTCTTCACACTCTCCCTCTCCTTTAGCTCCAGCAATGCTGGAGATGTTTGTGGCCTCAGACCCAACAGCATTTGCCTTGCCTCAGAGCGTGTTGATGCCATGCATCCTTTTCATCCTATACCTGCTGTGACTTTGCTTGCATCCTTGGTCAACTACATCAAAATCTAGCATTGCAAGTATTGTAGAACAGGTAGGTCTATTTTAGCTGTATGTTAGGCAGCACCTTTGGTATAGAATATATCTGAACACTAGCTCTCAAAGCAAGTGCTGAAGATACTTTTGGGAAAAGCCTGTATGCAAGAACTGGCAGCAGCTCCCCCTGAAGCTGCTGGCATAGTTCCTGGGAGCCCAGCTGATCCAGAGTGGCCAGAAACCTGCTGGGAGCCAGATGAGAACAGGGGAGGGATCCCTGGGCCTTGGATCAGCCCCAGGTAAAGACATTACTGACTTTAATTTTGCCAGGCCTGGAGAAAAGTGAGAGTTGGCACCGAGAATTTGTTGGGAAAAACAAACAAGATTCACACATCCTCAAATAGGCTGAACTAGGGCAGTAACATACAGGTGCATGTGCAACCCTCAGGTCTGTACTCTTTGTTATACTGAGGGAGAAGAGAGGGTGAAAATTGTTTGCCTGTGGATTTGCATTACAAACTCTCAGTGCTCTTTTAACCCTAGATACTGTTGAGTGGGATGGTGTGGGATGAGATGGGATGAGATGAGATGAGAGGAGGTGGAGATGAAGCAGAAAAACACAGTATCCTACTTACATGCAGTTCAATGTTCTGTGTTGATTAAGAATTATTGGATTCAGAGTTTCATTTTACCTGAGTCCCAAGAGACCAGTTTTGTGTTACTTCTCACTTACCATCCCTTTCCCAAAATAATATTGAAATCTTCCTGCACAATCTAAATGAAGCTGAACTGAAGAAATCTGCAGAAGTTGCAGACTGAGAAGTAGACCCAAGCATTCAGCAAAACTAGAGGATATGATGTTTTTCTTGTTGTGTTGGCACTTTGCAACTTGCCTTCTGATGTGAACTTTTTAACTGCTATAGCAAAATTATAATGCTTTTTTTCCCAATATGATTTAGTTACAATATTGATATTTTGTGGAAAAAAATATAAAAATTAACTAAACTACAAACAAACAAAAGAACCCAAACACCAAAGCCCCCAAACAAACCAAACCAACCAACCAAAAAATACCCCACAAAAAACAAACAAAACACTAAAAAAAAACCCAGCTGATTGATTTTCCCAAATATCCTACCTACTGAACTCAAAGGAAATTTTGCCCTGGCCCTCACTAATGCTGCAAATCCACTCTGATCCTTTTGTAGACCAGGGAAATGAGGCCTGGGCTCACATTGAAGCGGTTGCATGGCTGTGACATTACAACAACATTACTATGGCCCGCTGGCCCTCGGCAAGGGGTGATGTCTGAGCAAGGACCACATTGCATTTGTTCAGGGAGTCATTGCACCATGGAAGCCGTGACAGTGTAGAGGCACACACATGGTGTCAGTGTAGAGGCACAGAATTACACCACATATAAAACTTCTCAATCCTTTTGAGGCCCCTAGGGTGAATACGCCATCAAATCTGGGCAAAATCCAGAGCTCTCCCTGAAGCTGTTGATCTCAGCACTGGCTATTTCTCACAGCAAACACCTCAGCAGGTCCTGGCTACGATCAGAATGGCCCCTTGTTCCTGTGAGCAGAGATAGTCCAATTGTTTCATGCAACAGAAGTGTCACTTTTATTTTGCTTCACAGAGTCTAACTTTGCATAGCACAAATAAATGGGCAATGGCACCTTATGTGAATCTAGCACAGTGCACTTTACATTCAGTGTTGCAAAACAGCCTGGCTGGGCTGTGACCTTTTGCTTTTGTCAACCTCCTGACTCAAGGAGAAATGGAAACAAGCTCACAGATTACTTAGTAATGAATAATACTCCAGATGTTTTTAACCCCATCTTCTGTTGGACGTCAACAGAGGCAGTTGATGGGTGCAGCTATAATATATCTTTACTCCCAAAGAAAAAGAAAAAGCTGGCTCTTGTTCAAAAAGGAAAAAAACCACAGTCACATGAGTGACTTTACTAAAAGAGGCTCATGAGATGTACCTCCTTCAAATTAATCTTACTGAAATCTTAAAAATCAGAGGGGTGCCACAGGGTGTTAGGTTAGCAAGCCAGAAGCATTTGCTATGACCTTCAACTCCTCTCACCACATCTCACGCCAAAAAGCATCTCCAAGCAAGCAGATTTGTATTCTTAAGAGGTTTATAACATGGGTGAAATTGCTATGTGTAATTTTTTTCTATGGGAAAAAAAAAAAAGGAAGAAAGAAAAGATTGCAGCTGCAATCAGCCCAGGGAAACTGAAGCAACAAAATGGAGTGAGAGTTTGAGGAAAGAGGAGTTCTGTCAAAGCCTGAATGTGCTGCTGGAAAACACCAGTGAAGACGCCCACATTCCTCTGCAGAGAAGGAAAGGAGGATGGTTAAGACTGGCAACCCACACTAGCCAAGTGGCTGGTCATATTTTAAATGGCTATTATTTATTCATTAAATAAACTAATTAAATGTCTCACCTCACTGAACAGCCACAAGAAACATTTAATTTATCGTAATGGCATGATAGTTAACAATACAAACATCAGCCAACACAGGCGGGCTATCCAAGGAGGAGAAAGGGACAAACAAATATCTCTGTTTTCTTCCCAGATGCCTGGGAAATATGGTAGCCTTTATCAGCATTCCAAGCAAACTCAAAAATCAGATACATCAAAAATGTTCCATCAGCAGTTCCTTTGTTTTTCTCTTCCTGAAAATCTGGGGCAGATAGTGGCAGAGAATGGGGGGAAAAAAAAAAAAAAAAAAGTGAGAATCTTCCTAACAATTCTTAGATTGGAAAATTATTATATTGAAGGAAAAAGAACCCACCCAGTTGTAGTAGAAATAAGGTGCATGAAAAATGTCAAACTTATTGGACCACCCAGAAAGTACCAAACTCAATAGTTTCCTTCAAATGCTTCCTGGCTTCTTTCCTGGACAGACATGCCACAGGCAGCAGGCTGAGACTCTCACAAACCTTCTCCACCCTTCCTTCACGGTCAGCAGCTGATAACCAGCCAGACCTGATCTGACTCTCGTTGCAGCAGAGGGTAACATTAAAGGGTAACATTAAAGAGCTGCTTTGCCTAGGAGAGCACAGCTATTCGAGTATGCAGAGCTTTTTGTTGCCTCTGCTATGTAGCCACAGGGAAGCATCTCTCATCCTGCAGTGCGGAGTTTCCAGCAGAAAAAACATCTTTAGCACCAGGAGACAAATGTGTATTATTTCCATCATGCCCAGAAGCAGAATTTCAGATGTAACAGTTGCTCTCTCCTTGCTGCTGGGCTCTCAGCAGCTGCCAGGTGTGTATCTGTATATCCCATACCTGGCTTTCAGGCAGCTATGCTGGCCCTCCACACCTGAGCCAATGGCATCCAAAGGCTGGATTTTTCCAGAGCAGTAAGTCCTGGCTTGCTTCTGCTTTCTGCTGAGGTCACTAGTATAATTTTCCTCCACCTGAGGGAAGCTGGACAAAATTATAGAAGCATCTAAACACCCGGTTTAAAATCATCCCATTTAAAGATCATTACAAATATGTTGCATCTGTATCTGTATTTGAGATAAGTACGTTTGTCTTCTCTTCCTCATATTCTCTTTACTTTTCTATCAGCTATTGACTACATTAAGTGTAAAAAAGAAAAAATATTTTCAAAACATTCATTCCTCTCCCCCTCGTTCATTGATTTGAACTCTAGGAAAAAGGTTTATGAATTTGATTCAAAGAACAGAGATCAATACCATGCCTATATTATATATATGTAATGAGGTATTATAGTGGCACAGCACAGGATGTGCTCTGTGGTGCATTACTGCATTGAGTTCAGACAGTATATGATATAAGCTGTAACAGACTGTGTGTATTTATGCAGCACATATAGAATGTACATATGCATTATATGTACACTTGCTCATACCTATAGAGTGTATATTTTCATATAGAATACAAGAGTGGCTGTTATACAGCACATATAAGAGAGTATGTAGACTTCAAACATGGCTTTTATGTGTCACAGTATTCATGTGCAAATTGCTCTGTGATGAACCACTGATGAGGCCATATGCATTTATCAGGTATGTCTGTCTGTGAACTTTCACTGCAGTAACCTGAGATTACCTACGACTTCAAACTGCTGCAATATATGCAGTTTTCTTCCATGCCACCTATTTTCCCATGCCTCTCTGTCTACTGGATTTTGGTTAAAGAAGCTGAAGTATGAGCTGTCTCAGTTCCAATGCTGACTGGCCAGTCCATGCATGTGTCCCGACTGGCCAGCTGGCAGACCAAACCAAGTAGATAATTACTACTTTTACACTGTAGCTTTTTGTTTAGTCCTTGAACTGGGCTAACCTCCATTACCAAGCCACTGACTCCATAAAGTTTGCAGAAATGTAATTTTGTTTGAAACTTCTGTCCTTCTGTCAGATTTGCTTGGAGTTAACCAATAGGTGGCAGGAGAAATGGCAGACACATATAGAAACAAATAGAGAGAGGCACTGAATGTGTATGACCCAGTTTCTTAGGAAACAAAGAAGGGATTAATGTTCTTAGGCACTTCAAAGTTGTATGTCTAGTCTGAATTACTTGTCTTGGTCACTTCTACCCTCAATGAAGAAGACAGGCGTATCCAGCAGGCATTTGACCCAGTTAAGGGTATGTAGAGGAGCATTTCTTGGAAAAAAAAATTTGTAGTACTCTATGGCATATGGGCAGCTATTGATTGGGGACGGCTGTCTGTTGGTTTGTCGCCCCCCTTAGCTGAAGCAGAAGCCGTGCTCTTCGGTGACCCTGGCAATCAGCCTGGGAAGCTGTACACTCCTGAAGAGGAACCAAGCCCAAATCAATCTGTCATTGTGCAGTTACACCCAGACCTGTGTTTCTTCAGACACATCCGCTTCTTATAGTCCAAAATTTATTCAGAAAGAAAATATCGACAGCATTGGACAAAATTTTTCATCCCTGGCAAAATTACCAGTGATCAGACGGTGCTGCTGGGTATGAAAAACACAAGAGGGCTTTCTGCATACAGAGAAAACTTTCAATGGGTCCAGTGCAGGCTGGATGTGTCAGACTTATTGCACAGGCTCAGATGAACCACCTGGGCAGAGCTGCTCACCTGCCCATGGCAGATTCACTGCACTTGTTGGTAGAGGGCAAACATGACTGGTCTGATGCAGCCTGGGCACATCAGGTTTTCTGTGTGTGCATCACACATTTCTCTGCCTAGGGAATCCCAAGGGAAACCCTTATTATACTTGGAACTGTTATTGGAAAATGTCAAGAAGAATATTTTTCAAATAGTAGTTTTAAAATGTGTAAAGTCTCACTGGAATAAAGCAACGTAGAATAGCATAGGTGTGGAGCATGAAAGAATTATTGGGCTTGCAGATATATGACAAAGCATAGGCTTTTTGGGAGAGTGCTGAAGGCTTCAGCAGGAAGGGGTGGGATTCACAAACACACTCAGATCACATGAGAATTACCATTTTCACTGCCAAAATCATGACCAGTCACATCTAGTGTCTATAAACGTAAAGAGAGATTCTGAAAACAGAATTTATAGTTATATATATAACTAGAAATAGTTCTGGTGTGATTTGCTTTTACATATTGAAATAGTGTGTTTGTGTTCCTTAAGCTGGAGTGGTGCTAAATTTGGAAGTGTTCTAGAGCGCTTATGAAGGTGATGTAAAATATCCATATCCTCAATAGAGAGAAATGCAATCTTTTGATTGGGAAGCAAACCAGCTGTAATCCCTACAGATAAAATTAGCCCAGCTGTAGTTTTAGGAGGCCTCCCTCCCAAGTGAAGAGAGACAAAGAATTTCCTTCAGACTGAGGTTCATATTTTCGTTCTTGCTTTCAGTTGCCATCCAAACTCCTTGTAGACTGATGACTATTTATACCCCTTGGGGTTATATCAGCCCACAAATTCCTAGAGTTGTTCTTTGCCATAAATAAAAAGTACAGGCATGTCCACTGTCCTAATCAGTGATAGACTCTCTACAAAAACCCAATGCACTTCTTCAACTCCCTCAAACCTTCACCTTTGTGGTGATGCCTGCAGAGGACTGCAGAGGCCTGTAGTTGTATATTGACCACAGCTATTTTGTTGTCCCCTTATAACCTTCCCAGATGTATATTGTATTTATCTGTGGCCACTGCTTGCAGACAGTGAGGTTATTATAGCAGGAACAACCTTTACTATTCTGTAGTTTTGTGTCCTGCAGTTAGTGTGATGGTTTTATTGTGCTATAATCCTTGGCCGTAGCTACAAGAAAATGCCTCAAAATGCAGATCTAGCTCCAGGCAGAAGCTCAATTTGCTTAGGGACTCTCAGGAAAGATAAACAATCTGCAGCCAAGCCTACTTACCCATGACAAGGCCTTACAAGCAGGTCAGCAGCTGCTGCAGGAAGAGGGGCAGCAGTGTGTGTGGTGGCAGCCTCTCCTGGCAGTCATGTCCTCTGCTTCCACCGACTGTGGTCTCCCCATGTACCAGAAGCAGCAAGCTCAGCTCTTGAGGAGTCATTCCTGGTTCCTCACCACTCTGGTCTTTTCTCCATACCTCACTTTATTTTCCCTGGCAGAAGTTTCCTCGGCCTTAGCCTTGGCAAAGAGAAACTGTGCTCCTGCTGTGCTGCCTGAGGAGCCTTGAACTGGCACCATCTCCATACATAGAAACATCTGTGAATAAATAACCAATTTTGAAGCTTGCTCAGTTCCTGTTCAGTCATTACACATTGAACTTCAATGTATTTTAGTTCATTTTAGGTGGGAGATGAGTATTCAGCAAAGGTAGTAGCTAAATGCCAGTCTTTCTCAGTTCCCTCCAAAGCACACATGGAATAAGATTGCAGCCTTATATAATGATCTATTTGTTAGAGGTAGAAAAATAGGAGGGTATCTGTACAACCATGTCTAATACCTTGGTCAAGCTGTATTAATTATATACACTATTATTTTTCTATGCATGAATCAAAACAGAGGATTTTTTTCCTTGGTATCAATAAAGGAAAACGCCTTATTTATGCAGGTGCAAAGTGCTCCGTGTGTGTGTGTGTACCCTGGGCTAGGTGAACACAGACTCTTGCTTGGAAGCCATTTGAAAAATACCACTGATTTGTTTGGATTTTTTTGCCAGCAAGGATTGGTCACAGGGTCAACATATGGGACTGATTTAGGGCATTATTCAAATGAGTACCCTGTGCCACTGGTTTCTTGCTCTCTCCCAAACCAGCAGCAAACTATTTCAGCCATCAAAACAACAGTCATTTTGGTAGAATATACATCCTAATCCACAGTCTGTGAGTTATACCTTAATGATTTATCCAGACTAGCTGCTTCTCTATTCCCTGAAATCTTCCCCATGTTTTTATTTAAAAAGTATGAAAATACATATGACATACAAAAATGTAAGCATGCATTTCTCTGCTGGTATTTGTATGTTTGTGCCGGTGGTGGGAAGTTTAGCATTATGGATGACCTCATGTTGCAAAAACCATCTCTGCTTATATATTTTACTAATGCTCTGGAGTGTTCTGATCAGTGTTCTGGCAAGGTCAGTGGCTGGGATTAAAATGTTCTAAATTGTTAAAATGGATGTGATTTAAAAATGCCTCCTCCCTTCTCACAGTTTGTAAAATATTCCCCAAATGCTGGAGAAAAAGCAGAAGCAGGAATGTAAATTTCAGTGATTAAATAACCCGTTGTTCACTACAGCCACAGTAAGTCCACCTCCTGGATACCAAGCCCTTCAGCAGAAATGCTGTCTGGGAGGAGATCTTGTACTGCTTTTTGCTTACAGCAGAGGAATAAATGATTCGACAAATTGCAGCCCATAGCAAAATCAATGGAACAGTTTAGTTAATACTTAATTTAGGTACTTTCCACCTAAAAAAGCTGATAGTTAAGTAGTAACAACATCTTTCTTGGAAAGCGGGGATGAGTAGCAGTAAGACACTCAAGGAAAAATTCAAATCTGCCACTGTCTACCCGGGGGATGAAACCTGGCCAAACTTCAGCAGAGAACTAGAGCAGCTGCACTTGTGTAGGGCCACAGCAGACTGATATCAGATACCTAGCTATGTGTTGGGGTTCCCTCATGTGCATGCAGACACACACAAGCATGTACAGAAACATGCAGACTCTGTGCATACTGTGAACAACAAAAATTGTCTACTGAGGAAGTGAATAATCCAGACAACTGTCACTGTATCTGTCACTTTCAGATAGTGCTGGTTAGAAGAGATAAATCCCACCAAAATTACTTTATGTTTATCCATACCCTTCTCTGATCTATTGTATTGGTGTTTATATTTTATAAACTGTGTTCTATGCCTCTGTAGGGGATATGTTTCTATATTTTTCTATGTTCTTCTCTACAAGAAGCCTTTAAATGGTAGCCTTCAGGAATATGTCTGCAGAGAGAAGATGTAAGGTACAAAAAGTACTAGAATTTACCAGGACCAAAATTCACTCTATCACCAAGGAAGATAGCAAACTGGGAGCCTCACTGTGTCAGTCATTCCACCACAACCTAACATTGCAAAGAGTCCAGTATGTTAGTTTTATTTATCAGATGCTTGGTTTTGGGTACCACTGCAAGCCTGGGCATTGGTACAATCAATGCTGCTGCTTCACAGAACAGCCTCAGTTTCTCCTTGGGAGTATGGTGGCACATGCCAGGGCAAGTACTCACATGAGGACATGTCCAAGAGCTCCTGGCCATCATCTGCTTCCTATAATGCCATTCTCTTCTCCTTCAGGTGCTGTTCAGCTCCCCAGAACACAAAGTAGAGGATCTGTGAGAATTGCCGGTAGTGAATTGCCTGATCCAGTTCACAGGCCTCTTGTCAAGTCATATACTTAACAAGTAGAGGAAATGTTTCCACAGCTTTACAGATGCATAAAAAAAGATCTTCAAATCTTAGAGGAAAGTGAGAAGCTGCAAGTGTTGTTCCCCAGCTTCCCCCACAGAAAAAGAATCATGTGCGCAGAAAAAACCCAACACATTGCTTAGTTTGCACACTTTCACAATGGGAGGGGGCAGCTATGGGCATGCACTTAAGTTTATGTTTTCCCTCACGATGACTGAAGACACAGAGAATGGGAAACTCAGCTCTGATTCATGTAAAAACATACAGCATACAGAATAAACCACTAAAAACTCTTCTTCCCTATATAATCTAATTTGAGGCTCTCCAAAACATGTGGGTGAGTAATCAACTTCTTAATAACTTTTTAGTCATGGGACAATGAAATAGGAGATTATTATGTACATTGTGTAATTTATATGCTACCTGTAGTGTCCTCCATCCCATATCTAAAAAGTCACTGGGAATACTGTTAAATAGCTTTTTGTCACTTAGGTCTTTGATCCTCAGTCTTTTTTTTTCTTTCTTTTATCTCTCCTTTCATCAACTCTAACCAAAAAATCTATTCTACTCTTTCTTACTTTCTGTTTGAAGCTTTATCACTAGTAAATGATATTCAGCTTAGTTTGTGGAGATACTGGACATGCATGTGGAAGATAAGAAAGTGGAAAGGCATGGTGACAAGCTATGAAGGCATTATTTGGAATCTTCCCTGCTGGTCCCTGAATGAGACAGCAGCAAAGAAATCTTTGCTCACACAGAGATGTGTCCAAGACCTCTTGGATATCATCTGTTTCCAGTAATGCCCTGCCCCGTGATTTCTCACAGGAGGTTTCATTTTCTGCCTGCAGAGGTGCTTGAAGAGGGAGATTTTTTTTCAAGCTAAAATAATGGTCCCAGTGAAACCTGTCTTGGAAAACATTATAATAATTCCATGAAAGAAAATGTTGGTGGGCATCCTGAGCATGGATTTTTTTTCACGATACTCAGGATTTGTGCATTAATAGGTTGTTAAAGGTTAATTGCACTTCAGTACTTGTCTTTCCTCAACAGCAGTCTGTATTTATACCATCATTAACTAGGATGTCAGGAGCTTAAGAGAACAGCCTAAATTTCCAAATATTTCTTACAGAAATAAGTTGTGCAGACCAAAGCTGTCCAATAACTGAGACTTCCACGAAGATCAGAAAACAAACAAGGCATTCCCATTAAGCAGTGGTCTCAAACAGGTGGGAGGGCAAGGCTTGAATATTTGGCTATTTTAATAGTGTAGGAACTGGGAGTACATCCCAGATCCAAATTTGGAGTACCTCCATGGGACCATGGATGTATCCATCCCCTCCTCCTTCTCTTCTGCCAAACCGGCGATCACACTGCTGCAAAGCCCTGAACTTTATATACAGGGAATTCTCAGGGAATTAAAGAATGGCAGTTGGGTGGGATGTGGGCCAAATATTCTCCTCTTATAGGAACACAGCTTTAATTATAAAGCTACATGTTTTGTCTTATTTACACAGGTATTTCATTTGGAGTAATTAGTGCTGATAGAGTAGTTTCACAGTTAAATGTATAGGTGAGAGTAGAAATTAGGATCAGAATTTAACATACAGAAAGAGCAACTCTGTAACTTAGTATATTTATGGATGTAATTCTCTGAGACCATATTCATTCCTGTACAACTCTGTTCAAATCAATAGAATTACACCGGGGATTAATTCACTCTTTAAATTTAACCACATTGAAAATAACTATAATGTGCTATGACTATAATATTTTCATTTTCCATGGGGAGAAATTTGCCAATATGTAATATAGTCTCACGTACCTGATTGAACATTACCTCCAAAATCTGCTAGAGCCTGCAAGAATGGTAAAGCTGAAGAGACCATGCTGTTTAGGTTGGAAAAGGGCCAACTGCATCATTGGCTGAACATCCAGTCTGCCTTTGAAATGGATGCACAAAAATCATGTTCAAATGATACGACATATGTTGATTACTAAATCTTAAAACTTCTTTGTTGTTTCAGGAAACTTCTTTGTGTGAAGAAAAGGGGGGCTGGGTCCTAAGAGGGCCATGGCAGCTACAGTTCCTGCAGACTTTAGTAGGAGCTGGAAGTGCAGCACTGTCAGCTAAAGCATTTCTT
The DNA here is from genome assembly GCA_013398115.1 of Falcunculus frontatus. Lineage (NCBI taxonomy): Eukaryota > Metazoa > Chordata > Aves > Passeriformes > Falcunculus > Falcunculus frontatus. The sequence goes on along the minus strand of VZRV01002362.1, from coordinate 192,835 downwards.
ATTGTCACTTTAGTCTGGTACATGCTTACAGAAGTTTCTTTAGAGCCATTAGAATCAGAGACATATAGAGTTCGCACAGCTTGGTCCAATTTAAGACTGCACGACTGATTCGTTTTCTGAATTCATGGTCTAGGATGATCAGTAATTCTCTAAAAGTATAAAATACCAAGGTCCTGATGAAAGGGTAGACCTATATCCCTTTACTTCCATCAGTCAGAACTTCCCAAGTATTTTAATTAAAACAGAAGAAGACACAAAAATATTTTAAATATTTAAATATTAAACATATTTGCAGTCCCTCGGGTGTTCTTAGAATATTGTAGTTTGTATTTTCACAACGTCTCTTAAGAATATTTTAGTTTGGTTTTCAACATAAACAAGAAGTTTGTAATTTCTTAATCTAAAATAGACCTTTGGAATCTGAAGCTTTTCATGTTTTTCATTCAGAAGTTTTGTTTTCTATGGTTTGATATCCTACTCTCCTCCAATGCTAACTTTAAAACATTCAGGGCATTGTTTTAATTTCTCAGTTTGTTTCAATTATTGAAGGGGTTGATGGTACAAAGAAAAGAAATAGAAGTAAAAGAATCTCTTGAATTTTCTTTCCCTTTCAAAAGCAACTTTTTAATGCAAGTTACACTTTTAGAATCAGTTTTTCAAGAAGTAAATAGGAGTATTCAATGGGACTATCCAGGGAATAATTGCTACTGATAATCAGGGACTATGTTGAAACAGATGATTTTATCCTAGACTTCAAATAATTATGGGAATTTTAATGCCTATTATGCAGTGCTAAAAATCTTGTCTCCTGAATTTTTGTACCAGCTCTTGCTGTCTGCTAAAACACCTTTTCTGCCTTTCTTATATACTGTTTATATGCTACATCTTTACCTCACAGATTTGCTCTCCAGCCAGGTGCCACCACCGGTTTAAGAAAGGTTTGCCTCTGTGGTACAAATAGCTCTTGGAGCATGTAGATCTAAATGTCATCACATTGCCGCATTTTAGCACAGGGTGATGATATTCTGTTTTGACACAGTGTCATCACGCTGCATCCCAGTAGGAAGATGTTTTGACACAAAGTGCTGACAAAACATCAAAATGTTAACAATTGCCCTTTAATATTCATGTGTTCTGTGATGCCTGGAGCATACTAACTGATAATAGCAAGGCAGAGGACCAGTAAAGATTACTGTTAATATATTTATTGAATTTTTACACAAACAAGTTCCTACTGAAAATTGCTGCCTGGGTGAGGGTGAACACATGTCCTCCATAAGGACTATCAAAGAGGATGTTACCAGCCTAGCATCTTAATCTACAGAAATTAACCCTAAATCATGAACTCACAAAAAATCTTCTTTCTAGATTTTTTTATTTTGTTTTTACAATGCAAAAAGAAAAATTAACTGATGGTCAGAAATAGCAGCATGGAAGAAGTATGACCCTAATCTGAGAGAAGGGAGGTAGAAACTCTTATAGCTGCCTGCATGTGAAAGAAGGGGCCTGTCTAAGAAAAGGATTGAGTCTTCTAAGAAATATCTCAGGCTTTTTGGGTGTGAGGTCCAGTGAGGGGAGGAAAGCTTTCAAGCTGAATCGAGTCAGAAAGGAGCCAGCCTGCTCAGGGTCCCAGTTTTCTGGTCTGAAACTATGGTTCAGCATCCCAGACAGGAAAAACACCCAAGCAAGCAGGAAAACTGCAAGAGGTTTCCACCTCAGAGGTAGACACAGCAACTCTATCCGTTGTTTCACCTGAAGCTGAAGCCCTCACAGAAGTTTCTCGATATCCTTCACAGAAGGGATGCAGGCAGTGTTTTTACTGAACCCAGACCTGGGTTTGTCCTGAATAAAAGCCTTGTGCTGCAGCAGCAGCCAGGGCAGAGAAGCTGCAGATCAAGGCTGTTCACCATCCAGGCTGAGATGAGCAGCAGCATGACATTGGGTCAAAGGCAGGATTTGTACAGTCAGAGGTTCTCCCCATTGCCCAGCCTGTTCCCACACAGCACTGACACAGAAAGCTGCACAGCAGCCACATTATTCATAATGTTTCATTATGTTAATTTCATTTTCATCAATCAGCTAAATTGCCTTTTTTTTTTAGCCACAGCAAATTATTTATTTTAAGGCAAAGGTAATAAACCAGTAAAAAAATTATTTTAACATATATAATGATTAGTGGATGGTGTGACACTTTTCTGACATTTTTAAGGTGCAAAACTCTGGAACTATTGACAGTTTTGACAGAGACCAGTAGTTGTTTTTCAGTCTTGGGCTACGCTTCACTTTATGACTTTATTTTTGGTATTACAGAGTTTAACAGAAAGGTGACATATTGAAAAATGACAAATAACTCTCAAGAAATTTTTAAGCCACAGGCATGCCTAAATTCTACAGATTAGCATAAACATGAAATTAGCCCTTGTCATTTGCAAGTATGCAATGCATGTAAATCCATTCTGCTTTGTGAATACAGCTATTGATATCTTTGGATCTATCAAAATATTGAAGTTACTTGCTTGGATAACTGTGTGTGCAGAACCAGATCCTTAATAAAACCTATGTCTGGACATGCAACTCTTTCATCATGAATTTTCACTAGCTGTAACAGTACAGGCTTGCTATTGTTATAGCATTGAATTACTTACACTAATGTTCATGAAACTTAAATTTCACCCCATTCTTTAAGAGGTGACAGCCAAGGAGAGACTCACATATTCTCATAGTCTGAAACAAATATTTTAGTTTAATAATTTAACAATATTTTATTCCAAAGGATTATCGTTAATGTAGAGATTTGGTCCTGAGCCCGTCTCTCCAGGGATTAGTCTCTCCAAAATTTCTGGCACATATTTAAGTTACATTTGAATATAATGAATGACTGTCATGAGGAATGGCCATAACCAGGAGTCTGTGGCGAACGTGTCCTACACTGTTATAGGCTGAGTCCTTTAATAGCTCAGCATCTTCATTTCTTATTGACTTCTCTAGGAGCCAAGGTGCTTAGAATAAAAACTGACTGGATGATGACAATTTCACTTTATACAGGTTTCAAGGTTTAACATTTATTTTGGTTTAACATTTATTTTGGTTTCACATTGAACTGTCTATTGTTGTACTGAAACCTGAACTGCTCAGTGAGGATACCAAGCAATGTTTTTTGATTTATTTCCATATCACCTCAAATCTTGTAAAAACCCTGAAATTACCTTTCCCAAATGGACGGAGTAGAGAGCAAGACAGTTTCTCTTTTTTTTCCCACCCTTATAAGAAAACCCAAACAAAAACCCCTCACAGTTCAAAACTTCAAAGGAGAAAAATTAACCTGAGGGCTTTTGTCCAATTAACTCGTAAGTGGGAACTTCAGCACTTTCTCTGCTCTGGACCCCTAGGTGCTGCACAGCCTTCAGGTCGCTCAGAGGCCCTTGGGAAATGCCCACTTGCATGACCAAAGAACGTGACTGCTGTGTGCGCACAAGGCTTGTTTTTTGACTCCAGGCAGTGTGAACAGGAGCAGGCACCGCCACCTCATCCACATGGGCGCTCAGTTTGCTCTACTGCGACAGCATACACACACTCCTAAAACAATTTCAAGTTGTTTCTAGACAAAATCTGTGGTTAGCAGGTGATTGGGTTTTTATAAAAATGTATGTAAATGGTAAACACATGCCTTAGGTCTGGGTTCCATAGCAGATGGATATGATTATAGCGCACCGTTGATTTGCAGAGACGGGTAGGAGAGTTGTCATCTCTCTCTCTTTCTCCACTCCTTCATGCTTCCTGATGCAGCCAAGCATCCAGCTCTGCCATAGAGTTATCTGCATATGCCCAGCAAGCCTGACGTGCCTATCGCACATGTGCTGGCCATCTGTACAGTGCACGTGCAGGGGGTTCAGCGAGCTGCTGTGTTCAGCCTGGGATTTCCTGGACAAAGGAATAGGAGCTGTATCTACATGCACTTGCACCACGTCGAGGGTATGTGACCACACATTTGGCCAGCGTGTCTGGGGGACAAGTCCAGCCCCAGAGCACAGCTGACTTCAGCTGTGGGTCTGCCTGTTCGTTGTGGGGCGTTCTCCTTTCAGTTCCAGTCATTCTGTCAGCGCTGGCATTGATCTCCATTTGACTTACCTTTCAGAGCCCAGACAGACTGGGGAGGTGATTGCCCTCTGCAACTGCAACCATGTGAAAAGTCTCCGAGCAAATCCTCTCACTTATCCCTCCACTGAAGTGATTTGCACTGCCGTGGGCGGGGAGACCTGAACTCCCAGTGCACCACACTCATTTATCAGGTGAAATGAGGCAAAGAAAGCGAGGTCAGTGAGTGTCCATGCTGCTTACAAGCTGCAGAGCCCTCAAGCCTGTCATTGCCCAGATTACTTTAAAACTCATTCTCTTCCCAGCACACCATCCCCTTTATCAGCCTCTGCTCTCCACTTACTGGCTGAAGGAAGCTTGTTAGCCTTTGTCACCACATCCAAGAGAGAGATGGGCACTGCTGACAAAAGCCACACCAGAGAAAGTAGTACTCATGCTACTGAAACAGGCTGTCTTCATTCTTGATGCATCATCTGAGAAACTCCTCAGGCCCCTGACATATTTTGATGGAAATCAGTGTTGGTGAGAAGACAAATCAGGAACTGACAGGAAAAGATCGTTTAAGATCGGCATTTTGGTCCTTGGACAAGAAATGGCAATATAACCATATTACTCAGCAAGTTTCAGTGAACCATTTTAGCCTCTTGTAGAAATGGCCATGCTATCTATCTGTTCTTCTCTCTATTTCCTAATTCCCATTTCTACCAAGATTCAGAGAAAATTTGGGATTTTTAGGAGAATCATTTCATTCATGGAAGTCCTGTGAAGAGAGATCTGCTTACAGAGAAAAGATATCCTGTAAGTGTCCCAGCTAAATCTGACCTAGATCTGTAGGACAGCAAATTTCATTTCTTTTGACATCATACCAATGACTTTTCACTGTTATTCATTCTTAATAAACGAAGTGGGTCTAGCTCAGTTTTGACAGGCAACACTTGTGCAGACTCTGAAGCCAGTAAGTTAAGAAGTGCAAGCACTCAACAGGAAATTTGCTGAAGAGTTTTTTTACTGTGTGAATTTGTTTTTTAAAAGCCCAAACCTCATCTTTGACCCTTACTCTAATATTAATTAATCCTAGAGTTAATGTGATTTGCTCAGATGCATTTTCATGCCTCAGAAGATACTCACATCACCCCATTCAAGAGAGAAGACGTTTCTGGGATTGTGGGCTGTCGCTGTTCTCCTTCATGATCAAAGTATTGTTCTTTTTGGAAGACTTCGGAGGAAAATGTATCAAGCTCTCTATGTCAAATCAGTAGAGAGAGATATAGATTATGCACATACATGCAAACAAATGCAGCTTTTAGCTTGCAGCATCCTCACAGCTGTTCCTGCCTCTGCTCTACACCAGGATTTTACAGACAGTCCACCCAGGAGCCCTAGAATCACACCAAATGCTAAGTGGCACACAGACAAAGACTGCTATCAGGGTGGTGGTTTCAGGTTCCCTGTTTGCATTGTCACCAGTTCTAATTACAAGGGTGCTTTTTGTCACAAAATGGTGCACTCTCTCTTCTACACCAGGATAAAACGGGAGAGTTCTAGTGCTGCCAAGAAGTCGTTGCTAAGTTTGGAATTTACTGGAGTCCTGTAATATTGTGTTGCAAGTCAGAAGGAGGTTGGCTTGCTCTGTGCTTCTTTTATTACTAATTACCTGGCAAATTACCTGGTTCTTAAGCCTAATTCTTCTGTGATCTATACAGAAACAAACAAACACACACAAGCAAAGAAACAAACAAATACCTCCACATTAGAAATGTAGTATACTGTTATAAACACCATTCTTTATTATTTGGAGTGTGGTGGCAACACATGGGATGCAATGCTATTTTTTTTTCTCTGATGGGTAGCTCAAAAATTAGGTGTTTTTGAGAAAAATCACTCAGTCAGGTTGTAAGCCACTTTGAGTGGGTCCTGCTGTAGAGGACACCAGGTTGACTTTGAGAACGGATGTTTAAAACTTCACCAGAGAGCTATGGCACAGTGTTCAAGGACTGAGAAACCTAGGACTTGTACAGATTGTGAGGATACTTCATTCAGCTTGGTACCCTCTTATAATCAAAGACTTATGAGAGACCAGTGAGGAAAAAATGGTGAGGAGAATACATATGGCTTCCTCCAACCTGAGAAGCCTAGATGCCTCTCCTGGAGATGATCTTGATATTTACTTGACAGATTATTGGTATATAGCTATTGAAAGGTAATTCTCAACTATCCATCCCATTATTTCTGTCTAGATTCGACACTTGAGGGTGTGGTGCAGAGTTTTCATCAGCTTTCAGGATCATGAAAAAGTAGTTATAATCATACAGACCAAGTTTGGCTATTCGTCTTCTTCCTATACTGCAAAGAGCCACCAGTAGGTCAGCTTGTCCTGACTTCAAACCCACATTTCTTTTGATTTAAACAGAAATGCTGGGGTTTTTTTCCTATCCATCCTTAGGAACAGGTAGAATACTCTGGCCCTGATTTTCCTGCTCTTGTTCACATATGCTTCTACAGGGTGTGCAAGGTATGAGAAAAACCTAACATATATATATGCTTTCGCAGAAAATCTTGGGCCAGTGGTGAGCTTGTTCTCCAGCTGAGAAGATGAGTGGGATGCAATGCAACCTATCGTTACCATAAGAATATGGGTAATAGTTACAATAAGAAGATGTGTGCACAGCAGCTGTTTCAGAAGAGATACAGCTGCTGCTTTTTTTTTTTTTAAACTTAGAATGGATATTTATTAACAGAAATTTTGGGGTTTCATCCATATGATAGGGGCCCTTTAACAGAATGCTTTGTATTTTACTGTCTTTCATTTTCTTGTTTCTGAGCTAGACTTTTCAGTGCTGGTCTGACATAAAAGCAGTAGTTGTACTTATTTGGCCTCTTTCATAGAGAACTGGAATTGCAAAGACAGTCCTTAGAAGTTTTGAAAAGGTTCTTGAAGCCACTTCCCCACTGCTCCTCACGGAATAGAGAAAATATTACTAATTATCCTCCATTTCTCCAATTTCTTGTGTGCATGAAGCATGCAAACAAGTTTACACAGTTTAAATCTCAGGTGTTATTTGTGCAGCATTCCTGGGGCCAGATTTTGTCTCTGTGCCACTGGCTGCATTATTAGCTGGCAGAACAGAGGTCTGACTGCTGCTGATGGTCCCCAGAGCCGTGGTGAGTTTGGCTGCAGCTCTGGAGAGACACATCTCCTCTGCACTTTAGACAACTGTCTGCTGTCTGGTGAAGAAAATGAAAAATCAGAAGGCTTGAGGTTTATACCTTGAATATATCTGCTTGTCACAGGCAGTATCATACGAGAGAAAATTAAATACAAGCTGTAGGATGGCAGAGCTGGTGGATTATCTTCTCCTTGTGCTCAAAACATTTTTAGAGAAGGTTTCTTGCAGATGAGGTTTTTTTCTCATTTACTATAGACTGAATCTACTTCTCTCTTCATTAAGTACAATTCTGAAGGCTGTTGGTAAGGATAAAACAAGGCTCTGAACTAAAAAGAAAAGCAGTTATCAGCTGTATTTTCTGAACTGGCAGACTCTGAGAAAAACCTGTATTTTTTATGCATGAGGCAAATACAAGATCTTGCTTTAAGAATGGTGATGGTTTTGATAGAAATCTTAGAGTCCTAGAACACTCACCCTGTCGAGTGCTAAATACCTTTGATGAATATGAAGTGCAATGTGGTACGCAGATGACAGAGCAGGCGCTTAGAAAGTTCAAAACAAAACAAAAAAATCCTAACCCTTGGACAGTGAGATTAAGCAGATAAGATGATACTATACAGAGCTCCAAAGACACTACATGTGTGGACATGCACTAAATCACAGCCTTTTATAAAGTCATGCAGGCTGCCATTTCAGATCCATCATCAGCTCCAGTGAACATGATGGACTGTCTGGTGAGTGGGTGCAGTGCCATGCTAACAGATGGGTATGAACATAAACAGGCAAGAGACTGCACAGGAGCTTCAGGACGGGCCCACTCAGGTCACAGGTAACACAAGAACGAATAAATTTTCATGCTGTTTCTATGGTTTCCACTTTTTGGCATCAGCACGTGTGATTTGCACACCTCTCTGGGGCTGGGTTGCTTTGAAAGATTGCTATAAAACAGTTTTTGTGTATGCAGAAGGCAGGATTTTAAAAATCTAACTACTGTCAGAGCTTCAGGAAAGAAGGTGGAATGACTGGAGAGAAAAAAGCATGCATGAAATCTCATTTCATCAATGCAAAACCCTTTTGAGTAAGCAGAGGTCTGGGTGCCTTCAGACAGCCCAGTTTTGTCTGCATTGAGCAGGTGTGGAAGGTGCTTCTTCCACAAAAAAACCATCTTGCAAGCAAACCCTGCTGATGAATAGAGCCTTCTGTGTGTGGCCGCAGTGTGACCAAGTGATTTTCTTTTAGTGGGTAGAGATTATTCTAGTGGCTTTGGCATCTCAAATTGAAAGCAAGTTGCTTGAGCAGCAATCTGTTTATTTAATCGTTTGCCGCACAGTATACATAGCTGTCAGATGACAAAAGTCCTCCTTATTCAGTCAGCCAAAACTATTTTTGCAAGTAATTATTTTTTATCTTGCTTCATCTTTGAGGAATTAAGTCCCCCTTGATATAAAATCTTTGTCTCTCTCAAGGTTCCTCAGATGGAATACTCTGCAGCTTTTCAGATGAATTTGTCCTTCTCTATCATTTATATTATTTTAGTTTCAAGGCACCAGGTCAAACTCTGTCCTCACTTACTCTCCTTCAACCACAGAGACTTCAGTGTGGCTGCAATCGAGGATGGAATCTGACCCATTGTGTTTGTTTTCAATCGCAATATGCATGACTTAACATTTCCTTCTTCTTTATTTTAATCTCCCAGGACACACTGAAGAATCACATGTTGAATCTCAAGAGATTTCTCCCCAGTGAGATATTCTAAATATGTCAGGAAAAATGTTTTGTCAGTTCCAGCTTGTTGATTCACCCCAGCCAGCTGGCTGGGCGGTCTCAGCCACTGCACACTGCCATGCAAACTGGGAGGTCAGAGCTGGGCGCAGGCAGGCAGGATGGTGGGGCCATGTGCTAGAGCAGATTGGAAGGATTCCATATATTGTTGTAGATGATGGGCTGGGTCTTCTGAGGGAAGGGGAGGTTGCACGCCAGCTGTCACTCAGGACTTCATTTAACTGACTGAAGAAGAGATAAGTTGGAGTTAAGGCTTACCCCCATGTTTCCACCATCCTTGATGAGATTCTGCCCTTTTATACCAAAGGCGTCAGAATGATGGTGCACCTGTGAAGACAGTGGAGCTGGAGGCTCTGCCTTGCCAACTTCCAGATCTACAGATACTCGCTGAATGATTCCATACAGACAAAACGCATCCTGCACCAAAATGAGCACTTCAGAAATTGCTTCTCATGAAGATCTATTTTTTATTGTTCTTGAAAATTAAAATGATGATTGACTTTTTATGTGGCTTACCATTAGAGTTGAGGATAAACTGGACTTTTTACTTCCTTGACAACACTGATCCAGATCCTGCAAATAACCTGGAGAGTTGCAATTTATCTCTGACACACCAAGAGATTTCCCAAAAAAAAAAGGATTTTCACTTTGTAGATTATTCGCATTACAGTAGCAAAGGAAAAATGGCAATGGTGACCACGTTAAGAACATCTCCTTGATTGGGGACAGCTTGGATAGGCACATTTTTGAGAAAATACTGGTTTTATGTTTATATGTGACTGTGTGGAAGAAAAGCATCATGCTGCTGGCTTTATGGGAGGGCACTGAGGTGTTCGACAATTCAGAAGGAAAGTGTGTGTCAAAAAAAAAATTTTTTTCTGAAAGTGCAAGTTCTTCTCTTTTAAACCAGGAATTTGTGAGCAGAATTCCAGTGTGTTAATGAGATTTTAATATTAGAGGATGTTTTATGAAAGTAAGGCATGACTGTTTCACTAAGGGTTATATTTTCATAGCGCTTTAGGTGCTTAGATCTGTGTATTGCCCTTGCCTTGGATCACAGCTCTACAGACCAAAACAATACTATTGGTGCCTTAGTGCAAAATTAACAGGGAAAACAACCAAAGCAAAGGAGCAGACGCAGAAAGCAGTACACAAAGAGACAAACGATACAAAGCAGAACCAGACTTAGACATCAGAGGTCAACCCACAAAATATTGTGAAGGGTAAACATGTAAAAAAGAAGTCTTCCAAGGAACGTAGTGACAAAATGATTTCTGAGAAAGCTGCAGGGCTCCCTCATATGGGCTCCTTATGCAATATGTACCCCTTGCTCTCCTACATTTGGCTTTGGCACACGTGACACACAGTAAGAAAGCAGTCATGAACTTTTTTTTTTGTTAAAAATTTTAATTCAACTCTAATTTCAATGAAGATTCATTGTAGAAGTTGAGAGGGCTCATTTTAACTGCAAATAGATGTAGCAAAAAAAAGAGAAGCACAACTTTGTTTTGACCTTACTTTGCTGAGTCTTCATTTAACAAGAGAAATGTCTTAGAGAATTAGAATCTGCAAGACCAACACATGATCAGAATAACAGGAAAAGAGAGAGGAACACACCAAACAATGTATGCAGTCAGAAGTGAAACAAGTTTCTTATTGTAAACCTGTACTATTTGCCATAATATTCTATGCCCAGGAAAATAAACTTCAGTCAATATAATCAATATTCTAACATTTCCTCCTAAAATGCAAAGCCTGCCTTGTAGATCATTAGTGGAAAAAAGTTTTAACAGCATCTTTTGTATGCCATTGTAGTAAGTTTCAGTCTTTGCATTTGCTCCCAAGAATTACAGCACACTAATAGCCCAGTTTCAGGGACTCAAAAGCTACCCTCTCATTGGCTAGCTGTTGCAGATTTTCGATTGTCCTCAAGTGGTCCCTGACAACTTCTGCTCAGAGCTCTCACTGTCAATGTGAACACTGTCAAGGATTCAGAAAGAAGAAATGGTTTGATTTCCCAAAGAAAAAAATTGTGAACAAGATGGGTGCTTAAGATAGGTCTATTGCTAAATGTGATGTCATATTCAAAATTAGGCACCCTCTGGAAGGATCCTTATTTATGTAAGCAATTAAATTATATGGTTCTTCCTTAGGGTAAATTAGAGGCATCTTCCAGCTCCTTTCTTTCACTTTTGTATGACTATTTTTATATGGCTCCAGGTATTTCCAGTTTCTCCTAATCTAACCTAAGTTTAAGACTTATATGAGTCACCTCTATGACTGAGCTCCCAAAGTCCATGCCAAAGTTAGGCATGGATGGTCAGAAGGGCTCTCAAAGGCACATCCCCTCCAGGTGCCTGGGTCTTGGAGCACATCCCAAAGGCAGACCCTGCCCGTGGTTACTTCTTGCTGACTGGCCTTTATTCAGGAAAGTTTCAGTCCTCACAACTGAAACAAAACATCCTCAAGGAACTTATGAATAAGTCCATTTGCTTCCTGCCTCAAACACTTCTAAAACACTAACCTGAAGCATAAACGTTTCTGCCTTTCATTTCCTTGGGGATGACAGGAGAGAGAGACTGAGACTGATTGCAAAAGCTGTAGTGCTTGTCTGAAGTTTTTAGCCTGACTCTGGTCAGGCCCCAGGTGACCAGCTAATGAAAATAATTCAAACTTTACCAAAACAAGAGCCATTTATAATGTGGAAATTCTAGACAGACAGCTCTGCAAAACCCTGGGAACAAACATGGAGATAAATCTTTGGAAGAAAAAACATCCCTACTTCACTACTCACAAGGTCAATTTAAAATAGCATTGTGGGGCATAACCCCCACATGTGGCAGAAAATTAGTTAGTATTAGGTCTTTCTTAAATGTATCCATACCTGTGCTCTTGTTCCTCTGTAGTCATGAGGTGTGAGGAAATATTTGGCTTTAGAAATATTAGGAAGACTTTTGAAACCCATGCCTTTTAAACAGATGGATATTGGGATTATTCTTAATAACAGTTTCTTTAACTGCAAATGAAAGCGGAAGAAATGAACCATTGAAAATGAGTATAAAAGCCCTGATTTCAAATAAACACGACACAGCCATGAAACAAGACACAGAACAGTAAGAGGAACATGCATGAAGGAGGAAATCAGCTGGGGCTCTCCAGTAACAAAACTGGAAGCTTTCAGATGTCAAAAACCTCCCAGAAACAGGAAGAAGAGGATGGATTGCATGCCATGGCACACAGGCTGTGCAAGCTTGGAGCAAGCCAGCACCAATGAATCCCAGCTGCAGGTAACCAGTGACAGGGAGCTGCAGCATCCTGGCCAAAGTGTGTGCTGGGTTTCCCAGGCTTGGCAGTCAGCAGCTTGGCGCTCCTGCACTCCGAGAAGTGTAGACCAGCCCTGCCCTGACTGAAGGGCTGCACATCCTGTGCCCTGTCATCCCGTGTGCCAGGAGGAGCTCCTCAGCAGCCAAGGAGCCTGGGATTGGCAGGGACCTCCCAGCCAAGAAGCCCGCAGTTATTAGGAAAACTCACATTACCTCTTGCTGGCTCAGGATCATCCCAAGGGCATACCCGAAACCAAGCAATGGGGAAAAATTTGGAATCAGTCTCAAAACTGTTCTGAGACCATCCCAGACACTGAACAAAAGAAAGGTTTTCTCTCCAATTAAGTCAACTTAAAAGCTTTATATAATCTGTTATATTTCAGGGATTTCAACTACATTAGAATGAAGGGCTTTTAACGTAACTTTTGTAAATAAAATGTCTTTAGAGGTACATACTACAGAGCTAATAGTTATTTACTTATATTAACTTTGTAAAAAATCTAAAATAGTTCTATGAGCATATGTATATATTTTCATCCTGCCATTTATCAACACTTTGTTTCTTAATAGTTATCTTCTCAGCATTCACCAAGAAGTGTACAGAGACCTAAATTGCGTTTCTACTTTCTGCGGAAAACCAGTGATTGGAAAATTGACTTTTTAGCAAGTGCTGTTTTCTGAGGGATCTTAGATATGTCCTGATAAAAAAAAGTTGTAAAAATTATTAAATTAGTTTCATCAAATCATAACCTAATACAGAGCTTAGCAAAAGTTCTCTTTTATTATCTGTCTGTAATCTGGCTGAATAACCTATGCACATGATGTTAGACTAATAGTACACTATACTAATGCTATGGAGAGAAGTTTTTTAAAAGTATTTATTATTTCAGAAACAAGTGAAAGACGAGAATATTACATAGAGCCTCAATATATCTTCATATTAAACCAACCACTCAGGATATGTTTGCTTCATTCAAGTTCTCACCAAAAGAAGAAAATGCTTTCTGAAAATGATGGAGAATTCTCAATGTGGTCAAAATTCCTAAATTCTGATTGCTACATTGTGTCGTTTGGTGAGGTACCAAATTTGCATGGAGCATTACTGCCTACACCATCACTTGAAAGCAGTTTTAAAAACATGTATGCAATCACTGATGAAAGTCAGATCTATGGGTTTTTTTCCCAAGTGTCCAACATTATTTTGATGGGACTCATTTCAGTAATTATTGAAACTGTCAGGAATTAGCAAAATGAAATGAAAATAGAAGTAAAACTCTTGAGAGCATCTAATAGTGTAATTCTGATCCTTTCTAGATTCCCTGAGCACAGCTGTCAAGAAGACATCACACCAGGAAAAACACTCAAAGGCTTTTGGTGTCTGTGCTCAACAGAAGAAATGTGTTAAACTAAAAAAATTGTTATGCTGGTCGAAAGAGTTTGGAGGAAATTTTGTCAGTCTGTCACTTTTTCAGTACAAGAGGTCTCACCTCTGAATTGTGAGATAATGGATTATAGTTTGTTCTTTACTTAGTACCAATCATCTTGGGCCACATCATTAGTGTGATGAAAATTCATATGAAATATAAAAGCTTGAAAAAACTCTCCATGAAGGTTTGTAGTTGAATATGTACTAGTAGACCCCAGACTGGAAAACGATGGGAGAATCAGCACCAAAGTCACAGTGCTCACTACCAGTGCCTACAAACACACCTTCAAATCTCAGATGTAAACTCCCATGACTCCAATCTTCTATCCCCCAAATGGGCATCATTGCCAGGAGTTTCCTGCAGGCAAAGATACTGGTGGTGCAGTGATGATGGGTGGGTTTCCTTCCTTCCCTTTCCGTCTAGGAAGTGCAGAGGTTAGAGATGCTGGCATTCACCAGCTCAGGAGGTGTCAGTGAGGCCTGTGGGGTCTGCTGCCTCTCCAAGAGAAGCCCCTCTCCGAGGTGAGCAAGTCCCCTTCCCCATAGCTATAGCTGACTCCCATAGCTAAGTAGGGGAGCACACAGTTTCCTAAAAAAATGTGTAGGTGATGTTCATAGTCTGGGTGGGGCAAAGTGAAGGGGAACACCCTTCCACTGCTAGTCTACAAGTATTTCAGTCTTATCCAAAACATATCACCAGGGAAGCTTGGGAGAGTCAAGTAGCTTCATCCCTACCTCACCCATCCCTGATAGTCATTCCAGATGCCTCCAGGGTATTCCATTACAAGCTTATCAGGTCCTGTTGGCAAGTAGATTCTCACATTTGCGGTGACAGGCTGAAGTTGTCTGAATACATCACTGTTATTTTCTCAACAACTGTGCTACAAAAGTAAATCAACAGAAGCTAGCCTGGGTCTTCCAGTAACTCAGCAATCTGATAACTAGCTCAACAATTGTACTAATAATTAACATCCCCTTAAAGTGTGTCCGTGCCCTTGAGACCGATTACCCTGGTATCTAAATTACAAGATCATAAAATAGCAAGAAAAGGAAAAAATGGTGCATATCTACTCTATTTATATCTTTTTCCTAATAAATCTTTTTAGAAAGAAGAAAAATTTGCAGAGAAACTTTTATGGACAAGCTAAAGGATAACAATTATTTTTTTGAATGACTTGTGAATTATTTCCAGAAAACTAGCCATGTCACGGACAAGTTGTTGAAAGAAGAAGGAGGCCAGATAGATAGGAATGGCACAGAGTATTTGATTTGTCATGACTGAGTCACTCAGTTGTAATCCAAAGTGCAAATTAAGGTATAGAAAATTATATTCAAATAACTTCTAACTTTTGGCTTCATTTCAGGTGAGCAAGCATGCTGCAGCTGAGTCATGCTGCTGAATTTTTTCCCAGTTTGCACTGTAGGCTTTAAAAAATGAGAACCTTGGCATTTCGTATAGGTCAAGCTAAGTGGTATCATAGGTTAAGTTCTGGCATCCAATCTAAATGCTCTAATGTTTGTACTCTACAGCCAGATTTGAAACATTACTTAAATTGTCTGCAGCCAAACAAAGAGTGATCACTGCACAAGCCCTCTACAAGAGTTTTCTACTCTTCCTTCTCTGCTTTCCTGTGTCAGATAAATGCCATGTCACAGTGTCAAGAAAACCATTAGGCACCCTCTGCACTTGGAAAGGATGATGACTTTTTAAGAAGTTTGAGCTAATTTTTTTCATGCCATGGAACATTTTGATTTAAAAAGATATTTATTGATACAAGAGTTCAAGTGGCATACACCAAATGACTGGGAAATAAAGAGTCCTTGCTGTTTCTTGTAAAATCTATCTTCTGAGGTTTTTCTATAACTGTTGTAGCAAAGGCTCATCATTCTTACTAACTTTGTGTGACTCTGAGTTTCCATTAATCACCTCCTAGGAAAGCAACTGTTCTCAGTCCTGTAGACTGTTTGTCTCATCTTTTCCTGCTCAGTGTGCTAGGGTAGCCTTCATTTCATGTCTGCCACAGCATAATCACTTAGCAGCTCTCCAGTAATGACATTGTTCAGATGCAGATGATCAAATGTCATCAACTAGGCATTTACACACAGTACCTTGGTTTTGGAATTTAGTGCAGACTTTAACTGAAGAAGACTAAGAAAAATTCTGCAAGAGAAAGTTAAGAAGCAGAAAGTATAATTTAAACCAAGTCAGATTTTGTAACTTACAGGAGATGCAGTAGGTGTGTTCAAAAACTTTCTTCTGCCTTTACAGCTTTCAAAGAATTTCAAGATACCCCCTATTCTTATAAGGAGTAATTCTGCTACTCAAAGATGTTCCTATCCAAAGGACTTCCCTAAGGGAGCCACACTACAAGACCCGGTGTTAACAGTTGCTTTCCAGATGAGATAGGGAATCTACCCGAATCAGTGCTATCAGCAGATGTGTCTCATGTGTACTGCAAAGCGTTGCCTGGAATACTGTTTGTGCCACCCGTATAAAACATCAGGCTGGAGCTCTGATGGGGACAAGGGACATACAGGCACATACACTCTATTGGTACCTCTGTATCTCCCACTTCACCTCTCTGGAGGGCTGGGTGACTAGTTTTGGTTGTTCATCTGCAGTTAGGGGCTGTAGGGCCCCTGTCACTTTGTAGCTACTACCAAAGAACATTTTTTCCCTCCATTGGAAGCTGGTTAAACACACAAAAGCTAACACCGCTCTAGTTAGAAATGAGCACTAGCACAGAGAGACTCACTGTATGTTGAGTTCATCCATTTACTAAATTCACCTTTGTTCTCCAGACCATCCTTGGGCAGACGAGCCATTAATACCATATTTAACATATTTTTTACTTCTTCCTTTTTAATCAACTGGTACAGAGGCCTATTGCTGTTTCACATTTCTGAAATATCTGATAAAATAGAATTTTGGACTTTAATCATACCTGCACTGCACATGCCTTGGTAATCTTTTGCCTCATCTACTCCAACCTCTGCTGTTTTGACCTCTCATCTCATCATGCTTCCCTCTGATGTATACAAAATGCTGCTAAATCAAATTTGCTCTCAAACAAATTAAGCCCTTTTCACTTCTCTTTTTCAAACACCTCCTGCAGATTCTGGTAAATTCTTACGTAACATGTGAACTTCTTATCAAAAACTTCTTCACAGTGTCTGATTCCCTGCCCAGTGCAATACCTGACTCATCCATAGTTAAATTACTTTTTTGTTTTCTTTCCTGGTGTTACTATTTTTCCTATAAAAACTATGTCTTTTTATTTTGTGTCAGATGGCTGCATTTTCTCCATTTCAGACACTTCTTTCAAGGTGTTTCTCACAGTAAGTCCTTCAGTAGTGTTCAGCTAAAGCTTTCACTGACTGATAGGTTTAGACTAAATTATTGATATTTTATAGACAAACAATACATTGTAACTACCAGTAAACTATACTTAACCAGTATTGTGTGTGAAAAATAAACTTGAGAGAAGTCAGCCCAAACTACACCTTAGAAATTCAGGATTTTAAAAACTGCAAAAACCCAAACAAATAAACAAAACAACAAGTATTTCACCTCAGCAATCAGAAACAAAGAGAGGGATTGTGTGTGCATGTCTTTCTGGCTCAAAGTCTGATTTTTCCCCATTTCTGCCAATGGAAGTTTCACCACTGCCTTTATTGTGCCCAAGGCCAACCCTGTAAAGGTTTGCAAAAATAGCAAAGACAAACTGAGCCCTCGGATCCTGAAAGCCACTAGTGCAAAGTACAAAGCAGGGTCCAGGTATATAACTTCAAATAAGGAGCTTTAGTATGAAAGGAGCTGCCTCTATCAAAATGTGAAACACCTAATTCCTAAAGCAGAAAACTCAGTTCCTGAGCTGAACAAGTTAAAAAATACTGTTTCTACAGCAGTGTTAATTTCTATGGGAATTTGCATATAATAACTTGAATACAATTGTTTTGATGAAGTTATGTGCTATCAATTCCTAAAACAACCCCACAATTATAGATTATGAACAGCCTTGCTTAGATTGTAAACCCAGTAAGTTTTTCTTGATTTTGACCAGCTTAGTTGTCTTCCTTTCAGTCTCATTTGTTAGGACCCATAGAAATGAATGAGTTTCTGCTATTTGCAGCAGAGGAGAGGGAGATAATGTGCATCACTGTGGATCCTACTTCAGCATGTCTCAGTGCCAAATCTTTTTCCAAGGGAGTTTGAGCTATGAAGGAGTCTTGAACCTTGCCTACAACTATCCTCTGGACAAAGACTGATCAGGTCAAACACACCGCCAAGAATATTTTAAAATGGGTCTAAATATTTCTATATAGGTTTTGTACATTATTAATGATGGTTTCTTGAATATTTTTGTAAGAGTTTTTGTGATGTTCACAGCGGCTCTTTGTGTGTTTTCATATCTGCTTTGAGTGCATTTGATGGGAACTACCAAGCATATAGAGACCTCATTTAACTCTAACCCACTCATTGGGAAGAGGATGATGTGGCCTGCACTGAGATTAATGAACTGCATGGCAGAGAAGTTTGTCAGACCAAGTTTTAACCCATTTATATTTTAGGGAAGTGTATGCCCCTGAAAGCTGACTATGGGGAAATTCCCACATCTCCCATTAAAATGTTCCCACCTTCTGCTTTACAACAGAAAGAATGCCAGAAAGATTTTCTAGGCCAAAGAATTCAGTCATGTTATTTCTACTGTCCCAACTAGAAATGCCTCCTTGCACTATTGCAACTAGAAATATTGCCACATTATTTGTTGCTGAGCTTCTTCCAACAGAAATACCACAAAAATGCTTTTTCTTTGGGATATTTAGACTATGAAATTCTTACAAATTGTATATATCAACATAGTTCAAATGGCTACCAAGTATTTTTCTTTTTTAACATTGTCAGTGTTTTGTGGCCAAACTTCCCTTTCCATTTTAAGGACTCCTCCTGGAAAGAAATCATCACTAGAATTCTTACTTGGTAAAAGATGAAGAAAATATAAATAATTAAGAAATGTACAAAACTTAATCTTTGCTTTAAAAGTCAGAATTCTACCTTTCCTTGAAAAGGAGATTGCCTGGTTTATTTAAGCAGGATGGATAGACAAATGGATATCTTTGTGGTTGGTTTATCTGTAGACATGTTATGTCCTGGTCCACTCAGCAGGCTAAGGGGAAGGCTGCTTGATTCACTCTGGGTGGTGAATGAAAGAAGCAACAAAATTCTCAGGAGGTTCAATAACAAACTTTTACTTGCAAACTTTAAAACATCAAGGTAGAATAAGGCACTTGGCAAATTTTAAAACAACATGCAGACAAAGTAAAGCACTTCACAAACTTTAACTCTGAACACTTAAACTTAGCCAGCTTTGACTTACCCAGACACAACAAGGCTCTTACTAAGGCACTGACTGGATTTTTTTTTGTCTGGCTTGCAATATAATTCGACAAGAAGAGGCTGGGAGAAGAAAGAGAGAAAGAGAAAGAAAGGAAAAGAGTAGAAACATCTCACCACCCATGGATCCAGTGACAAGACTTGGTTGTTGCAATTTAGATGTCTGTTGGTTAAAGCATTGGTTGAAGACTTGATCCACAAAGGGAAGCCCAAAAAACACAAGAGTCAATGGATCAATATACACTCAGGCTGGGTGGGAACACCCAGGTACCTCCCCTGGGGGTGGAGTTTTACGCTGTGATGTAACACCATGGATCCTGTACAGTGTTTTGGTGGAAGGCCCCAGAAATTAGTCTGGAGGCACTTCAGGGATTTTTGATGGTTTATCACCCCTTCTAAGACATGACAACTGCCTTCACATCAGCGTAGTTGAGCCAAATATGCCCAGTCAGAAGGGAAGAACACCTTCAGGCCTACATATAAATGTCCCAATATCTCTCTGGAGTGGTTATGGGAGAAAGTTTTACAACTGAGCAAATTATGTCCCATCAGATGGGATGAATAATGTGAATGTCCTGATGCCTTTTCCAGAGAGGAGCCTTACAACTGGGCCAGTTGTACAAGGAAGGACATTGGTGTGATGATAAAAAGGACTATCCCACCTCAAAGGGTCTGCTTGTTATCGGCCTCTCTTATGTGGCTCAAACCCCAGCTTTTTGCTAAAAAAAGGTTAATCTATCATGGTCATCCTATGGTGCTCACGCCCTCTGAATGTGTAACTTTGAACATCAGCAGCAAAGCACCAACTGCTTCTGCAAATGCCTGACTGAGCCATTAACTTTTCAGTCTCTCACAACACTTAGTTATACAGGTCTTTCAAACTCTGCTACCAGAGCACTAGTAGGGAAATCACTTCCATTTTCAATAACTCTGTTTAGGATATCTTCTAATTAGAAATATTTGGTTATGTGAATGAACAGATATGTCCTTAATGTCTTCTTTTTAGATTAGTGCACTGAAAGATCCAACGACTGAGTTGTAAGGCCAAAACAGGGAATGAAAACCTCCGAAATTCTGCTGCTTTGGTGACACAGTTGTTGGAGAGCAAGTGAATCAAAAGGGAGGTGTCCTTTCTACATTCATCACCACTTTCAAATGGTTCTTTGCAAAAAAATTACCTTGAAATCTCCAAAATCTAGAGGGGAGTTAGATAAGGTGAGAAAGCTTACAAACAAATATATGGAGATCCATCCCATGAGAATTCAGGCCCACAGCAATTTCCTTGATTAAATTGCCTATCATAATTTTGTCATGTTGTATGTATTGTCAGTGCGCATTTTGGAGGCTCACTAGGAGGTACAGCTTGCCAAAAGTTTCTTGGAGGAGCAGTATTGATTGTGATGAAGCTGGATTCTGGATTCCCTACACCTTGGGAAAGTTTAGGTTCAGTTGAGAAGCATCTACCTTATGCTGCTTAACATGAGGGGTCAAACTGGACCACCAGTCTAAACTGGTTCTCCAGCTTCCCTGCATTGTATTCACATGTAAAACCTGACTAAATGTTATGGCTTGAAGTCTTCTCTGGATAGAAAAGGTGATAACTGGCCTTGCTTTGACTTCTAGGAGTGAAAGAAGTGACCCATAAAGATGAAGAAAAATCTTATGGTTTATTAAGTATGTTTCTATTCTATGTCCAGCACTAAAAATCTCATCTTAGCATTAGCACTATCTTTGGTTTCTTTTCATTTCCCTTAAGCTGCTCACTCAAATACTGCAGTTCTGCAGCATCCCAGAGGAGCAGCCCGGGAAGGCTGAGACTCATAAAGGAACTCTCAGATCTGGTAACTGCACCACCACTTTCCAGAGCGTGATGCTTCTACAGAATACAGGTGAACAGGGATGTCTGAACACAATCTCGGAGTTCAAAGACAGTTCCCAGGCCAAGCACCAGAATGGGCTCTGGGTTGGTGCTGAGACTCAGGAACATCACTCAGAGCCTCTCTTTCCTCTGACTCACACTGCTTTTATCATAGTATGGCCACACTGAGCAGCCAGCACATCGTCATGGATAGAGAGGGCATCGGAAATGGGCCCTCAAAATAACCACAGAAGCAAGCAACATCTAGGTACGTCCCTTTGCTCCAGCCTAAAATTTATTCTTTTTTTCCTCAAAACTATTTAGCAGTCTCTGGTGTTGTTGAGTAACTGGGCTAGAATTTTTTGTTTGTTTTCTTTAAACAAAATGGGATTGTTATTGTGCAATAGCATTGTTCTGGGATGCAGACAGCTTTTGCAGGCTGTCTGCAGCTTTGTATTTTTAAAGTATCTGTGTTTTTAAGACAAAGGTCAGCAATCATGCTATCAGGTCATTACTGCATCTGTGTCACTGAGGGATAAGAGCCTGCTGATAAGAGGGCCACCAACTCCCCCATGCCTCCAGCAGCAGCTTGGGCGCAGCCATCTGCAGGGCTACTGCAGGGCTACTGCATCCTCCCACCCTGCCCAGCCATGCTGCAGATCAAGGTTGTCTTTCCCAGGTGTTCCCTGTCCAGACAGGCCACGGAACGTGATTTAGTACTGCTGGTAATCAGCACCTTGAGGTAAATTAAAAGCAGGACTGTAAATCTTGACATGCTCTTTCATCCATGACTTTTTGGTTCTTAACATCAAAATAGACTGACATTCCTCTGCCACACGGCAGCGTTGGGTCTTGTCTTACTGAGAAATTGAAGACTGCAGCCTAAGTGCTCCTGCTGTAATGATATAACATGTGGGAAGAGGGTGAGTGACGTGTCCAATAGAGTACTGGCTTTGTTCCTCTGGGATCCACGTTTTCAGCTGAATCTCAAGTCCTCTGCTAAATGAGTAGTCTCTGTTCCACTCCTGGGAGAACAGCAGTCTGTGTTAGAAAACCATGGTTCATTAATTCATCAGGCTCAGTAGCTAAAAGCTGGGGGGCAGATTCTCAGAGAAAGTTAATGTCTTCCTACTGGACAAAGGATCACTTCTGCCCCTCCAAGTTCATGTCAGAAGTCGACTAATGGGCGTCTTGCCCATGATGAAGCCAAGGACACTTCTGCTGGAGCTAATCTCAACCAAAAAATGTAGCAGCAATGTAATTCTCCAGCTAGCATCTGCTAACATGCCTCCCAAACAGCACTATTATTAGTCCAAAATGAAGTGAGGAAACTCTTAGTCCAAAAAAGCCTTAATACTGGTCCGCAGTCTGATCTCACTGTGTTACTATGAGGTATTCCACCAATGTCAATAGAATTACTCAGCCCTTGAGAAGATCTGAATCTAGCCCAATGTCATACAGATGTCAACATCTCAGCACATCATTCTCCACAGTAAGCCCGATCTCACCACACATGGTGTCTGATGAGCAGTGGGAAGCTGGTCTGTACCATTTGCTCTTCTGGGAAAAGGCTGTAGGAAGCACAATTCAAGGGCTGTAGTAGGAATGCAGAGGTTTGTGTTCATGCTGCAAGGCAGTGCTATGCAGAGGTCTGGAAACGGGGTAGACAAAGCATGGCAAGAATATATTCCCAAAGGGTGGCAATAGAGATCTGACACAGAAACACAGCTTCCAGACCTAAGTCAGTATCTCTGTGTTGCCCTATATGGATATTCCTGTTATCTGGAGGCTCCTTTAACAGGAATTCTTTACACAGTGCTAGACTGCCTCATACAGAGATACCTGAGAGACCCTGTTTCTGTGAGGGGAAGATAAATGACAGTGGTACTTTCATTAAAACAGCTGTGAGTAAGTCTGTGCAGCTTGGCAAGACCTGCATGGAGCTAAAACAGTTGTATGAAATTCTGTGGTGTGCCTTTCCTCTTTCCTTGCAACCAGTGAGACATTAGTCCATCTTTCACTTAGCATCTCTGGCACCATCATATCCATTCTCTCCATCTTTCCTTCATCGTCTCCTTTCGCATCTCTTTCTCTGATGACCTGCCCTGAAGCTTCACTGCAGCCCTCCAGAACTCACCACTCATCAACACCAGCACCCCAGTCACCTGAAAAGACTTTGGTCAAATAATTCATTATTATTCTTTATTGTATACATTAGGGAGAACTCTCCCAACTAATAATGCTTTAGATTAAAACTTATCTGAGCTTCCAGCCACTTAAGAATTGTCAGGCATTGTGCTTCCAGTAATAAGTAAGTCATAAGTAAGGCCAAGCTGGAGTGTGAACAGTTGCTTTTTTCCTTCAGAACACTCATTCGTTATTAATCTCTCAGCAACAATGTGATGACTGGAGTGTTACTTCAGGGAGACTGATAGCAGTGCTATGTCTTGGGATACGGGATCAGTATCTTAGAGCTATTTGTTTTAGATAAGCAATTAGGCCAACATTATCAAGGAAAAAAAAGACATTTAATTCAGATCCTTACTTAGGCACTTCAGTGGATTAGCAGGAACCAGAAGGCTAATTTAGTTGTTGGCTCTTACATGTATGTGATCGGGTTTGTAAATGTTTGACTTCATTTTCCATAAAAGAAACCAAACCAAAAATTACCTAATACTAAATAGGCAGGAAAGAAGACAAACTGTTTTTGGAAATAGAGTGATGTAGCAGAGCAAATGTACATAGTCATCAGCTGCTGCTGAGGAAGGTGCACACCTGCAGCATCCTGGAAATCATATCAGCAGTCTTGAACAAAAGGCCAGACAGTCCTGTGTTTAAGATAATAATTACAGGGAAAACTGGATGGGGAGCATGCTGTGGTCCTAATTGCATCTAAATACAAAGCCGAGTGTTTTAAAGGCAGTGTTTAAATCAAAGCACAATCCCCTTTCATTTCTGGACCTTCAAGGCAGAGTGAATTCATAGTAAATTCTAAGGCTTTAAAGTCCTTTCCCATAC
Organism: Falcunculus frontatus; assembly: GCA_013398115.1. NCBI lineage: Eukaryota > Metazoa > Chordata > Aves > Passeriformes > Falcunculus > Falcunculus frontatus. The sequence goes on along the minus strand of VZRV01002362.1, from coordinate 168,771 downwards.
ATTAAATCATCAAAGACTTTCCTGCATGTATTTTGGACTGGCTTATGGCCAATCAGGGGAGACCTGACCATTTTCACTGTATCTGTTTAGTGTTCCCACAGCAAAGGAAAGCACCTTGGGTAGGAACCAAGCTACCTGCTGACTGTTAAATTCACACTACCTGTGTTTGTCTGAACAGTGGAGAATACAAATCCCCATTTTCTCAGGACTGAGTTTCCTTTTAAGACTCAAAGCACCACTAACAGAACCAGAGGAAAGCTCTGTCCCTGCACTTAGCAATCTAAGGAAAAACTCCCAGAATACCCATCTCTCACAAAAAAAAAAAAATTATTCCATAACTACCTCTCTCCCCCAAAGAAAAACACCTCAGAACTTCACCTTGAATCTCCTAGCATGAGAAAAGAGGGGTAACTCCACAGCCAACAGTCTCCTCATGGAGATGGACCGCAATGAATGTGCCTCACCCTGATGTCCCCATGGCAGACCTTGCAGCTGACGTGGTACCAACATCTTACCTCAGGCAGGGGGACTCAAGCCACACTCTATCAGGCGTGAAAGGACAAAGCTCAAAGTTCCCACAGGCAGGTGTGGGGAGGACAAAGCCCTTATATTGTGTACTGAATTGGCCTTAATGTGCCATTTGCCTGGCACCACATGCCATCCGGAAAACCAGATGAATGGAAAAAACTGCTAGGCAGAAAAAAGGGCAAACCTTGTAAAGAAAATGTAAAGCTGCTGTCTACAAGGCAAAACCCATAAAAGTTTAACAAGTGATGTAAGTTTTGTATCAGTTGTAGTTTTCTATAAACTTTAAGTGTATCCTGTATATAGTGACCACAGTAGAAATTTACACAATGTACTAGGGAGCTGAGTTGTGCCTGGGAGAAAATAATTTTTTACCACTTTTCACATCCATAGTATTGGTGGAACAATTTCCACTAGACCCTGATTCAGCTGCAGTGAGTAAAGGAACAACAGAAAACTGGCATGTATTGCATACAGGAAATACTGAAATCTGTGTCTTTAGGGCTCAAATTGCAGCAAGATGACATTGTAAGCTCAGATGAAATACCTGTTGCACATTGCCCTGCCTTCCTAATTTCTGAACCAAAATAGACCACCAAGGAATCCAAAGGTATTGAACACAGCTGACTAACAGTGGGCAGGATTTTTTCTTTACCTCTGTGTCTAGCCAAAGCCATCCTTTAACAGTAGAGAGAAAAACATGTGTCTTAAAAAATGTTCCAGGATGTTTGGGGGTTTTTTGGATTCAAAATGAATGGGAACTTTGTGATAGCTGAAAAATGAGAGGTAAAGGATATACTTTGAATTTAACCAGCTCATCCCTGAGATAAGACACAGGTAGAGGATCTCAGATATTCTTCCTTTGTATTGGGCAGATAAACTAAAAGCCTCCCCCATCCTCCTGAATTTCCTAGTCACCAACCTAAGAGCCAGCTTCTCCTTATTCCTCGTGGTAAAAGGGTTTTGTCCAGACTGTACAATTGTCCATAGGCTGAGTTCTGCAGTCCAAGCTTTTCATGGAGATAATTAATGAAGAGTTAATAGCAGACATATCCAGGATATATCAGAAGGAAACTTGACAGGATAGACTTATCAATTCTTTCCTTATCTTTTTACCATCTCTGTGCTTATGATGCAATAGGGCCCTACTGTACTCGGTGATGAAAATTACACTACTTTTTGTCACTTGAATGCAGACAGTCTTTGTGTTCACAGCTGAAGAAAAAAGACCATACCCAGCTGCTCAGCAAGGGAATAGCATGCATGGAAGAGAAGGAAAAGCAAAAGGGAAAGCACCACGTGCCTGTTGGCCTCCCCCTCCTCCCACCTCGCCTCTTATGCATCCCCCAAGGTGAGGCACAATCTGTCCCTTTGTATCCAGGAAAGAAATAGGACGCAAAGTGTTAGGAATTTCCTAAAACTGTCTTGAATCATGTGCTGTTTAAGTAACTGACATTTCGCTGCCTGGTTCATTGACACTTGGGTCTTAAACGGTGCTTATGGAGGAGTAATATTTTCAGCCCTGAAGGGGTAAAGAAAACAGTTTTAGAAAATGAAAGCCTTTGAACAGTGATATGCCAAGGAGGAATATGTTGATATGCTTATTTCATGTAAAGCCCACATTCTCTTTGCATGAAATCAACAAGATATTAAAATAAGTATTTCACCAAAGTGTGGCATTCAGCAGAGGTCTATTTTCATAGAAGAAAAAGTCAGAACAGATGGTTGAAGGAAAAATTAGTTTAGACACATCAGAAACAGCTGAATAAACTTTCAGTAGTCTAAGAGAAAAAGAGTCTCAATCTTCTGGTTTTCTTATTTTCTTATTTACATTCTTTAAATGCACTGGAAATGGCATTCAACTTTTCTATCACCTTGGCCTTTTTAATTTATTACATTTTTTGGGTTTGGGTATCATAATGTTTGAGGTCATGGGGAGGAACATTGTTAAAACAGCACTAGATTAAGTGTTACTCTCCATATGTTAATTTTAAATTAATAAACTTAAAGGCATATGAGGCTTCAGAGCTATTATTAGTCCACGCCTCATGAGCACACCGTAATAGAGGTAGGATTAAGAATCAGGCTCATATATTAGAACGAACAGTCAGTCATGACTTCCCTTAGACAGTTTCTGCTCTATAGTGTAGTATACAAATGCATGTCTGTTTGAGAGCTCATTGGCAGCCTCACCTGATACGTTCAGTGCCAGTGGAAGAAATTTTGCTCAGTGATTAATTTCCTGATAGATTAGACAGTGGTCAGATTTTCTTCTGGTGTGACAGGAACTTTAGATTGAAATAGAGAAGAAGAAAAGTGGTGGAAACAGCATTTTGCATGTTAAAAAATAATTTCTGCTTCCAGGCATGTGGAAGACATTAGATAAACAACCTTTTTCAATGATACCCCATCCAATTTGTATCAGTACTGATCTGGATTAAGAATTAAAGAGTGGTGAAATGAGACATAGTCTAAATATTTATTAGCAATTAGAAAGACCTAACATCAGATATTGTTATCAATTCTTTTCTTCATGGGAGACTTTTTAAAATTTCAATTTGCATGTGAATCCATAGTAATTATAGCTATATAGTAAAATAGTATATGCTTTTCTGAGACATACAGGGAATTATCTGTCTGGGGTAGGAAGATGAAGAACATGAGTTTTTGATAAATAATGTATATATATTTGATTTGATTGAATGTGAAGCAGTGGTTTGGTAATTCTAAAGTATTTTTATGATTGGAGAGGTCTGAAGCCCAGAGGAAGTGGGAGTGTTTTCAGCCACAGCAATGAAACAGAATTGTCATTATTACTAAAAAAAATATTATTTTCATTAAAAAATTCTCCTCATGGTAAAATATTTGTAACATATATCCAGAAACAAATCTTGTCTCTATCATGTCAAATAGGAACATAATAATAAACAGAAATCATTTAGTCTGGAAGTGTTAAGATTATTGGCACAGGCAAGGAGTTTGAGTCTTGTTCCCACTCAAGAACATCTATAAGTTACAAACAAAGAGATATTTTTTTCATCGTTAGATTTAAAGTGAGAAGATGTTTTCCTGGTGGCAGAGCTCCTGAATAAAAAATATAATAGGGTTGAATTAAATGACTGATGCCAGAGACATCATCTTCCTAATTTTTTTTTTTGTGATAAGTTGTCTTTTCCACCAAAACAAAGACACTAGATTTTATATTTTTTTAAAATTAATATATAAATGGTTTTATAGATAACTAAAAAGCAAAGCAAACCCAATGAAAATCAGTAACTGACAGTAACCCTGAGTAAATAATAAAATCTAGATACGATTTTTTTGTTCTTTCAGCAGAATGTCAAATTATTTCTGACTGAAATTTGACAAAAACATTTTGTTCAGGATTTCTTAGGAAAGTCATTAGGATAGGATAGGATCTAGATAAAATTTATGTTTTATATCCTATTTTTAATCTTCCATGAAAAAATGTGAATATTTTGAGTCGCTTTATTTTTAGCCTATGGTGTAAGAATACTTTGTTTACTTCCCTTCATAGTTCCAAAGCAAACATCTCATCTTGACTTCATTTTTAGTCTACTAATTTTTAGAGCAGTATGGGACTTTTTTCTGTACAGTAGGAGAATGGAGCCAAAGCTGTGTTTATAACCTGTGTTTATTAAGAGAGATAAGTCATTCCATAATAAACTTGTTTTATTAATAATCTTATCTTGTTCCAGTGGCTGAATGAGAGTCATATCCTTCCAGGACAGCTTCCAGGACAGGACCCTCAAGGAAGATAATTTTAATTTACTGGTAGAGAAGCACATATGGAGAGTTGAAAGACCAGAGAGGAAACCAACTGGTTTATGAATATGATCTAAAGTCCCTTTTACAGAAAAATTTGAAAATATTACTCTTATTAGAAAGATCTGAACTTTTATGTTCAACAAATTCATTGATGTACACACATGAAAAAGTATAATTCAACTTCTGCTGAATTTTTTTTGGTATAATTTGGATGAAGTTCAGATGAAGTCATTGCATCTATGCTTCCCCATGCCATCCTTCAGTTTACCATTATGTCATGCTAGCACTTTGAACTGCCTGATCCAGGCCCTATGTTTCACGTGAAACATTCCAACCACTTGAGTATTGCTACTATAAGGTAGCAATAAAACAACTAGTAGGCCACATCTATGTCTTTATCATGCTGACATTTTAAAAGACATAGTTCATCAGCTTCTTCTTAATGACTGGTTAAAGAAATTCCCAAGTTTCAAATATTTAAACTGGCCAAATGAGGCATTGGATGATATCCAGTTTTCCTTCTATTTGTCACAGGTAGACTTCACTGAATTTTTTGATGATTTTGATGGGTTTTGAGCAAACTGCTTTGTGAAAAATGTCTCCCTTTTATGGTACACATGTCAATGTCAGAAAAGTGCTTTCTGCATGTGCTATTAAATTAAAACTGTTTTCTACCATCAGGATAAAACTGGAACTTAAACATGAGCCACAACTGGGAGACAGCTTAGGTGAACATGGATTCACTGTCCAGTTCAGTTAATACAGCCTTTGAAGTGATGGGGAGATCACCCACAATTTCTGTTGATGTTGTAGTAAATGTCTAACATTTGGTTTAACAAAACTTTAAATGTGTCTATCGTTGGACTCCATATGCAGTTGTGCTTCCCTTCTAATTGGACACGTTCCCATACTGTGTGAAGAGTCCACCTCCAGCCTTGGTGAACCTCTGGAAGAGCTCATGGAAAATCAAGGCACTGTAGCTCAGATCTCTGCCTTGTCCTCATTCCTGAGATTTGGGACCACCATCCAATAGCCAGTCTTTGGATGTCCATGCTGTCTTTTTGCAGGTACTCACAGTTAACATAAATGCTCCCCCAGAAGCCAAACAGATCCTTCCCTGTTTAACCCCTGTGGGGTGTATAATATATTCACCTTCAAGATTTTCACAGTTCCTAAAGAAAATGCAGCTCTTAACAGGCAAAGTACAAGAGAGATTAAAAGCCGACAAGCAAACAGGCTGCATACAAATTCTCTGTAATTCATTCTTTCACTGAGGGACCATCTGTATAGGACATCACAATCAGGAAAGCGCCAAATATCCTGAGTTCCTACCTTGGGTCTGCTTATCTCAAGCAAACGGCTCTCCATAAATATCCTTCTTTTGTCATTAGTTTTGAATCAGCCCCTGGAAGTGGTCAGAGTCTGGTCTGAGATGTACCACTGGCAGGTAATTTTCTCTTCAATTAATTCTTTTACTTGGAAGAAATACCTTATCTTTTTAAGAAAATAAATTTTGAGGGCAAAGCATGCAAATCAGCAAATCTTGTTAACTTGTTATTCTATGACATTAATATGGGGAATCCTACCTCAGACACAGATAAAATTGACTAACAAAGACAAAAATTATAAAAAGGAGTTTATGTCTCATATTCACATATGTAGCAAGTTCATAATTTCCAACAGGATTCATGTCATAAACAGATTCTTCATGTCAACACCAGATTTTGCAAAAGTATTGATGGACTGGTTTCACGGGAAATTGGTGAGCAGCCGGAACTGATTCTTCCATAAATTTTAATGCTGACGATGTAACTAAATTTCGTTTCTGAAAATAAGTCAGCTATGTTTTGATACTGTGCTCTGAGACTCTGCTACGAAAATTAAGTGGTCAAAGGCAGGAACAGAATTGCCAACACTTGTGATTTTATTAGGAGAGAGATCACTTTTCTTAAAACCTGAGCTCCTGAAGTCATATGATTACAGGAAACTGTCATGTTTCATTCTTTCAGAAGAAATAGTTTCTACCTTTTGCGGTTGTGAAGAAAAGTTGAAAATATAAATCCAATAGCCGAGGCCACCAGACGACAAAAAGTCACCAGTATTTTAGGAAATGTGATGGTTTATGAAGGCCTGAAGTTGAGAACACTGAAATAATGTTATTCAAACAAAGAAGGCAGTGAATAACGATGTGAAAGTAAAATCCAAAGAGTCAGAGTTCTTCCTCTATCCTACCAAGGAGAGGAAATAGCATGTATAGTGAAACTCCACGGCTTCAAAGCTCATCCACATTTTTATCCTAGAGAAGTTGTTTTAAAATATATATCTTTATTCCTGGAGAATGGAGCACATACTATGTCATATGGGAACTGCTAATATACTAATGGAAAGATAAAGCAATGGTTTAGGTCTACATGTTGGAACTGTACTTTTCCTGTATCTCCAGATAAAAAACAAGAGAGATATGTCAAATAATATGAAGCCAAGTTACTGCAGAATGTACAGAAACGACTTCCTGTGAAGAGTTAAGGTTTAATTAGCTAAAAAGGAAGTGTACAGAGGGATGATAACTGAGAGTTGGTCACCCTCTCTCTGATGAGATTATCCTCTGTACCTCTGAACTTTATTATCCAAACAGCAAGTCCATGGCGTGATTTGGTGCCTCCAATAATCTTGTGCTAATTATTGCTCATGCAGTCTGTCAAGAGGCCCTGAGTTGTTTGCAGAACAGCTCCAGATATAAAGAATAATTAACTGCCTTAATTGTGTGTGCAGGAACATTATTCTAGGTATCAAAAAAAGACATATCTTTTGTCATGATCTAAAATCTATTGAAATGAGCAAATAACTTTCTGTATTTGAATCAAAATCTTTGGCCAGTTTTGCTTAGTATAATTTTGTACCTTTATTTTAAAATTGATTCACCTGACCACCCTGGGAAGTACAATCATAGGTCTCCTAAAACGGCTGAGAGTGTGAAAACAGGATCAGATTGAACTGACCACTGAAGCACCGTGTGCAAAGGCCAGCCACGTTTTTTCTTCCAATACACACATCACCAGTATAGAGAGGGAGCGGAGTACACCCAACAGGTTGCCAGTCTGGGTCCAGTGATAGAATCCTCCTTTGCTTACTGCTGGACTCATCTGCTTTCTGGCTGTGAGCTGACCTTGTTCTCTGTCTGAGGAAGATCAAGGCCAGGCTGCACTGGGCTTTGAGCAGCCTGGTCTAATGGAAGGTGTCCTGGCCTGTGGCAAGTGGGTTGGAACTGAGTGATAAGGTCCCTTTAAACACAAACCATTCTGTGATTCTATGATAAAACATCACCAATGCAGCTTTCTGCAGGAGTTCAGACATTGGTTTATAATTATCCATGCGCCAAAAGACTGGCTCCACTGCCTGTTCACAAGGAATGAGACTGGTTGTGTCCCCCTAGTGCTTGGTGAGCTGGTTTCCATGCAAAATGGGGTGATATATGCCACTGCCAAGGTCTCAGGGTGCTCCACAGCCCTGCAGTGCTGCCTATTGCAAACAAAAAGTGATCCTTCCTGGAGCAAAGCATGGAAACCCATTGGAAAATCTCACTCTATAAAAAACTTTAAAAAGCCCAGAATTAACAATTTTCACTGCCATAATCTCTGGCAGGTACTTGTTTGGGCTCCCACTACAGTGACACTGCATTTTTGGTAATCTATTTAGTGTGAAAATGCGCCAGTATCAGTTTGGGTGTTCTGAGGGATTCAGAGCTGTGGATAGCAAAGCATATAAAAAGCTCTGTAAGGTGGTGTGGACAAAAGGAAAGAACAAAATGAGACAGTAAAGGAATTACAGGAAGATATGGGACGAGATGTAGGAGTCATTGAGAAATTTGGATCAAAAGCAGCTGTCGGTCTTATTTTTCCTTTAGCAATAGTTTAATAACATTGCTCACTGAGGGACCCCACTGTGCTAAAAGTATTGCACAAACTTATTGTAATTTTTACAGGCATGCTCTGCCCTGTACCGTTTCTAATCTCAGTTGGTGAGCAAGGGCACAAAGGCACAGAGAAAGGAAGCAGCTTGCCCAAAGTAGGTTAGTAGCAGAAATAAAGATAGGATCCAGATCTCCTGCAGCCAACTGGATGCATCCCATGGAGAAAAGTGTAATCTGCCTCCCAAGCCCACAGGGAAGCTTCCAGGGAGAAAAATCTGTTCAAATCAAAAAGCAAGGAAAAGGAGAAAGTGGGGGCTTGAGGATCCTAATTGGCATATGTAGGAACATGCCGACTGTCTGTGACTTTCTCCCAGTGGAAAGCTCCAAGGAAATGAACAAGTACAGATGATTTAAACACAAACCAAGACTCAGTAGCTACAGCACTCAGAGCCTCTGCTAGCACTGCAGCCCATTCTCTTTTCAGAGGAAGAAAAAGCATGGCAAAGATAGCACAGACCTCTCACAAGTGTATTATAGAGAGGACAAGAAAAGGATAAGTATGTTATTCTAAGCATTAGTGGTTTGGGGCAAATTCTGAACTAGAACATTTCTTTTTAGCTAAAAAGTACAAATTCATTTGAGTCTGGGTTTCTTGACATTTTGTTTCAGCTTCTGTTCCAAGCTGTTTCTGATCATCATCTTTTAGCTGTTTAGAGATTTAAGAGACAGCAAAATGGCTCCTGTCTACTGAAATTTCAACATGGCTGTGAAAAAACATTATTTTAAAAAAATGGAGTAACTGTTGTTGGGCCAATATGCAAAACAAATAAGCAAATCTCCATCTTGTTGCACACTGCCATTAAGAGGAGCAAGATCATTTCCTTTAACCCTCACAAAGAAATTGTTAGCAATAATGTAAGCAGGGCATTAAATAAAAACCTTCCAAAGGAAAGCATGATTGTCGGTGTACCTGAGGTTTTGTTAATATCAAAAGTTTCAAAGCCAAGGAACAGAATTTAAAAGGGAAATTCTAAGACAGAGGGGAAACATTATTCGGCTTAATATTAGTACTTAGTATTTTAATGCAGTGATCCATTAATTATACAGGGAGAACATTACTTTTTCTCCTCCAGAAACGTGATGGTATTCTGCCTAAAAGAGATATAGTATGTCTGCCAATGAAGCATTGTAGTGTTCCTGCATCAGCCCTAAATGAAGGCAAGATGAAGCACAGGGATGCTAAAGATTAGGCTTTTCTACTTGCTTCTCTGATGTGAGCTAAAGGAAATAATCACATTCTTCTTTGGAAGCCACATTCTGAATAAAAATGCTCAAAATGCAGTCACCATACTTCTTAAGGGGTTGCTTCTTACAATTTGATCTCCCTATTGCACATGCTGTATTAGTGTCAGAGGGAGTCACAACACAGACATAGAGACCTTTTGCTTCCTGTGCTAGCCACTCAGGTAGGACACTTTGCCTGCAGGCAAGCACTGCTTGGTTTCTCCCACATTAATCCCATTTCTTATTTCCTTTGCACACAGATATTCATCACATGCGTGTTTCACTTTTAGCTCAGAGGGAAACTTTCTTTACTTCACATTTAAATATGTTGGATTTTGGATATTTTATGATAGTTACTGTCTTCTTTAATGAGAAAAACAATGCCAAAATTCTAAAATCATTAATGATACTGTAAAACCAATTAATGCAGGGAAGTTGCATGTGCTTTGGTTTCCAGTACTAGATAGGATCATCTTTAAACTGATGTGTTTCCAGCACAAGTTGGCTCATTGTCAGCAGAACTCTGTAAGGTAACTTCCAGTGATGAATTCCTAATCCTCCAAATGGCTCTGGAAGTTTAACTTTTTCAGGCACATGTGAAAGAGATCATTAACTCGGTCATGAAATCATAGGACAGAGTCTGGCAGCGTAGATTTTTGTGTCCACTCCACTACTGAGCTGCTTTGCTGAATGTCAGCTACTATCAATATTTCCATCTGTCTGCTCAGATTAGGAAATTAGACTCTGTTTTCTAAACCAGCTGAGGGGAACTCCACAAAGAGAAGTGAACCAGGCAAGAGAGCAAAATGAGACACTGCGTGTACACAAACACCAAGCTTGCCCTTTGCTGTGCTTGGCACAGAAGGCACTTCCCACTGCCCATGCACACACACAACATGTTGGCAGAAGTCACCACAGCTGTGCAAAGAGATCACCTATCCCCAACACACTCCCCTGCATTCCTCCTGTCTTCCTTGTATTGATCTGAGCCTTGGTACAGCTCTGAGGCACATACGGTTTCAATGCTCAAGCAAAGTTCACAATGCAGGGTAAAGCTGTGCTGAATTGCTTAAGGAAACATCTATGGCTAAACACAACCTTTTATCTTTCTGGTAATCATAGTTTTAATGCGGTTCATTGATCTGGATCACTAAACAGCATCACAGATGCTTGCACCAGCGCTGGGAGGTGATGGGACAGAGGTGTGAACAACAGGTTAGAGGTGGACAATAGTAGTAGCAGTGCTGGTTTGTGATGATCTAAAGTACATATGAAATTGGCTTTTTTTTTTTCTTTTCCTTTCTGCTTATGGAAAAGTTCAGAAGAGCAGCATTCTGTAAGTCATTCTGAAGGAAAGATGACGGGATGATGCTGATGCTGGTAATACTGTAAATTTTTAAATGGCTTCACTTTCTTTCATTTTACAACACAGTCTCTCTAGGGATTTAATGCTGAAATGTTTAAGCACAAAATCTTGTTGCTGGGACCTATGCTCAGAAATTCAAAAGCAGGACCCTTTGTATTGCAGAATTCATTTATCTGTTTGTAAAATATGACTGACATTTATCTGCAGGGAATTTATCTCTACTCTTGCTGCTCAGTTGCCTGGAAAAAGCAGAGAGGATGCTGCCTGCTGATAACACATCACATATTTTTTACATTAGGACCTACGCGTCTGGGATAGGTTTTCTGGAGTTCACAGCTCAGGCTCACTCTGAGGCTGACCTGAACATGCTCCACTGGATCAACCCCTGAAAATGCTGGCTGGGTATGAATGGAACAGATGTTTTAATTGATGCGAGATCAGACTTGTATTTACAAAGTTCAAGGATCAATTAATTCAGGGGCATCCCTGCCTCTGTTTTTTGATTATACCCACAGGCCTCATAAGGGCCTACAATTAACAGGAAAAAAAATAAAAAAGGAAAACAAAGAAGGACAGAGGTGTTGTGAGGGGTGAATATTACTTCCCTTGCAAAGTCTGGAACTGAGACTGAATTTCCTATGGCTTCAGTCTCCAATACCATTAGGTTACAGTCACAACATCTTTTGGGAAGGGGACCTTTACAGGGATGCTTCCTGGAATGATATCACCCCACTCCTAGGTGTCCTCTGGGATGCACAGCTCTGGGGGGAAGCCAGCACAGAGCTCAAAAGAAGGGAGGCTACTGCTTATGTCTTCCTGGGAGCTGCTGATGGTGGCTCTCTACAATAGACACTTGCCCTCTGGAATGTTGGCTGTAGTTACAGCATCCTGAATGCCTCCTTAGCTCTAGAGTTTCTGGGTCGAAAATCCCCACTCATCTCAGTGGCAGAGACAGTCACACCACTTAAAAGAAGCCTGCAAGGGCTGTTCTCCCCTCTGCCCTCAGCAGGCTCACAAAAGAAGGGCCTGAAAATTCCCATCACACAAGTGTTTCGTTACTGCTAGCCTTCACATTGAGGGACATGGTGAGGACAGGATCCATCCCTGTGACAGATCATAAGGGATGCCAGAGAAGGTAAGGTCTCCTGCCACCCAATGCAACTGTGTGCGCTACTTGCTCCTGCGGAATGTTTCCTGTCAGCATAGTCCCCAAGCAATGTGTCAGAAGAGGTCCCCTCAGCATGTTCTGGGGTGGATTTATGGAACGCCTCTAGTTGCTTGTCTTGGTGGAGCATATCCACACCGTCTCAGGAGGCAGTTCAGTCACCACAAGATGCTTCCCACCCTTCTACTTCCCTCCTACTGCAGCTATATCCAATCCTGGTGGACCCACTTACAGGGGATTTTGCTGAAGACCTTTATCTTCCCCTCAGTATAGGGATTTTCTTTCTTTTTCAGTCTAAGTGAGGCTAATCCAGAATTTAGCAAATCAAGAGTTCAGTTGTATAGTCAAACTCTCACAGAATATTCACAGTAACTGTGCTAGACATAGGTTACACTCAAGGCACTAAGCTGGAGTAACCTAATGTGTGAATTAACCCTTACAGGATGGTATTTGTGAATATGGTAGAAGCTGTATTAACCTGTTTTTTTTTTTCATTTAAGTCCACAGCAGTCAGTTTTGATTAGAATGAAACAGGGTTAGCTCCAATGGGAAAGCTTCTGAGGAGCTCACCCCTCAACATTTCTTATGTTCAACAGGCAACATTGTTTATATCCAACAGTAAGATCAAATATGAGCTCTGTGTGAAGGATGTTAAACCAGCATCCCTTACTGCCTTCTGGACTGGAAGTGGTGGCAGAGAGTTCTCTGGACTCCTCACGAGCTTGTTTGGCAAAAGAACATGCAGGGAACTGAAGCATGAGGGAGACAGAGAGTGTGAAGCAAAGCGGTGCTTGTGAGCATGTGGCTTGCATTTCGCCCTGACTGCACAGTGCAGCTGTACATGAGATGTCTATGAACCTGCAAAGCACAGGAATGCTCAAACTAACAAAGCCACTGAGCAAAAGCCATGTTTGAAGCTGCCACTGCCTCCTCAGTGACACAGTTACCTGGGATGCCAAACATCTTGGCACACAATTGAGATGCAAGTCACTCACAGCAGGGCTGTTTTGCACATCTACAGTGCTGAAGGAGCGAGCCCTTAGCTGGAGGAGAAGCACCAAAAAATCAGTTTGTTACCAGACTGAGTTGTACTCATTGGAGGCATGAGGGTTTACAAGTGGCAAACACCACACGATGATATGCACCAAGTGCCAGCCCTGGGCCACCATCCAAGGTGGTTTTTCTCAAGGAAAATTCAGTGCATCCAGCATCACCTCACTGGCTACATTCATTCACTTCTCCTCACAATGTTTCAGAGCTCTTGGGGCCTCAGCTGTGGAGAAGTCTTGCCTTTTTGGCAAGTGTGCAGGATGGCCGAGCATATCAAATGAGCTTTCTAAGCTTAATTGATAATGACAACAAGTCTAAGGCAATCACATATAAAATTCTCTCTTCTCTCAGATGTTGCTGGATGAGTGCTGGCACAGCCGCCTTCCCTCACCAACATTTCAGATACTGTTTCTTACTTTTTGGCTTGAGCTTTCAGTAAGACTTGGAAAAAACCCAAGATTTATCATGGGCCGGGGTTGCCTTTTAAATTTTTTTTTCTGCTTTATAATCCTTATTCTTCTCAGACAAAACACTGCTTGATTCACTTAAAAAAATCATCCTCTAACTCTGTTCTTGCTTTCAGTTCTCACTGAGGGTTTGGGGTGAGGTCAGGAATGCTCTGAAGCGACACCTTTGCAGACAGCACGTTAATGACACAGAGGTCAGATTCATTTCACTTACACCTTGCCTAATGGACTTTTTACAGACTACATACACACACACACACACGCAGCTTTCTGTGTCTCCACAAATAAAATCTCCTCTGAGCACAAGATTGTACCTTTATGGGACTTTTATGAAGTGGCATTGTTCAGTGAACTTCACGTAAGTACGTGTCAACATTATGTCTGGGCCAGTGTGCTACAGCTGGGAGCTGGAAGTGAAGGTTTCCAAACCTCAGGAGTGTTTATCAGTGGGGTTCTGAATCAGGCACTTCGGAGACAGTGGAAGCACACAGGGAAAGGGGATGTTGGAATATGGTCTGACCGAAACCCAAATACTTTTAAATCTGAATGGTTGTTGGGATCCAAATTTTCTTTTCAGCACACTACTGAAATATGAAAGCTACCCATGGAGGAGAGATCTGATGGTAAACTTCCCTTGCATGTGTGGTGTGTTCTAAACTGTGTCTCAGTTCAGGTTCATGCCTAGGTAAAACACCCCTGCTTCACGGTGACCTACATTTTGTGGTTCAAACAGCTCTCCCTTCCAGTATCTTCCCGGTGTGGTTTGAAGTGCTGCGATCTCTGTTTCTTCTCTTCCAGCCATAACAGTGATTCTGCCTAAGAATGTCACCAAACATGGCCCTCGTATCTCTCCTGAACCCCAAGTGGAAATCCTTCTATGAAGGCTCAGGTGGGTGGTGATCATACACCTCCCAAGCATGATCACCTTGAAACAAGGAGATGCCCACACGTGCTGCAGCCCAGCCTGCCAACCCATCACCAGTGAGGAGCCCATGGCTGAATGGGCATCACCCTGGGCTATTCAAAAAGCAGGACCCTCAGGAGGTGTTTGGCTAGTAAAAGGCACATCACTCTAGTTCCATCCATTAAGCCTACTTGTCTCAGTGCAGCGAAGACAAGTAATAACACATTTTGAAATGTGGTCCTAGAGAAGACTTCTGGCCACATTTCCAGCTATTTACCTTACACGGGATAATAAACACACCACACAAAGGAAAAAACCAGAAATGGGATTTAGGTTGTTCATTTGCAATGAAACTGGAAACCTATTCTCACCTCTCTCTCTCATTTGCTCGTGCAAGTATGTTCATTTTATCTGCAAGTGCAGGTTGTTGAAAACCGCCATGTATCATCCACGTCTGTGCCTTTTCAGGTCAGAGATAAATAAGAATAAAATGTTGATGACCCTCTCTTCTCACCAGCTCCCTGGTTCACTCATTCCCTGGCTCACTAAAAAGAGGTTGTATTTTTTTCTCCACTGAAACCTGTACAAAAGAGCCAAAGCCTTGACAAATCTGTAGCAGAAGAGTTATGACTTTTTATGACCATGACCTGAAGTGACCATATTAATTTACTCTTCTTCCTGGCTCCATGTCAAATCCCACTTGCATGATCCACACAATGAGTCCAAGATGTCCAAAGTAGACAAGAGGGATTTCAGTTTGCTGCTGTGCAATTAGGCTCAGTAAATGACAGCGCTCCTCAGCAGAAAACCTAGTGCTGTTGGGGTTGAAGCAAGAGTGAGGAGCTGTGACAGGAGAGAGAAAAGAAGAGGAAAGAAGAAAGACACACAGAAACTGCCTCCATAAGAACTTTCCTCCCCTAGACTGAAAGCAGGAAATGAAGCAGGGACATCTCTAATCAGCGTTACTCAAGTTCACCTATACTTTTCCTCCCGCTCTTCTGGCTGATGCATTTTAGTGCATGAGCACAGATATCACAAGCTGGCTGCAGGCCAGGAGCATGTCCCAGGTGGCCTTGGTTCTTGTCTCAGCCATGGAGGCTGGGAGGCAAGACCCAGGGGGACTGTGAAAGTATGGAGGCAGCAAGGAAGCATGGCCGACCCCATGGGCAGGTAGAAGCATTTTGACCAGACAGAATAGCAGGTTCCTCCAGTCTCATGGGTCAAAGATAGATGTCCTTTTCCTGCACAGTAGACTGTATATCCATCCCCCAGCCCCAAGGCAAGGAGTAGATAGAATCACTCCCTAAGAGTAGTGGGGAGGGATTGTGCACTTGAAAAAATCTCTGAAAAGTCATGATTTCAAATAAAGTGACCTGGGGGCTGCACACTGAACTTGAAGGGGACAGGCATTGCATTTAAGTGCCTACTTGTGTTCTTTTTTCTCTCAAGTTGACTGGGGCATAAGTCATGTGCAGAACCCGACCTCTGGCTGGTTACCAAAAAGTGTCCACCAATATTTTCAGTCATGAAAAGGCTGAGGAGGATTATCTTTTGGAGTCAACTCTTTGGCCTGGCCAGCCAACATAGAACTAAAAAAAAAAGAACTAAAAAAACTAGACCAGAGAGTAGAAAATATAAATGCATTTTAAAGTACTGTTACAAAAAATGGAAACACGGTAATTTTATTTTACATCTTTTTTTTTAACGAAGCTCATTTGTAATAAGTTAGGCACATGAAACTTGCCCTAGATCCCACATATCCGAGAAAAAGGTCAGGGGACATTCCTATGGGGCAGCAAAGTAGCAAGGTGAGGTCCCCAGGCTTGTGTAGTTCCCTCTTAAAGTTCATCAGTGGAAGTCATCTTTTCTCTTTCTTTCTTTCTTTTTTCTTTCTTCCTCTCTTTCTTTCTTTCTCTCTCTTTCCCTCTCTTTCCCTCTCTTTCTCTTTCTCTTTTTCTCTTTCTCTTTCTCTTTCTCTTTCTCTTTTTCTCTTTCTCTTTCTCTTTCTCTTTCTCTTTCTCTTTCTCTTTCTCTTTCTCTTTCTTTCCCTCTCTTCCTTCCTTCCTTCCTTCCTTCCTTCCTTCCTTCCATCTTTCTTTTACGTAACTCTTTTCCCCTCCCATGTCTGCTCTCTTTTTCCCATTTCCTCCCTACTTATTTAACACCTGTGTTGGAAAAAAATAATATTCTGACCATTCCACAGTTCCAAAAGCAATTATTTAATGAAAATATTGTAAAAATTGTTAATGTAAACAGGAAGAGAAGTTTTTAATTAGATGTAGGAGAAAAAGCAGATTAGCCCCAGGATCTCTTGTGTGGAGATCATCGGGCCATTATGGCAGCTATTTTCCTGATGTCTGCATGGACCGAAGCCAACTACTTTTTGCTCCTGCTGAAGAATCAGGTTAATCAAAACGATGACAGCCAAATGGACAGAGAGCAGGATTCATCCAGGCCTCTTTGTCTAAACTCCAGATGGAATTAGAAAGTTAAAGCACAGACAGCATGTCCAGGATGGCCAGGCCCTCATGTGACAAGCCCTGTCTAAAAATCGTTCCCATTAATTTGCAACTGTCAATCACCTCAGCATTCTGCTCCAAAACAATGGCTGGCCCCGGATCACAGCTTCTCCCCATCTCCTCACACTAGCACAGCTGAGAATTAGGGAATTTTTTTCTTGATTAGTAAAGACTTTTTGGTGCAGTGCAACATGCTTGGTTCAAGAAAAATAGCTTCTTAAGAGCCAAAAGACTCTTTACACAGACCCACACCCCCACCCTCTAATAAAGAACTAAAACATTTTAATGGATTAGATTTAGCAGCTGAGTTTGGTCTGTGTGAACAACAAAGTTTTCAGCTTGGCACCCGCATAAAAAAAAGAAAGGGAGCAGGAGGGTGGAAGTTGGTTTGAAGTGAAATTAAAAGCAGGGGAAACAAAACCCAAGATTCACCACCCCACTGGAGAAGAAGGAGACGGTGGCATCTCCATTTCACCCAATAGCTCATGGGTGGCTGCTCTCTCCCAGGATGACCTTACCCACAGAAGGGCTGAAAGTGGGTTCCAGTCACTGCTTCAGTGACTACAAGGAGAAGTGTCACCAGGAGACAGTGAGAACATCTTTCCTCAGCTGTCTATAACCCACAGCTTTCTGCACTTCCTTGAGTGGCTGTGGGGCTGGTAGCTGGGTTCAAAGTCAAACAAGTAAAAACAGGATTGAAGTATGGTCTCAATTTTGGTTTTGGAACTGAAGATATAGGACAGATGTGAGATAATAGCAAGTTCTTCTGCACTTTTGTTTCTTGATCATCTGTATTCCCAGTGAAAAAACAGCAGAGACCCAAGTTCCTAAATGGCTTTAGGATGACTATATATATATATATATATATATATATATTTGAAGGTATATTTACTATCACTAACAAAAACAATGCCTTGTTTTATATAAATTTAATTACAATTAAATTCTTATTAACTTCCTATGCAGAGAATTCACTTTTTTTTTTTGCAGCCCACATTGGTCGTATATTGAATCTAATGCAAGACTCGAGCACATTTTTGAAATCAAATCACATTCATTTAAGGTATGCAGAATCCTAAAGAAAAGGATACGAGATTAATTTTGAAAAGTCAGAAAGAATGTTTAGAAGTCAGAGATATTATTTAAAATGGTAGCTTTTTTTTAAAGATACATCAAATAGTATTCTAAAAGAAAAAAAAAGGTCAAACCAAATATTTGAAATTTACTTCAAAGGAGGGTTTAGGAGGTTTTTTCCAAAAAGTTCTAAGATTTTTTTATTTTAATTCCACCTGAACTGAAAATCTTTCTCTAGTTGTTTAGTCCAGCAAACAAATTGAAAACCCCTGCTCTTCCTAGCACTTAATATAAACCAAAATAATTTGTAGCCTGAGCTTGCTTTCCTGAGTGTATTACTCCACTATCTGGATGACCCAGCCTGAAGACATAAAGCCAGAGCCAGTTGCCGTTTCGTTTCCCAGACTTAGGCTGAGTCAGTGCTCTGCACATCCTTTGCTTTTTCTGTTTGCCTGTCTAAAGACACATACACACAACATCTAACACATGCATGATCCAGGGATGACATCATATGCTATTTTAAAGAATAAGGTTTATCTATCATATTCCACATGAAAATTATATATATAGGTCCATATTTTTCTCTATTATTTAGATTTTACCCTTGAAATCTGTTGACATGTGAAGGGGAAAGAACTGTTAGCTACAAAAAATGTGTTACAAAAGAACAGTCTCTCACAATCAATCTTTTGTTAACAGCGCAAAAGAAAAGAAGTGAAATAAAATAGATGAAAAAGAGGGACAAGGGTGTTGAAAAATTACAATTACTTCACTCCTGGGGAATGGAGCTTTTGAAAATTAATGTAGTCATTAACCATCTGGCTTACTAAATAGTTAGCAAAAAGTTCCTCTGAAAGAGTTGGCTTTACATTCGTAACTGCAGTTTATTGGTCCATTGGCACCGGCATGCCTAAACACAAGGGAAAGTCAATACTGTATCATAGCACTGCCTAGCTAACACCTGGAATATATTCTCTGGAGTGAAAACAGCAGGGAACTGACCAGAAATAACCTCTCTTGTATTATTCCTTCAATTAGACCAAAACAAGTTTCCCTTTGAAAACTTAATAATAAACACTGCAGGTCATTCACTTGTTTGGAGCCCCTTTGGGAAAGCTGAGCAGATGGGTCCCCTTATCTAGCCCCCTCGCTGTCACAGAGACAACAGCCACAAATCAGGACAGATATTGATTTTAATTGGAACCAACAGCATCTACATACTGTCTTAATATCCACATCTTCCTGGAAAAAAATACATCTTTTTAAAAGATTGATTTGTTTTGTCCTGTCAGGTTGATTAGACAGAATGAGGTAATTCTTTGCAAGATGAACAATTGTGCCATTTTTCAGGTTCACTGCTTAAGTAAATACACACAGCAAATCCCTAGGCAAACCCGAGGTCCATTTCAGAGCCTTTGTACATACAAGCAGCATAGATTAAAACATTGTTCATCCAAACTGAAGCAGTTATATTCTCATTATCAGAGAGATTTGAGGTGTCGTCAGGGTCTCTTCTGTGGTTTTCATTCGGGCATAAATATTCCTTAGCCGTAGAGAGAACTAACAACACAAAGTGAACATCTACTTAAAATCAAATTATCTGGGACATTTTCACCACCCCCAGGGCAAAAGCAGTTCTCCTCAAAATTCTTGTAAATTCATCAAGCCTACTATTCCCCGAAGAACCTCAGATGCGTTGCTATTTGCCTTTAACAGACACAAGGAAGCTCTCTCCCCCTGCCCCCATCCCCATGCAAATCTCTTTCCCATACGGCATGTTAATTCCTGCAAGGGAGGTGAGATGAACAGGTGCCATAGTTCTTGACTTAATTGCTGCGAAAAGTAGAGCACTAATAACGAGCTGTTAGCTAGAGACAGTTTCCATCCTGGCAAAGGAGCCCTGCCAATCTGGGGGGTGTCAGCCAGGCAGCGGCACCGCCGCCCGGCCGGCTGCTGAGGCTGCGGTGGCGGGCAGATTGCTGTCCTGGCTGCAGGCCAGCCTGAGTAGACCTCACAGGGTTGTCCTTGTCACCAGCATTAGCGCTGTCCTTCCAAAGCAGAGAGCAACATTGCCTTCCTTCCCCCTGGGAACCATAAGAAATATTTTTACCACTAAGAGGGTCATCTCAGGGGACCTCTACGGACCCCGCAATAAAACAAGCTGTAACATGAAAAGGACTGGAACCCTGCCCACGTGTATCCCTATGGATTAATTAGACTGGGGAACAATTAGGCATTGAATTACGAGTCTGGGGCTCAAATGGAAGGATCACGCAGGGCTTTCATTACTCCCTTCTCCGTGGGCAAAAGAACATCACAACACAGGCTGGTGGAAATGTAAAGTCTGTTCCTACCCTGTCTTTGCATACTCCATGCACTGATGGTCACATCTGGACCTTTTCGGGTAACATCCTGAGGAAGAACATTTGCGGGGAGCCTACGTGCTGACACCATACTCCCCAGGTCGATGAGCCATACTGCAGAAGAAGAAAGGTGCATACTTCACCTGCCTGAATGAAAGTGCTCCCTCCCATGGGCAGCTCCAGGAGAAATTCTTCCTCCATGAGAAGCATCCTCACTTGGCATAACAGCCTCTCAAGAGAAATGGTATAACCCATGGCTTGAATCATTTAAAATTGGATTGTAGCGAGTGCCAGCAGATGTAGGGGAGATAATAAACATGGGGGGGCACGCAGAAGACTACTGTCCATCTCTGACATTTGTGCCCCAGCAATAGCTGCTCTTTTGGCTAAAGCTCAATAAATCTAAGGGTTATTAGAGCTTTTTTTTTCAGGGCTGAAGGGGAACACAGAGATGCAGTGGGTCTTTTGCATCTTGAAAACTGTGTACCACACTCAGATCACTTCTCCCCTTCACTACCTGATATGCCTTTCAATTTCCTCTCACGCCACTCATCTCCAGTCCCCTTGCCCTGTGAGCTTGACAAGCTTTGTTTCTTCAAGTGCATGCTTATCCTGCACACAGGTTTTCCCAAGCTCTCACTGCTTCTATTAAAAGTCCCCCTGGAGATAAACTACAAGACTAACACTAATTACCATAATAATTTGTTAGAGCACTGCTTTGATCCTTTCTCACCTACCAAGTCAATCCTGTTCTACTCCATCCCCAAAAGTGTTAGATTTGATTACACAACTAATTAACACAAGAGACTGGGTTTTAGAGCATGTATGATAGTAATTCAGACAAAAGTTTTGAGCTTTTGATAAACAAGGAAGTGGGCAAACTTATCACTTCCCAGGAGACTCACAGCAGGCCAATTATTGCCAGAAATCTAATGTGTAACATGAATGGCTTAGAACGGCACTGCTAAGCCAACAAGTTATCCTGTTCCTCCACCACTTTCTGTAAAAAATACCACTTGCTTTTTTTTAAATTTTCAAACTTGAAATAATCATATTTTATTCTTATATGTGGAGCATGAATTCTGTTTGATCAGGAAAACCCCAAACATTTTCAGAGGCTTTATCTCCTTTCAGGATCAATTTCAATTTGATTTCTACCTCAGAATAAGACAGCTCTGAGTGTTTTCAGATTCCTTGGTGTGTCATCACCATTTCATTTCTTAGGATGCTTGGCAAGTTACACAGATGAACTCTCACTGTATTTCTTTGAATAAATAAGAAAGAGAAGAGAGGGAGAGAGATCACATATCACGCTTCATAACTAGGTCAGCTTACACAACTCTTTTTAAAACATGTTAACTAGAATTTAGGAAACAGAATCAGAGCCCACTGGATATTTATACTGCCTTTAGAGATTTCGACATCAAGTCATAGGTAAAAATGGAACAGGAAACCAGATGAGTATCTTGGAGCATCCGGAACAACATAACTGCTATTATTAAAGCAGTAAGAGTCTCTTCATGACTGCTTAAAGTTGTCAAGGATAGTGCTATTAGTAAAAGATTTTTTTTAGCGTTTGGACACATTGTTTTGCAGCCATGGTTCCTACTAAGCTGTAGAGAATTTTTCAGGGAAGATATAACTGGTATTCAACAGTTAGGAAAACAGTGCTAAGAAAGCGTTATTACCACTACGTTCAACTCAGCGTTCTACCATGACTCTTGAAATGCAAGATTAAAATAAACAACTCCTGAAACAGCAGCGTGCTCCATACAGCCAAAGATGATGGTGCCCATGCACAGGGGATACCCTGCGGGTCTGTTTTTGTGTTGGTCCCAGCACATTTTTTCCATTGCTTTGTGTGAAGGAGTGGTCTACTTTGTTGTTGTTGCCTGAAAGGTACAGTTTCCACAGAGGTTAATATGCTCAAAAGGGATTTGACATGATTCACATGCCCAGCTGAAGCATGCTTGGAAACAGTTTTCAGTAGGAACCAGAGCTTTCAAATGATGTAGGGGGAAGGAAGGGGGACTGTGGGTGAGGTGGGTTAGAAAACATGTGCCTCCAGAAAATGTTTGAAGCTGTCTTCAGGTTTTATTTCCTGCCCTCTATTTTTCTATCTCCACCTCCTTCCTCCTTATCTTTTTTCCTTTCTTTCCTCTCCCTTCTCAAAAGTAGTGCATGTGTGTGCGTGGGTTTGGGTCAAGCTATCAGGTTTGATTTTGACGATGGCCCTGGACTATGAAATGAAGGCATTCTCACAGAAAACTTCTAAATAGAATTAAAATATGTCTGCTACAATTCCTTTTTTTTTTACTAAAAAAAAATAGAAGGGGGGGCAGGGAAGAAGAAAAATACAGTTTTTTGACAGAGGTAATATTTTGTGTTTCTGTCATCAGAGATACATAAATAAGACATGAAAATGTTTGTATGTTTCTCTCCCCATCCTTGATATCAACCTTTAGCACAACATGATAGATACTTAGGAGATTCTTGTATGACAATTTGCAGGCAAGTAGAGCAAAATGTTGTCAAATCTGATTCATGACCAGTACATTCACTCAAATGGCCAAGTCTACAGATCATTTCAGGGCTCACTAACGTTGCAGCATTCAGCAGGCAGAGTGTGATTTATTAATCTGAGGTTTTTTAAAATAAATAGACTTTAAAATAAATAGACTTCCATGTGCAGAAGGATCTCTTCATATGCAGGCTGTACTGTATGGTAACATGCACAGCTGAGAAAAAATTCTTACTCATTTGGCAACTCAACTGATGTATTTTCTTCTGTTGCTTTTTTACCAATGAAAGTATCGATACAATACTTCTTATTTAAGCCACACAGATTTACATTTACAGAGGTGAAATATTTCTGTGTACACCTTTGCAGATGCATGGCCAGGTCGTTTCCTAGTACTTCAGTTCAGCTAGTGAACAGTTAAAATTTAGTTAAATATCACTGATATAAAAAAGCTTATATCACTTATTAACAAGATACTTGAGTTTAAATAGAGCCGAGAGACAAAGAGGGCAACTTCATTACCACTGCTTGCACCAAATTTGAATTTGACCTCCTGATCTCTGCAGGGTTATAATGCAATTTAATTCAGTCACTTCGGGTTTCATTTGAGGTACCTTTCACTGAGAAAGGAATTTGGTTTCATGTGTGCTTGAGTAAAGCTGCCAAGAGAAATCAGGCATGTTCCTCTCATTTATTCCAGTTCCACTTTAACAGAACCCATTGACACAAGCAAGAGGAGAATTTCGTTCATTGTCTGACCATACAGCTATGTGTATCTCATTCTTAATGACTGGAATCAGAAGGAAACTGAGCAAAAGTACAGAAAAGTGGTCCCTTGGGTCATTTTTAATGATCTACAAAAATAAAGGCTCTGTTAGCTCTTTCTCATTCTAACCGGATTGATTGCTGATGCTTTTGGAGGAAGAAAGGTGAACCTAATCTATTGCACACTCTGAGGTGAACGCCGAGATAATAATCATACATGCGCCCTGTTAGAGGGTCCTTTTTCTCAGTAATATTTTTTCCTCATTGGCTTCATTACAAGTGTCAAAATAAGGCTATCATATGAGAAGTGAGTGAAAAAAGTCCTCCTCATCCTACAAATATTTTTCCCTTTGTCTGCCTACTTTGGGCCATTGGGGAGTTCATTTGCAGGCAGGGCCAAATCCCAATTTCCCTGTGAAGGAGAAAGCTAACATTGGTGAATGTTTAGTGAGAGAAATGACTGCAGATTTGATCTTCTTGTAAAACCTGCAGCATTACAGAGCAGCAGTCCCTGTAAAATTACTCCACATTAGCTTACCAGCTAAGTACTAGCTCCAAAGCTTATTTTAGGATTCTGTCACCCATGCAGTCCAATTCACTTGAGCTTGGCTCTATTTCTGTTCTTTCTAAAAGGTTCCTGCATGATCAAGTAAGAGAAATAGGTGGAGATTTAGACCCCTCTCTGAATTTAGGAATTGGTCAGGATTTAAGTCCTGCTTCTAGCCTCGATCTACTATCATCGGTGGGATAAAGAGAGATTCAGCAGGTAGCTCAGGGTATTGATGCCCTCCTCCTCCTCTAGAAGCACTTTCACTTTCTTTATGCTGAGTAACAGATGTTAATCAGTCTGCCAAGTTAGTTAGACTTACACACCTGTTGGTAAGCCGTCTGCTGGACTATGTAGAGGGTCCTGATCTCAGACCTGTTCTTCCCTTTGCTGTATGATACCAATGACTAAAAACCTTCCAGAAGCTTCCTGCTCTATCAGTTGTATTCTGTTGGTTATCTTTGGAGAGCCTAAGGACAATTTTCTGAGCATTTTGTACTTCTTCTTGTCTTTACAAATTCTGCCTCTGATGGTTAGAGACATTTCTGAGTGGAATGCAAATCTTCCCCCATGTACTCTGGCATGTATTTGAATGTGCAGAAAAAACAGGCTCTTTCATTTTTCAGTCCCTGAAGCCTGAGATTTAATTAATCATCTAATTCTTAGTTCTAGATTTAATTAATCATCTGATTCTTAGTTCAGATGGGTAAAAATGCCATGAGTGTTCATTTTGTCGTGTTACCTTCTGGCATATTTCCTTCTTCTACCGTTCTTCTATCCTTTGGAGTGAAATGCAGATGCATTTTTATTACAGAGAATTATTTACTTGATCAGAGACTTTAAAATTTGCTTCCTGCTAAGACACACTTATGATTTTTAAAAATAAATAATGAGACATTTCAATTTAATTATTTTGTCCTGAAGGGGAAATATATATGAAGGTAGGATATTGTGTAGGTCTCTATGTGTGTGTGTGATTATGGGTAATTCATTAAAAACACATTCTTCATCCTGCCTGCCCCTAGAAATGTGAAAGGTTAGCCTTTTTAGACTTGCCACCTGTGAGATGAGGGGTCACTAGTTCCTTCTTCCTCCCAAGGACCAGCAGTGCTCATTCTCTCTATAATGAAGAAGTTGATTGATGGATGTCACCCTCCGTGCTGCTGACATCCTTATCTCCCCCTGCTTTATGCAACAGGCATGACCTCCTTCAGCCAGATGGTTTTGAGTGCTGCATCCACTGCTCACTTCCACCAGCCCCTGGGTGTGCTCACCTTCAGCACACATGCCAGTTGGCAGCAGCCTATATGTCTGTCTGTCAGTGGCTCTGTAATGAGACCAATTTATTAGGTTACATAATCCTACCTCTTTAGGGAAGGGGGGAAAAATTGCACGGTGCGCTGGAAGAAATCTGTCCTGATTTCTAATTCTCAGGACCCTGTGAGGTAACTTCTTTTTAGTAAAAAAAAAAAAAAAACCAAGTTACTTACCATTAAGACTTACTGTTTTACTGCTTTCAGAAGGGGGTCAGAATCAAAATGCCAGATGCTGCCTCCTCTATGCTTTGTAGAAGGTCAGGCCCAGCCCAACTGCGTCATTGTTTTCCTGACACAATTGTTTTGCAAACCATTTTATCAGCCACTGTTATTTCCTTTAGAAAGCATGTTATTTTGTTATGTTGATGAACTCTGTTGCTTCATTTCATATTTCTTTACTGGGGATACTCAAGATACCTGGGCAAACCTTCATTGTGATGCTTATTTTACACGTAGCATTGCAACATACAAGGTGTGACTGCAACCTGGCAATGAAATGCTAGAAGTTTGAATGTGATACATGAACAGTGAATGAGGACCACGGGCTGGTCTCTCCATATGGTAAACACTTTATATCAGGTGGCAGCCCTGCACAGCTGGGTCCAGCTCCAATAACTTTCATTGTAAGAAGACAACGTTACCAAAAAAACCCCAAAAAGCAAACAAAAACCCAAGAAATTTCAACTAAATATTGTCAAGGAAACCAACTATTAAGAACTTGTGTGCTAGAAATGCCTGCAAATTACAGAAAAGTTCAAGATCTTATTGTGCTAACTGCACCAGTGAAAGGCAATAACAACAACATTAAATTCAGATTCAGCCTGTGTAATGTCAGCATCTAAATTTGAAGCACAGTTTCCCTGGGTTTCCCCATCAGACAGAGAAGAGCAAATTCAGGAGATAATTCAGAGGTTAGAGCAGTTGAAATGCCTTTTAGAGGCGCCTAATGCTAATGTGGACCAACCTAGACTTAAAGGAACATTATCCAAGTTAAAAAAAAGATACATTATATATGAAAACAATAATTGAAATACAATTTAGAAGCACAACTAAGTTTTGGGTTCATTTGTTTTCGAAAGGAAAACAAATTATAATGGTTATAACTCTTTAAATAGATTTGAAAATATATTAAAAAATATGGAAGTTTGTGACTCAGAGGAGAAACATTTCTAGCAATAGCTAATTGCAAACTCTCAAAAGGAAAAAAAGACTGTGTGTTTTATGTAATACATTTTAAGTACCCAATGCTCCACTCAAGAACTACTTTTCCTTACTAAATAAAAAGGGGTAGGGACTGTTCTTTCCAGCTGTGATAGCAAAGTGCTTTGCATCCAAACTTCCTATTGGTAGCCGTTTCTTGTTCATTCCTGCTGACTCCTGAACTGTGTCTGGGAACTGTTTGGAAGAGTGTTTTTTGGCACAGGCCAAAACTGGGCTAAAAAGCAGAATAACAAATTAACAGTAGAAGTGATCACGTGGCAGTATTCTGGCACTGCTCATTCTACGAGTACAGAGATAGCCAAACTGGCTACAACTGATTTACCTACAGCTGGCTTAAGAGTCAAGCTTTTAAGCAAGTCATCCAACTATAGCACTGGCACATGACAGCATAGGGAACAGGCCCCAAGATTCCCAAAAACCATCTTACTGCAGAGCACCTTATGTAGCAGCTAAGCAACCTTACCTCTACCTAAGTCCAGGGTTTCTTTACACACACAATCCATGCCAAAACACTGAATGAATTCATTAAGTCCTTTTTCTTGGTCCAAACACTGAATACAAAGCAGCAGGCCTGGCTGCAACAAGAAATGCAAAGATGCATCTGCTGGTGTTACTGCTCAAACCCAGGCTGCCAGCTCCCCCAGTGGAAAGATTTCTGCATTGAACTTGAGTCAAGATTTTGTCTATACAAATGCCTGGATCGCAAGCTTACAGAGACACAAAAATAACCAGAACACTCCCTAACCCCAGAGGGCATTGATGCTGCATTACCATCCATTCCTTGTCAGACTTAGCATATTTATTATACAGACCATCTTTGGGAAAGGACCAGACATCATAGTGATTGGTGAACAAAAGCGGAAAAGAATAAACACAGTACAATGGATATCACTCATGCAGAGTAATTCATCTAGCATACAGAAACAAGGGAAATATCCCCAATCAAAACTATCTGCTCCTTAAGCCTAAACATTCAATAACTTCCCAGCTTTGGTATGTATGTGCATCTCCTCCCTGGATTTCCCGTGGTTTACATTATCATTTGCAAGGTATATTATGACAAGTTATTTACTTTGGGCCATAGCCCTGAGGCATTTGAGTGTCCTTCCTTCCACAGAATGTCATAAATAAACATGAATAATCTGCATAAAGGGAGATGACTTTATCTCATAACAAGTCAGAAGAGCAGACTGTGCTCCTCCACACACAATTCCCTACATATATTTTCTTTTGTCTGATCATGCAAGCTTTTATTTGCCTGTTAAATAAACAAACAATCCTTTCCTGTTATATTGTACAGAACTGCATTCACATTGAAACAGTGACATGGTCACTTAAGACAAATAATTTCTACCAAGAAAAGCTACTATTTTACTGTCAACATTAGTTTTTCTATGCTATGATAACAGATGAATAATTGTGCAGCCAATAAACAAGCAATTCAGTTTAAAACCAGTAGCACTTGTCAAACAACTGTTCCTTAACACTGCTCTCTGACATCCCCCAACATTACCTCATGAGGCTGGAGACAGGGACAAGGAAGGCTTTTAGATTAAACAACAGAGACTCACCATAGCCTAGCTCCCAAAATAGCAGAGAGAAAGGCAAAAATAGTTAGACATGCTGATTGTATTGTTATAACTTAAATTGTATTCAGATGCGAACTCTGACGTGCCAAAAGCTGTAAGAGCTGAGCATGAAAGATCAGAAAAGTGACATCTGGTATTGGATGCCCCTCCAGACATGACTAATACCATTGGTATTGTGTAGGCTTTGCCCTTCCTAATTTAATAGTCAAATGTAAAGATTAGGCCCCCACAGCTCCTACAGTATCACAAGAGACTGTTTTACTGTATGTCTATATAAAATTCTCTACTATCCTTCTCCATGGATCTCCACAGATGGTCTGCCTTTGAATAGGCATGTATATCTTTCATATTGCTATGGACAGTTCATCTCATTACTTCCAGCTGGTGGATTTACAACTGAACCATATGACTCCATCCACTATTAGTGGGAAACGAGGGAAATTTGACCACTAAATATTGATTTTATGCAAGAGTAAGTTTTTGCTGCACACTATGTGACATATATATGCAGCTACATCCACACTTCATCTTAATTTTCATTTGAGTTGGAGTTATGTCTGTAGATTTCCACTGCATTATTAACAGCACAGTCTAAGTATTTTTTAAGTATTTTACATTCCGGTCATGAATGTCACAAAGTAGCCATTATTAAGAATTTAAAACTTATCCCTTCCCTGAGGTTTGTCTCTGATGTCGGGAACTTAGATCTCATTTTTTTCTAAACCGGATGATTCTTTCTCTATAAGTTTAAATACTTGTTGCTGCCACACCAGACTATATAGCAGTATTTTTTAACTTATCATGTAGTAAAGCACAATAATAATAATATGCACCTTTCCTAGAGCTCTTGCAGATACAGGCTTCAAAATATTTTGACCTAGGGAGTGTACTCGCCCATCCTTCACAAATGGAGAAATTGTGTCATGCAAAACCAGCAGGCCTGCTGCAAGTAACAGAGCAGACTGACACAAAGCTAACAGCAGAAGAGCATCCTGTCATGTATCCTAGTCTCTGTGTGACCCAGGGGTGCCACAAAACATGCAGATAACACAGTCTTCGAAATAGTTAACCATGATTTCGGTACGTGTTAAAGCATGTGATGGAAGCCCTGAAGGGATGACAGGAAGACATGGATGACAACACTTAAGGATCGTGGAAATGCTGGTCCACAAGAGAAGCAATATGGAAAATTCTACCATGAAACAACCAGCCAAGGACAGAAATTCAAAAGGGCTGGAAATTAGAAGGTCAGTGTGACGTCTCTTACGAAGTAGACTTTATCTTTACTTTTATATTTATTTATTTACTTATTTTATAACTACCTAATTATTTTCATAACAAAAATGTGGGTACAGCTAATCAGACAAGCTTGGGCACAAAATTAGACTGAGTTCAAATACCATGGCAATTCTCTGCAAGTGCTTACTGCACAGCGAGTGGGTGGTATCTAAAAAAAGACCCCGGAGCACAAAGGCTCGAGTTTTGTCACTTCATTGGTGTGGAGTAGTACACCAGCTCTAAGATATAAGGCACAACACATGAGCCTCGCTCATGGTGTGTTAACATTAACCTTCTCTTTCATGTAGCAGAATAGTGTAATTATTCCTTCTACTACCTGCTGTAGGAACAGCTCACGTTCCCTTGGGAATGAATTAGCTCTGTATATGACTGTGATCCGCTAGATTTAACACCAAGTCATTTAGAGCTGGTATCAGAAAGCCTGTTAGCAGACCATAAAAAGCATACACAGAGAACCCACAACATTATCTGTGGATCAAATTGAAACTCCGAGTTGCATCAGGCAGGCTTAACCTGCATATTATCAGCACTGAAGGACAGAAGAGAGAATGAACCTTTCGGTTCAGAGTTTCACTTTGGTTTGGCTAAGGACCCCATATTTGAATGTTAATTTGGGTTTCATCCAGACTGCCTGACCACCTTTGATCTACAGAACTAGCCTGGAAGTTTTGCAAAAATGGAGTATTCTTGTGAAACTTCCAGTAATTTCTCATTCTGGTTGGGCTTGAAATACAGTAAAAGTAGTTTCTTTTTGTGGTATTTCACAGAGTGGTTAAACTCCGAGCAGAGTGTCAGTGCTCAATAAATAATACCTAAGTATAGTCTTTCAACACTTCCGTTTCCAATCCTGATCAGATGTGTGAAGTGAAGAAGAGTGAAAAAAGCCCAAAAGAAACAGTCCATTCAAATCTCACAATGTCTTTAACATTCGGGCTTCTGTGGTTTTGAAGACAGAAAAGGAGGCCCCATGGCTGCTCTGCAATAACACAGTCACTGCTATCACTGGAGAAAAAAGAGATGGGTTTGCTGGCTATAGTCAGAAGAGTCACTTGGCTGTGTACCACAGGGGAGAGCCCTTCCAAAATCCATGCTAATAATGGGGTTGAGGGTTTAAGCTAGTGCTCTGGATGACAAAACATAACCCTTATCTTTTAGCATTCAAAAGTTCTCAAGCTTAAAAACCAAATAGAACTTTTGAGTCCTTTATGTTCTTGACGTTTTCTCCTTTATTCTCAATGCCTTCCATCACATTTGTTTTAAACCTTAGCACAAATCTCAGACTCCTTATAAACAAAAAGGCAGCTGAGATGACACTTTTTCCAGTCCTTAATATTGATAGGCGTAGGAGAAGGGGGGAGATCTGTGTGACAGCTGGCCACCACAGCAAATCCAGTTTCTAAAGAACAAACCGTCTTGAGGTCTCAGACAACAGACATCAGATGTAGAAACAGGGGTGTGCAAACTGTCTGGGGAAATATCAGCAATTTGCATATAACCGACATGAGAAATGCTGCAGCCATTATTAAAACTTGAAGGCATGTGATGATTGCACAGAACAAACTTGTATTTCTCTAACTTGAAAGTTAGGCACTTTTTCTATTATAGATTCTTAGCCTAGGAACTGAGCAACAAATGTATCCATTTTTCTTTTGGAACAGAAAATAATGAGCCTAATAATTACTTCTTCTCTGATAATAACTTCAACAAAAGAGAAAAATACGAAAACCTGATTTTTTTGTACTTATCTTTCAAATTACATTAACTTGTTTTTCTGTCTGCTGAAAAAAAACTACATCCAAGGAAAATGAAAAACATATGGTTCAAAATAGTTTAAGCCATGAATATGAGTCAGTGCTGCTAAATTTATGATACATTCCATCTAATTAATGTGACAAAATATACTGAAGATAGGTATTTATACATAGACTATGGAAGATAATAAACTACTCGATAGATAGGATTAATATTTGCAGATTCACACACACACACTCACATACCTGTACAAATGCAGGTAAATATTACACCTATTCTGTAGGTTACTGAAATATACTCACATTGCACTGGGAACAAAAATACATTATAATGGAGTTTTTCTTCTACACAGAGGGTAAAACGAAGATAAATATCAAAAAAAATACCTATTTAATTTTCCCGTTTATAGAAGAAATTTTTGGACAAGCCTTCTACAGTAACAGGGTCTATGTTAGTGAGTAGTATGCATTTTATATAATTCTATTCTGACTCTCAAGGTAGGATTTTCTGATGCAGCATGCTCATAACTGTAGCTGAATACTGTCATGACTCAACACCTGGAATAAGCTTTGGTGATTAAAACTGTCTAGCAGTATAGACCCTCTACTCCCATGAATGAGCACTGAATCGATAGTTTTCTTTCTCATTATCTCAAGATCTCCCAAACTCTCATTCCTGAATAGAAATAGGAAACTTGAAGGTTATCTTTCCATAAATAAAGTTAGGGTAATTATTTTTCTGTGTCACTTTATGTTTACCTGTATAGAATTTTTTGCTGCCATTCATTTCTCCATCACACAGCTTATAAATAATATATAAATATATTTAAAAAGTATACAAAGAAGTAAACCCTCTTTAGTTTATTGCAGACAGCTTTGCTACATTAAGTAACTGAGAATCATCAGTGAACTTTGTCACCTCTCTGTTCCCTTGTTCCCTAAGTTATCTATGAAGTCCATTCCAAGAGCCCATGCTGCTCAGACCCAAGCATGTATGACTGTGTCACTACTCTATAAACTTGTTTGTATGAAAATTCAGCTTCTGTTCCCATCCATTGCTTCCTAACTTTTAACTAAGTTTTTTTTTTTTTTAAATCTGTGTGAAGACCTTCCCTTCTTATCTTATGGTAACTGTGTTCCTACAGAAGCTTTTGGCAAAAGACATCATTACAGTTGAAGCATGCCAATTAAATAATCCACTGTAAATAAAAGAAATGTGCTTAAACATGTGTTAACCAAATTAAATTAAGCTTCAGAAAAGCCTCATTCTGAATTCCATCTTATTAGCCAATAGACCAACACCAGCCATTCAGAGCACATTAACGCGTAACAGCTAATGTACACGAACGCCCATTTTTGTCATCAAGTGTAGACAGAAACTTTTCTTAGACATGTCATGCTAGACTACCAGTCACAGCAACCTCACTGTTAACCTGGGGTATGTCCTAAAAGCTAGTGTGTGCTCACTCTGGAAACTTGTGCTTCTGTCGTCCCCAGTGGACGGCACCATTCTGGCTCAGAGTTTCGTAACCACCAGGCTGACTAGCGAGCGGTGCAGGCTTGTCCTTTCCATCACCCGCTGATTATATAATAGGAAACACGTGAAGCTGTTTTAGCTTAATATTATTTTTTCACTTGCCAACATGACTTTGGTGTAACTAATAAAATAGGCACTATTTCTCTGTGTTCTTTTTTATGAACTAAAAATTTAAAAAACAGTTTTTAACGTAAAATGAAGAAGTTTTTATTCCTTGGCCAAGATGGCATATACCAACTTTTCTTCCCACTTCTGGCTGTAATAGAATGGAAAAGGGACACTCTGCTTTCAAATGCTTTGATTACCTTGTGGGCCAGGTCCTTCCTCCAATTTGTGTAGTAACTTCCCTGTAAATGATTGCAGTGTATATTTAGCCAGATGCAGTTAAGTTGATTGACATTAGTAGTCATGTCAAATCAGGCTACTAATGAAAATCCATTACCGAGAAATGACAAAGTGAAAACACTAACATGTATGAGTGTAAAAATATGCTACTGTAAGGAGCATCTTACTTAGGTCTTTTCTATACTTCTGTCAGACTCTCCCCAGGCCTCCCCCCAAAAAGAGACCAAAAAGAAAAACAAAAATAAATAATCCCGAAACAAATAAAAACCCCCAAACAAAAAACACAACAACAAAACCCAAACTGTTAATTATTTAGCTCCAGAAAGCTTATGTTCTTTACATTGGTTTTATAAATCTCCAGTTACTTGGTGTAAGTGAAAAATCATAGGCCTTAATTAAAACTCTTTTCCTGAGACCCAAAAAACCTGAGAATTTTCGTGGTTTTTTCTGTGGTTAAAAAGTAGCTCATGAGTTTCATGCTGCTCTGCTATAGCTTCCAAAAAATTGTGATTAACTTGCTGCGATACACAGCTCAATTCTTTTTGTAACTTTGCCCTACAAAGTAGTTTACAGTGCTGAACCATAACCCAAGTGTTCCTTCTTGTTGTGCTGATTTTGTGTTTGGAAGAACAAAAGACCACAGGTTTCTACTTAAAACTTTGTGGTTCTTATAGTTGTAAAGTCCCACATTATTTCAGACAATGAAGAAGGTATTTAAATAATGCACCGAGGCTGAATTTGCCTTTGTTTGAGATCCATGTTCAGAAGCTTCTCAGGCAATGTTTATGTTTTTAGTGCAATCTGAAAAGATATATTGGGTCTGCTACTTCGGGTGAAGGAAATCATTATATCATCCTCATAACAAGCCTGCATTTAGACAAATGCTTTTGGTTGGAGACATAAAATGCTGGGTGTCCAGTGGGCCACATGGCCACAAAACCCTCACTATTGACAAAGATAGAAAATAGATCTAGTCCTCTCACTGCAATAATTATGATCTGATGAAAGAATTATATGGCTTTTCACATGAACTGGGACAGAATTATTTTTAAAAAGGAGCTTCAAAGATACTAGAGAGGCCTTCAAACCCTCCATAGACCACTGGCAATCCACAGAGAGTCAGCTGTTATTCTCATTTCCAGCTAAGAGAAACAAAACAGATGGGAGGACATGAAGAACAAAAGCAGAAAATGCAAGTGTTTTGTTTTTCAGAAAGGGAAAACATTTATCACACTCAATACAGTACAAATGCATAAATACTTTCCTAGTATTAATTTTCTGTGTAAGCAACCACTGTCATTGCCACAGGGGTATTATGTGAGTGCACATAACAGAGGAGGCAGCCCACAGAGTTCTGAAGGGGAGGGGACCTAGGAGTGAATACCATCTCTTTTACACAGAGATCCTCTGTATTAAAAAGTGTTTTAGTGCCCCTCCCAATGGAATTTGACGAGAATTTTTAATATCAGTACTTTCCAGACAAAATTCTAGTTGTTTACTCGGCCCAGTTTGGGGCAGGGAAAATTTAATTTCCTAAAACTCTTCCATACCTCATTTTCCTTCCTCCGTACTGAAAAAACCAAAACACCGTAAATAATTTTTCATGTAAAAAATAATGCGAAAGCATTCTGTCACTTTAGCTGTGAGAAATATCAAAATATCAAAAAGCAAGTGCTATTTAGCAATGGGGAAACCAGTCTAAACAAGTTAACAGAATCTGTTTGCAGTATCTGACAGTGTGATCAATGGTGAGGACGTGGCATATAAAATTATTTGTTTAAAAATGCAGTTTACTGGGATTTTGTGTGGGATAGCAAGTAAGTTGCAAATATCAAGTGTAACCTCTTGTCTTAGGCTACAGAGCACAGGTCCCATTGGGACTTCTGTGTTCAGCTGCCAACCACTCTGACTTTCATATTTTAATGCTATCCTGTATCTAAGGCATAGTCCATTTAGGAGTCTCTAACATTTTTCAATTTATCCCAATTGCACTTAAAAGCTGCACAAAGCCACTGCGGCACAAACCAAAGAGAAAAACACAGATCCTGCAGAGTATAAAAACTAATGCCTTCTGGATTTTCCAAAAACACTGGTAATTCCGAGTGACTTTGTTTCCATAAGTGTCTATATTTGGACACTCAAAAGCCAAAGTAGCCTGGGTCATAAGACTCTTCTGAACATCAACTGATGCTTTTTTTCCTCCAAGCTTCTCAAGACAAACTTGTGATTTGATTTTACAAGAGCTGTCACTTTTGGTGGTCTACGAAACTTTTGATGTCAAGGGCTTTTGTCGGGCTTTTGATGTCAGGTTTTTTGTTTGATTGGTTGGTTGCTTGCTTTTGTTTTCATTTTGGAAACTGAGATGAGGAGCACTTAAGAAGTGAAATGCCTCACCAGAAGTACTAGAGGATGTCAACCAAAGTTATCTTTTC
This sequence comes from Falcunculus frontatus, assembly GCA_013398115.1. Taxonomy (NCBI): domain Eukaryota; kingdom Metazoa; phylum Chordata; class Aves; order Passeriformes; genus Falcunculus; species Falcunculus frontatus. The sequence continues at coordinate 133,032 of VZRV01002362.1, read as the reverse complement.
TCTTTCTCAGTCACATGCTGCTGCTGGACAGTAGAGTCTCTTGTTCTGGAGCTCAGCTGGTTCGTGTGTCTGTCCACTGTGTGAAAAAGCATGAAACCACTGATTGTGATGGCTTGGGATCTCCAGCAGCACACTACAACTTCATCTACTCTTGTGAATTAAATAGTTGCAGGAATTGTTCCTGGCCACTGGGACTTGATTGTCCACAAAATTGGAGAACAATCCTGGGATCATTTTTGCCAGAGATTGCTGCTGTTTTCCCAAATAATTCCATTGTATGGTCTGGAAACAGGCATTCCTTACATAATGTTTCCAATATGTAAATTGGAGCAATGGACAGTAAAGAGATTTTCACAATATGGATATGGGATCTTCCATGACAGTTGGCTTTAATGACAGAGAATGGCCCCAAAAACATTTAATTTACCAGAGCAGATTTGTCCAGGGACACCACTGTTCCCGGTCTTCTGGAACGCCGTCCATGATTCAGTCACAGTTCCTCACAAAAACTGGGGTGTTTTTAGAAAATATTTGTTTTCACAAAGCTTTTGTAAATCAGTATTTTCTCATCACACCATTTCATAAAGACTGCAAAACAACTTCAATCATTTGCATTTCCTTACAATAGCCTAGAAAAAGCCTTGAGTCATTTAAATCCAAGAACTTAGATGCAGATGTGTCCATAGAAAGAAAATAGTCAGAGGTTGAATGAGTACATTTTGTCTGAATTCAGTAAATATTCAGACTCTTCATCTTGTTATAATAATCTTCCTGTTAAAAATCTCTACCTTCTCCCAGTAGTAGTGCGGTGAAAACAAATTTCTAAATGAAAATGTCAGATTCTTTCTAGCATTGCTATGTTAAAAGTCTGAGCACAATGGTCAGGCAATAATTCAGCTAATACAGTCTACATAGGTAACACAATTTCTTATTCAATTGTAATGTCCTCTGGTCAGTACATACAGGCCATTGCAATGGTAACCTGTTATCAACTCTTTTCTGTATTTTTTTCCAGAATACAGTCTCTCCCTTTACAGGATGTTCTTTATCCCTAATAAGGCTTTCTGTTTAACTGTGTAAACAAGCCTGGTGTTTAAATGAAAACTTTAAACAATAGAGGAAGGTCTCAGTTTTTCACAGTACTACTGTGCTGTAAGGTAATATCACTTGAATCAACTAATTAGAGTCTTACATGAAGTAGGATAATGTCTGCTACAGACATTTTTAAGGAAATGGTTACCAGCCTTACTAGCAGCACCATCTGTAGCATATGCACCAATATTCAACTGATCCTCATCTTTAAAGAAAAAAGGAAATTATAGGTTTTATGTGAGGTGACATGGCCTCGCTCACTTCAGTCTGTGTTTGTGCTTGAAAGGAAACTACACTGAATTAACACATTTTTCACACGTATTGAGAAGAGGTGTCTTCAAAAGGATTCTGAAGGAATACAGGAGCTCACTCACAGGTTAATGTAGTAGCTTCTATCATCCTTAGTCAGGATGAAGGTTTCTGAACCTAAACATAACTGAAGAGAGCAAAAGCCATGTGAAGCCCTACTGCAACTCTGCTGGAAGTGTCACTAAGTGTTTTTGCTTTTCCTCAATTACGTCTGACTTTGAGACCAAACTAAGTCATCTTCCATAAAAGAGGGCTATTTTCAAGATGCAAAATGTTGAAAACAAAATTTTCAATCACAGCTATGAAAAGTAAATTGTTCTTTGAAGCAGGAAAGTTTCCACAGTTGCTTCCGTCATCTATTTTCCAGCTCAGATGAAATCTCTTGTAAAGTTTAACTTAATTCTGGCCTCTATTGTTTCCATAGAGGCATTCTTCAAATGTCCTGATTTTACATCTATTCCCCATCTATTCTATTTTTCTGGCACCTACAAATGAAGTTTTCTTTTTGTGATACCACTGGTATAGAGTGGGCCACAGTAACACTCTGAAGCTTGGCTGTTTGGTAACAACTAACCACTTGCTTCTGGCAGCCTGGATTCCCTGGCACAGAACATCCTGTCAGCACTGAACAAACCATTATTGACTGAAGTCTTCAAAGGATTAATATCGTAGACAGTCATCAAACAAGTACACCATTGGCATCCTCAATTATTAAAGTTTCCACTGATATAAAATCTTCAGTACCTCAAGTACCTGCCACTGAGGCTCCCAAACCGCCCTTCCAAAATGCAATTTTTTACTTCTTTGCTTTGTTTATTGACATTAGTCCAGAAGTAACTTTTCTGCTTTTCAGTAGTTCTGCAGAGTAAAATCATTACTAATGATATTTTTGTGTCAGCAAAAACTACATGATGAAGAGAGTAAAAAACAATAGAAGGCTAATTTTTCTTATATGGCTTATTTTCTATACTTTTTTCCCAGGATAGGCAGAATAATAGCTAGATGCAAAAGGAAACTGTGGAAAGAGAAGGATAAAGGTGCAGCATAGCTTTTCTGGAATGGGACATAAAAAATATAAGGGGAATTTTGGGGAAGTGCTGAAAGGAGGGTTTGTGCTGTAAGAAAGTAAATGGTCTCTGAATTGTTCACCTTGCCCTTCATCAGAGAAGCAGAGCTTTCTACATTTCAACATGTAAATAAGGAGATATCCACTGAAATAATTGATTCATATTATCTTTTTCTTCTCTAACTAGATGACTCTAGAAGATTAAGAGTTCTTTGAGAGCTGCTTGAGACAAAAGAATGTTTTATAGAGGTCCTGTGTCAAACTTACAGCTTTATAACTAGCCGTCTTGCCATGACCACCTCACTCTTAGTTGAAGGGAAACCATATTTTTTTATTGGAATTTCAGGACCCATCACTTAATCTTCCGTTTCCGCTCACCATCATGGTACATAAAGGCAGGACTTCCTTTGCCATACCACCTTCGGGCTGTAATATCTCACGCAGTTTGAAGTACACAAACTTCCTTCTTTCAGGTGTTCTTCATCTTATTCATACATTCATTTTACATGAGCTCGGCTGCGTTAACAGCCTGCGCATCTGGAATGTAAACAAGGTGGTGGGTGAGGCAGAGGAAGGTACAGAAGCAAGCTCTAGAGATTGTGCTGGGTAATATGGAACAGGCTTGATACGATTTTAATTAGAGCTCATGCCACAGGATCATGTATTCACAAAAAGTATTCAAGGACTTGTGGGCTAGAAACCTCTGTTTAGAGGAAACTTCTCTGCCCTAGGCTGCTTCAAGATGTCACTGTATTAGCTAGTTTTAAGTATGTGTGGTTCATTCCAGATTCAGTGCCCCCAAGTCTTTCTGGCATGATAGTCGCTTTCTACTCAACTCCTGTCACTAATCAACACAGAAGCTGCTGCAGAGCTTGGGGATATTTAGGAAGAACAGATTAAAAAAAGTAGAATCAGAGCAGCTTGATTTCAAGTTCAATTTCTTCTGCTAGCTCTTTAAGCTACAGCTTGCTGCCTGCTTTTGACCTTCTAAAAGCAAATTCCTTCTGTAAATTAGGTTAACACTGCTTATTTCAAGAAGCACATTGAGCTGATGAGCTGATATGTTAAATAACCCTTCATAAGGGATATGGAAGGACTTCAAGTTTCTTACTTCCCTGCATAAATTATTATTATTTGCGTCACACATAAGCCCCAGTCAAGAGTTGTCCCATTACTTCTGGCATAGCTGAACCACGGGACAAGGGGCATTTTTTTTTTCTCTGAAGATCTTATTGAGATGAGAAAAGTGACTAGTGGACTTCTGTTAGAGGTAAAATAACTCAGGATCAAATGACTTGGCCAAGATCAAAGAAGAAACCTGTGGCAGTCCTAAGAACTGAGTTCACTTTCCCCCTCCTACAACACCATAGCTACAAAATCATCTCACTTCTCTAAGACAGCAGCAACTCAAATGAAATTAGTGAGAGGAAGCAGTGTAAAGGGAATCATCCCGTTACGTGCCAGGGTTAAGAAAATAACAACTCTGAAAACGGAAGTCTAGGAAAATGTTTTATTTTTTCAGTCCTTTAACTAACTCAATACTCCTGAGAAACTTCCGAATAATTTTTTTTTTTAATCTCACGAATGAAGGCCTAGGGTTTGGGAGGTGAAGCACTTCTGGTGGAGCAAGTCTTTACAAACAGAGATCCTAGAGAGAGGAACAGCTAACTGTGAGTGCAGAGAAATTGTGGAGTAGATCTCATCTTCTAAGATTGTAAGCTAATTAAAAGATTCTTTAGAAGACAGGTTAGCATACAATCTTTAAAACAATTATTTTAACAAGGTAGTATAATTATTAGGAATGTGACTGCTGTAAAGCACACTCAAAACTTTAAAAAGAGGACACACTGATGATATGTGGCTATGTCCCTGGGTTCCTCATATATCCATATAAACAGAAAGCAGCTCTTTGGAATTCACTGAGGTTATGTTGTGGTGAAAGTCATTTTATTGGATTTGTGTGGCCAGGTTTTGGTAGTAGAGGGATGACAGGGGTAGCTTTTGTGAGAAGCCACCGTAAGCTTCCGCTTTGTCTGATAGAGCCAATGCCAACCAGCTCCAAGACAGAACCTCCACTGGCCAAGGCTGAGTCTATCAACAACATCCTCAGGGATAATTCATTTAAGGGGGAAAAAACCACCCTGCACAATTTCAACTGTGAGAGAGGTATGACAATAAGTGAGAGCAGCAACTCTCCAGTCCCCAAGACCAGTGAAGAAGGAGGAGGAGGTGCTTCAGACACAGGAGCAGAGATTCCCCTGCAGCTCCTGGTGCAGATCGTCATGAGGCAGCTGTGCCCCTGCAGCCCAGGAAGGTCCATGGGGGAACAGAGATCCACCTGCAGCCCCTGGAGGACCCCACACCAGAACAATGCCCAAAGGAGGCTGTTACCCTATGGGAAGACGACACTGGAACAGGCTCCTGGCAGGATCTATGGACCTGTGGGAAGAGGAGCCCACACCAGAGCAGGTTTTGCTGGCAGGACTTGTGACCCTGTGGGGGACACCCGCTGGAGCACTCTGTCCCTGAAGCACTGTGCCCTGTGGAATGAACTCACACCGGCACAGCTTCTGAAGAACTGCAGGTCGTGGGAAGGACTCATGTCAGAGAAGTTGGTGGGGGACTGTCTACTGTGGGAGGAGCCACATTCTGGAGTGCAGGAAGAGTGTGAAGAGTTCTCCCGCTGAGGAGGAAGGAGTAGCAGAGGCAATGTGTGATGAACTGACTGCAGCTCCCATTTCCTGTCCCCCTGTACCAGTGGTGTCTTGGGGTGGGAGGAGGTAGAGAAAATGAGGAGTTAAATTCAGCCCAGGGTGAAGGGAGAGGTGGCAGGAAGGTGTTTTTAAAGATTTGATTTTATTTCTCCTCACCCTACTCTGATTTGATTGGTGATAAATTAAGCTAATTTCCCCAAGTCAGATCTGCTTTACTTGTGATGGCAGCTGGTGAGTGATCTCTCCCTGTCCTGATCTCAACCCACGAGGCTTCAGTTATATTTTCTCCTGCCCAGCTGAGGAGGGGAGTGATGGAGAGGCTTTGGTGGTCGCCTGGTGTCCAGCCAGGGTCAACCCACCACACTCATAAGAGTGGGATACGTACTCGCTGTGGTTCTGTGCAAAACACGCAGTAGCATTTAAAAATAATAACAGTGAAGTAAAAAATACAGCCATCAAAGATTCTGTTGTTAAAAGATATAGCTCAGTGATGAAATGTGTTCTCTAGCTCTGGTCTAAGTGTTACAGCATTGCTCTTTGAAAAAAAAAAAAGGAATTGGAAGAAACTGAAAAAGTGACACATGCCGCTTGCCTCACTGAATGTTATTTTAATACTAATGTGGAAATTTTGCTTTGTGCACAAACACTTTTCTTTAGGGTGGATAAAAAAAACACTCGAAGAATTCTGTATCTATTTTACTGGTGATGACAAGTATGTTAATTGCTTGCAGATAACATCTGCTCTAGTGAAATCAAGATGCAGGCTCTCGCTGGACTGCTAGTGCTACACTTTGCGCTTTGTCTAGGAGGTCTGCTGCTCTTTGCTGAAGTTTGAAGGGAGCTGAAGTGCCTTTGAATTTTTTGAGAATCTTCCAGTAACTGAAACCAAATCTGCCGGGAGTCGTGGGTCATCGCAATGTCTCTCTTTGAGCACAGGACTTACCTTTGAAGCTCGGAGGCTTTCACTGACCATGACGATGAAGTGTGCTCTGGCTGAAACAAGTTCATGGTAATCTGCCAACAGCCCTGCATGTGAGAGCCTCTGATTTCTTTCTGTTTACAGTTGAAGGTGAAGGGCCTCTCCTGCTAAAAAAGTGCGAGCCTGGTAAACATAATGTCAGATCTAAGAAGCCCTTATCCTCCACAGACCACATTTACAATTTTACAGTGTGCTTATGCAGGCCCTGCCATGAAGTTGCTCACCAGATGTGCCTATTGAATCTGTCAATCACGGTGTTGAAGAAGCAGCTCCAGACTGTTACCATTTCCTACTTCCCACCATGCATTTGCATATGTGCTCTGTGGCAAACTTGCTTTAGCTTCCCTAAAATACTTGAATCTAATTATCCTCCAACTTGAGGGAAAATTCTTGTCAATCTGTCATTGCAATACCACTTATGAAGGAGCAAGGGACAAAAAACTCCTGCTTATCCTTAAGAGAAAACCATTATTAAAATCCTAATTACACAATGAATAACAAGTAGAGATCAATATGCAATTGCATGCTTAATAGAGCTTATTCTGTGCCAGCCAGGTTCCCACCAGGAATAAAGTTCAGCCATGTACTGAGACATGCTTCCAAGACTTGTGCTGTTGGTGGAGAAAAAAAGAAGTAATTTCTTGGTTTTATTGATTTTTTTTCCCAAGCTCTTCTCCTGTGTAGGGATAAACAACTGCACAGATGTAGGATGGAAAGAAATGATAAAGCTGCTGAGTTGCTGAACGGAAGCTTGTCGTGGATTACATATGCAATCTACACTGTATCTATCTATGGACAAAAATCGATGTCAGATTTATCACAGATCATTAAGTGAGCACAACTCAATGGTCTTTTTCCTGTTGTGGCAAAGCATAATTTTATTACTGAGCTGTAAAAAGAAAGGTAATGCCTATAATCTTTTGGCTTGGGTTCTTCTGCTTTGTGCACTGTTCACAATACTGCAGTGCAAGTAAATGCATTTATCTCTTGGACCCTAATTAAAGAAGGTTGTGGAATGACTAAAGAAAGCATTGAGAAGAACAGCAAGAATGATCAGAGGTTTTTAAACATACGGAAATAGTGAAGGAATTTGGGCTACATTTCATGGAAGAGAAACAGCTAGGAGAAACACGATAAAAAGTAAAATACAGGTAGCTACACATTACAGCTATGAAGAGAGTGGTAATATACTGTTCTCCATGTTCAGTAAAGATGAGAAAAGGGGCTGCAAGGCAATCCTCCTTGTTTAAACTCACAGCAAGGAGGATTTCAGCCTGAAACCAGAGAAAACTTTTTAAAAAGAACCACTGTGAGGTGCTGGAACAAATTGATGTGAAAGATTATGAAGGCTGAGCCTGCCCTTTCTGGTAATGCAGCTGCTCCTGCAGTGGGTTAAAGAGATAGCTAAAAAGGGTTCACAAAGATGTTGGCAGACTTTTTTAGTATAACTTAACAAAACAAGACCCACCTAAGGAAAATGGTCTTTCTTTTTACAAGGTATTCCTAAAAATTCTAACCGGTGTCAGTCTGAAGAGAAGCTGAGTGGCAGGGTGTATCATTAAAATCTGTAGCAATGACAACATAATTTTTCTTTTTGACCTTGGGTCAGCTAAGTTTTGAGGTGGTTCTGGCTACATATTTTAGTCTGAGTAGGCATACAAAGGCGATTTTTAAACTCTACAACTACATTAGATTTGACTATGTACTGAAAAAAGTCACTTCTGGTACAGTAAAAATTTCAATCTGCTGGAAATGAAAAAATGAAGGTAATCTCTCCTTTTCTCCTTACCTACTGTGCCATTGCAGGGGGAGGACTTTCCCCCACTCTTTTTTCAGCTCAGGAATGTTTAGCAGCTTCCTGGGGTGCAATATATTACACACATAACCCTAGATAAAGTCAGCCTCGTTCCATCATGCCTGAGGCAAGCTGTGGGTCTGCCCTCTGTTCCTCTGGGGACCGGCAGAGCTGATGCCACTGTCCTGCAGCCATGCCTGTGCTCCTCACTCCAGCCCTGCACAGCCAGACCTCTGCCTCGGCATGGCTTGGATTGGCTTGTTCTGAGGGAACAAACCAGTCCTCCCGTCTGCCATGGCTCCTGTCTGAACGCTGGCAGTCACCACCAGGAACAGGGAACAAGCATCTTTCCTCCCTGCTCTCAGGTGCAGCCCTCTCATGGAGCACAGTCCCTCACATGTAGTGAATGAATGAAACAGCTCCCATCCATCACAGCAAGATAACCCTCCTGGCATCACATCCACTTGCAACAAGAAAAGGCTTTCTGCTGTATTTTACCTTGTTTTGTTTTGACACCATTTTTTCTTTCAGGTTTTCTCTCAAGGAAAACTGGAAAGTTTCCCTGTACTCCTCTTCTCTCAGAAGGGGCAGAGATAATGTTTCATGCAATCCAAATTGTGATGACAAAATTTGGCAAACATTTTCTCTAAGGCACACAAAGAAAAGAAAAATGCACAATTCCCGGTTCATTTGTGCTTTCAACCATTCCCTCTTGCCAAAAGGAAGAGCCCTAGCCACTTGTTTCAGAAGGAGAGAGGCAAGATTTATCTTAGGTGCCACTGAAGTTTAGAACAGAATATTACAAGAAATCAAAGGATACCATGGAGCAGAAGAAGAAAAATTGAGGCCAGCTGAAAAGATGGAAGACCAAAAAGGACACACAAAAAAGTAAAGAGGGAAACTTGCATCCTACATCTGTTGTCAGGAAGAGAAAAACTGCCACTAACAAAACCTCAGCTGTTTTACTGTTGGTATCCCTGTGACCCCCATGAAAAGATCTTGAGGGTCTTGGAAGAAGATTTGGTGTTTCTCTGAGCAGAGGTGTAGAATCCATCCCCTGTTAAAAGTAACCATTATCAGAAAAGGGAAAACATATGGATATTTCACAATAGGTGGGAATCTTTCATCAGTGCTGAATGGGATTCAGTACTGAAGTGCAACTGCATGTAAAGTATATGTTTTTAAAATGGCTTCATAGCATTGCCAAGTCACATCAAAGTCATCCTTTAGGTATGAGTTAGTCTATGTAAAAAATGATGATATACCAAAACCCCAAGGGAATAGAGGCTTTGCAGGATGGAGTACACACAAAATGGGAGGCAGCACTGACTGATGAATGCTGCTTTCTTAATGGAACAGTAGTTAAATCTCTGCTCTGTGTGTTTGCAGTAGGGGGTACGTGCTAGGCTACTACTGGAAAGTTCCAGGAGAAGACGTAGATAAGATAGGAAGAGAACACTTCCTCCTCTGCTTACTGTGTTAACTGAAACATAAAGTGGCTAAAAAGATGTCTTTTATGAAGTTGACTCAGAAAGCTTCACCTCCCCCAGCACCTGGCTCCTGCTAAATGTCAACCAAATGACACACTGCTCTTCTCTCCTCATATGTCTTTACCCTCACTGCAGTCCTACTCCTTAATCCATCTCTCATCCTCAAGCAGAACTGCACTCTTTGTGTCACAAGTATGAGGAAGTTAAGCAGCAGGAGCAAGATGAGGTTTAGGGCAAAAGATATCATTTCAAACAGAATACAAGATGCAGAATAGCTCTACTGTTATTGTTGAATAAAGTTCCTTATTCGGTGTTAAATGAAAGCCACTAACCATTTCTCATGACAGAGTTACAAGTCGATTCTGAACATCTACAAACTCCACTTATATTAAACAAAATACTATCTAAATTCAGTTCATTGTTTAAACTCCGTTTTTTAATTTTCTTCCTTAAATGTTGATTCAATTTCTGTTTGTTACAGGCAGGAGTCTGTTTGGACCACTAACTTTTTCCACAGCAAATGTGTAATAATTTTAAAGGAGTTTTGTGAAGTCCATCAGAAAAAGAAACAAGGAAAAATTTAAAATACTATTTCTGACTTACCACTAGATGTTAAAGTCCTTGTCTGCCCATGGATAAGTCCTATTACATTGAACCCAGAGGATGCTATCAACACTTACGGAGCATCAAACACTTGTTTTGAGAGTAATGAAGTGTGAATGATACCCAAAGTTTTTTTTAAAGTCTAAGCCATTAATTCCTGCAGTGATGTTTTATAGCAAAATTTTAAAATGTGGGGGTTTTATACCCAATTCTTGATAGTGGGATCTGGGAGGCTGTAAAGCATTGATTAACATTCTTTGGGAAGGTTTGGATGTTTTCTTGACGTGTTTCCTCCTATCTCCGTTTCAGGTTTTTCAAGATCCAGATGAGGGAATCTCATATTGAACAAGTCTAATATTCTTACATGACACTGGAGTCCTCCATTTGGCAGAAATTAGCACAATCTGATGAATGTCGATCTCAGTTTCATAGTTTTTTGCTTTGTAATTGTTTGTTTATTTATTTATTTCTCTACAAAGACCATTCAAATGATCTAAGAGTCCAGCATATGGGTATGGAAAATATGGATGCAAAATTGGACTTAAAATTAACACCTAAAGTTAGATAAACAACAAAGTTATTCCTTCAACACGAACTGTACACATTGCCATCTCATAGGGATACAAAAGTCTCTGGAAGGGAAGAAATAGATTGTTGTTTCCTTATGGAGACATAACAAATAATGTAATTCCTAAAGTCACAACATTTCTTCAGAAACTGATTCATAGGTTGGTGCTTTTCACACAGCCGGAAAGAACAATGTGAGAAAACGAAGTGTGCATACTTCAATAAAACATGAGCCACGTGGGAAGCAAAGGGGGCAAAGACAGAATTTTGGAAACAAGCTGTAAAGAAATGAATTATATGAATAAATAAGTATTCATTAGTCTTTCTGCATAAATCTCAAATCATTCAACAACAAGCAAGAGTAGCCTTGCCCTCTTTGACAAATAGGTGAAAATCTACACCAAACTGATCTCATTCAGGAATACCTAATCCCCAGTGGCAATGCTAGAAACCATGCTGTTCTCTGCACACTACACTGTACTGCTTTGCCCTTAAAGCTTCTCCTCCTCTACAAAGGGCTCTGCAAACTGCAGATAAATGCCATTCAGCATTGAATTTTTATGAATACAATACTCTCTTGTGATAGTTCAAAGATCCAAGAATAGGCTGTATGAACATGTGGACAATAGTGATCTATTTCTGAAAGGCAAAATTACATGGGGCCAAAATATTAGAGTCTGAAGAGCCTTCATAGTTATCCAAGGCCACCCAGAAGCAGAATTAATGAGTGTTTTAAGTACACCTTCTTATACGCATCTGCAGCAATGGCTCTTCCATGAATGAATAGAAAGTAAATCTCAGGCCTTCTGTACAAAGTCCACTTCACAGAGAGATGAATTTCATGTATATTTTGAGATATACTATTTAAAAAGGAATTATCTTAAATTTAAACAATTTAGACATCAAAAGTTTGGGTGCTCATTTTGGAGAGCAACTGTCACAATGCAAATCCTGTTTCATTAATTTAAACAATAATAGATAACTATAGAGTATAAATAAATAAAATATATTTATTCAGCAGCTACTGTCCCTTTCTGGCATGTTCTACCTGATTGAAGTTGTCATAAAATATTGTCAATAATTCTTTGGCAATCGTTGTTCTGCTGTACTATTTTGTCTCCAGCATTACCCTTCCTATTGTTACTTTTGGAATTTTTTTTTCTGTGCTGTAGTAGTTTTAGCAGCTGACGTGTTAGAGCATGCATTTTTCTTCTGACTTTCATGTGTCTTAACTATTGTATAACAAATTCTGCTTCATGCAGCACTGAGCAACCTTCCCTCATAGAGGCTGTGGCAAGAGGTATGGGCTGAGGCTGACAGGCTCGTCTCTGTGTCTCCTGATATTATTCATTGTGCAGTCCTGGGCCAGCCCCAGTCTCCATGGTCTTTTCAGTTTACATTCCTTGTTCTGGAAGATGCCAAGAAACAGCAAGAAAGCATTTATTAAATTAGACAGGGAGACATTACAAAACAGGAAGGGAGCTGGATGGATGAGTATTTATCTTCAGAAGGTCCCAGCAAAAGACTTGTTCAGATTGCTGGAGGTTTTATTTGGTTTGGTAAGCTATAGGCTTCTACCACACTTTAGTTGGCTAAGCTCCTCTTTTAAAATCTCATGTGCATTTGTGGCCTTTATGGAGATACAGAGAAGTATCTTTCTCTAAGTGGGACTATACAGGTGTAATGGGGTGACCTTACTGTTTATTTGTTCCCAGTAAAATGAAGGTCACAGAGAAGGTGACAGGTTTTTTTTTTTTTGTTTAAGATCTTCCTTTATTAAACAGGTAAAAAGATACAGCATGTATTACTCCAATCTTGAGCTCAGCTGAAATAAACTATTTGTTGCATTCTAAACTCAGAATGAAAGATTACTTTCTATAGGGTCTATTCAGCAAAAAGTCCAATTTTTGTGGGTTTGGCAATAGTTTCATTGTGGGCTTCAACATTTTAATTTTCACTGAGCTGAAGTCTCAATCAAGAGCCAGAAGTTTCTCCACACCTCTCCCTTGAGAAACAGCCTGGAGGTTCTGGCACCAGTTCTTTTCTAATATTGAAAAGATGTCATGATCCCAAAGCACATAGTTTTGTCTTATATTTACTCGTCTCTGCAGTCTACCTTAACTCTGTCTTGACATTGGTCAAGTTTTAATATTAGCATATATGTGTTTGAACAGAAACCATGAACTAATCAGCTGCTTCCTCTTTTGAAGATGTATGGGTAGATGCAAATATCAGTAACATAGAATCAGAAATATAAAAGTAATCCTATAGATGGTGCAATTATCTTAAATTAGCTTTCTAAATTCAGAAAAGACAGTGTTAAGGTTAAACTTAAGAATCCCAAATACATTAGCATGTGAAAATACAGGGGACCTAACTGTAAATTTACTTATCTTACAGGCTTCTCCTACACTTCTTTTGTCTAAAACTTCTCTGTAGATTGAGTATCTGCATACACTGTAATATAAAATAAACTGTGGTGAAGGTATTCCAGCGCGATACCAGAGTAAAAAACCAAGAATTTTTTAAGAGACCCTCACTTTTCCCAGTGTTGCTTATTTGCAAGAAGAAAAATCAAATAAAACCCCTAAAACAACAACAACAACAACCAAACAAACAAACAAAAGGAAAAAGGAAAAATCTGGGGTCTCTCTTTGTAACCTAATATTATAATAATTATTATAATAATTCTGCTACCTTATCTCAATTTCTGAAGTTTGAGGTGATGAGAACTGCATAATGTCCAGGAGCTAATTTATTCTGCAGAGGATATGCAGGCTTTCAACTATGAGCTGTAACAATCATCTGGAGCCATACACTGAGTAGCGAATATTTAAGTGCAACTGGTTTACCCTAATTTTTGTACTTGTGACCTTGCAACCTAAAAAACATTCGGTATATTTCTGTATGAACTGTATAAACACAGACATTGTATAAATCCACACATTTTAATGTACAATGGAATATAAGGTGAGTTCGCAATTTTAATATGCCATGGGAAGGATTAGATACAGGTAAGTGCATTGACAGTGCCCCTAGCCCAATGGCATGATTAAAATGCATTTTCTCACAGGGTATATGGGTAAACAGATGCAGAGGGAGTTCCAAAATCTCCCAACTTCCACTGAAACGAATATAGATGATGTGCCTCGGGATATTATGCATACAGAGTATTTGTGTGCAATTGTAAATGTCCAAATGGCCTTTAAAATGTAGCTGTAAAAACTGATCCTGGTGTTTGTTCTCACTCAGATAAATTCTGAGTGAGAAAGCAGCAAGAGAGCATCTCCCAGCTACCAGGTCCATGTCCTTTCTCTGTTCAATAACAGTGAGCAGGTAGGCTAAAATGTGCCCACTTCTTTGGGTATTTTGAAATAGATTACAGTGAGTACAAAAGCTATCCATTTTCCAGGTATGCCTAAATTAGTTCCCACAGGAAGACAAACCAAGTCTATGTAGAAGTCTGAAGGAGAAACATTTTTTGTTGAAGAAACAGTTCTGTCATCTGAAACAACTAAACATTTTTCCCTGCTGCGTCTAGAAAGCAATGGTATCTTAAAAACGCAAGAACATAAACAAATCATCATGGAGTAAGCTCAGATCAGTTGCCTTGCAAGACCTGTTCACAAGCATGCACTGTGTTTCCTCCCACATTTATCCCCAGGTGCAAGAACGTGGATAAACAGCTATTAGGAAGAATAGCTTTTTTCTGCAAATTCCCATCTAACCTTACCATTTTTGTTGATGTGCCAGTGACTTGTGGTCAGGTGGAAAGAGGTAAATCAATTAAGAGAATCTATAAGACTTATTATTTGCCTAGGAAGTGATGAGGTAAATTTATCCTGTTAAGTCCCTTAGGGAATATAAGGAGCAACAGAGGTTGTTGAGTTTCAAAATTACCCTTCTTGAAAAAGGCAAATTTTTTACAGTTGCTTCAGCTAGAAGAGAGAAGCCCATCATCAACTTAAAGTACAAGGTGAAATACCTACCCTGATGTGCTGTAGATAGACAGAAGGGGTTACAGGTGCATATTGCAACAGTTCTCCTGAGAAGTACAGGAATATGAAAGAAATATTGGAAAAAATGCTTACAGCCAAGTCAAAAGACATTGAAGAGTCAAACAGAATGGAAGTAGAAGATAGGAGAGCTTTCCATGATTGGTAGGTGGATGGATATCAGCACCAACCATTATGAATCTTTGGCTGTGGAACAAGATTTGTTGATTCAGGTGGGTTAAACATCTGCCACATTTTAAGTGATAGTCCATAAGAACTGCACATGAAAGGAAAGATCTGGGACACTATATCCGTATGGCTGTAGACACAGATTCTATGAGGCAGGTAGGGTGGCAGAAATTAGTATAGTTCAACACTGAAGAAGGTAGAAACTCATTTGGCAGAAGGAGATTTGTCTGGGGAAGCTGCAGTGTAGAATAGGATCCACACAGTGGTCACCATATGAGAAGGAGTTAACACCTCAGGGATGCACACACTGTCAGTTACTGGGGAATTCCCACCCACACCACCCGCACGTGCAGAAGCTGTATCAGACACTGCTCTATTTTAAGTGTTCTCAGCACAACTGCAGCTTTTTCTGAAGTTCAGTATCTTTCCAACAAACACGAAAAAAACCAAACCAACTATGTAACTTTCTGTAATTTCAGAATACCGCATTACTCCAGCCATGTTACCATTTGAGTGTAGATGGAGGACAAAACAGTGGAATGGATCCAGCAAAAGCTAAACAGAAGCTTATCACATTACAGTCTAAATTTCATATGCAGGAGAAAGCAAAGAAATGAAACTACTGTCTCCCAACAGGAGCATACTGCAATACTCAAAGGTCAAGTTCTGATAGAAATGAGAAAACAAAATGCCTTGAGTAGAAGATGATAAGGTGAAAACAGCAATTAGTCAAATCCCTTTCCTTTCCTTTCCTTTCCTTTCCTTTCCTTTCCTTTCCTTTCCTTTCCTTTCCTTTCCTTTCCTTTCCTTTCCTTTCCTTTCCTTTCCTTTCCTTTCCTTTCCGAACCTTTCCTTTCCGAACCTTTCCTTTCCGAACCTTTCCTTTCCTTTCCGAACCTTTCCTTTCCTTTCCGAACCTTTCCTTTCTGAACCTTTCCGAACCTTTCCTTTCCTTTCCGAACCTTCCCGAACCTTTCCGAACCTTTCCTTTCCGAACCTTCCCGAACCTTTCCGAACCTTTCCTTTCCGAACCTTCCCGAACCTTCCCTTCCCTTCCTGAACCTTCCCGAACCTTCCCTTCCTGAACCTTCCCTTCCCAAACCTTCCCTTCCCGAACCTTCCCGAACTGAACCTTCCCTTCCTTCCCTTCCCTGGGTTTGGAATTGAGAGCAGAGACCAGCCTAGGCTGTTTGTGATGGCCTAGGTATTTTCAGCAAGTGGTTCAGTAGCAGGCACAAATCTCCGATCACCCAGCTCAGCTGAACAGGATGGGAAGGGAACCTACTCATTGGCATGCTGGGAGTGAAACAGTTTGTCTGAACAAAACCATGCACTAAAACTCCTCTCTCAGTGTCATTGGAAATTTTGTTGTATATCAGGAGAAATCCGGACAAAAGGGCAGTTCCAAGAGAGACACTACAGTGGCAGCCTAATGCAGTGTGACAGACTGAGTGAAATACCATCTGTAGAAGTAATTTGCTGTATTACCAAAATCTTGCCAGGTAGCTGGTGGTTCTATTAGAAATGGACAATTTCAGGATACCCACAAGTAGTGTGTCACAGAGCATCAGTTAGCACCTGCTCATCTTTACTTTTTATGGCCTCTTTCTACAACTGAAATAGTAAATAAGGTTATAGTTTTCCCTGCTAGTAAATGAAACAGGTGCTGTGTCCATTTTCAAACAAATATTTTATTATACTATTTGACTCAAGAGTTCATCCATCCCAAGAATCTTCACTGCTCTTCTTTGAGTTTTTACAAGACTTATAAAAAAGTCATTACTGCTCATAGCATAAAAATATTTTCCCATTAAAACAGTGGCCTGCTTTTAATAAATTCCAAGGTTATTGTTGGCTCTGGATTTCCAACATGTAACCAAATGAGTATTTTTTTGTGTTTAAGTCCTGAAACTTAATATACTCTGTAAAACTGCTCAAATCCTTCAACAACTCATTTAGTCTATGCAGATGTCAAGAGAGACAAAGCTGTATTTTAAACTATTATATAGTCATGATTTACTTTCATTCATTACTATTATCTCCATAAGCAGGAAAGGTTGTATTGGCAACATTTCTACTGGATTGCTGTGGAAAGAGAAATTTGCCTTCAGTGCTATCAAGAGGATAACCTACTTCAGAGCTTTACCTGCATATGTGGTGCATTTTTTCAGACTGACAATAATGATATATGGGGGCACATTTATTCTTTCTTTTGCAGATGAGTGAGGTAAGTTGTTGATTATCTAACTAGTTTCCTTGAGATAAAATATAATCCATTAAATTCAAAGGAAATATAGACATTGCATTTGCAACTATTGTGATTTCACCCCGTTTTCAAACACAAAAGGTATTCCAAAAAGGTCTATTTAAGTCAGTCTTTCCTGCATCTGAAGGAAGAGCACATTTGACTGTTCTTTCGGCTTCATTCCATGTGGAAGGCTCTGCACTGAACCATGGTAAAATATTTAATTGATTTTCTTTTCATGACCAAAATATTTCATATTTACAGTATGAATTATCTTTCATGTAATATTATTATGGCTCCCTCTCAAGAAGGCACCCTTATTCTGGAACAATATACAAACCACAGCTATCTTGTGCTGCATGTCCCTCCATTTCTGACTGTTTCAGCAAATGGCTGGTACTCACCACTTCGCTGGGAACTCATACTGTACTGGCTTTAACCAAAATTAAGTGATTAATTATGGTGAGGGATTTACCTATGCCTAAGTGACATAAATGCACGGAGAATCCCTTCAGTCAGTCTCCAGCTTGGGTATGACAATAATTTGGTGTACTGAGATACTCTTATCATCAACATTTATTTGGGCTTTTTTAGATTAAAATAGTCATATCTGTTGTGTTTAATGCTGGGCTCTGCACCATCAGAGATATGACCAAAGATTTAACAGCCAGCTAAAAATTAGGCTCCTCTTGAAATGCATCTCTGTATCCTTACGATTTTGATGGGACCCAACAATCTTTATTTTCTCGGAGCTGTGAGCTTCTGTACTTTAAAGATATTTAGTTTACGACACCCTGGGAATACAATGGCAGAGAAGAGACTAACAACAGAACTTCACAGCATCTGAGTTGAGGCTTTCATAGGATTATAGGTAAGTATTTTAGAAAAGCATTCAAAGGCATTAGATGATACAAAGCATACCAGAATTGGGAGAGAGAATGTCAGAAAAAAAGTCTTGCCAGGGGTTTTTCTCTGTAAAGGTGGAAAGATGGTCTTCTTGAAAGGGTGTTTATAAAGGACACCCTTTCAAGAAGGGGTGAAAGGAACTTAACAGTGCATCTAGAACCACCAGCAGAGATGCCTGTCTATAACGTGGAATGTCTTCCCTTGAGTTTGGTTGGCTTGAGTACATTGCTCCACCTGAGGTGGCTGCTCGATGCTTTTGCTCACATAATGTCCACAGAGAGAAAGGCTGACCAGCTCCTGGATTCAAAAAGAAAAGCATCATTATAGGTCAGATAACTCAAAAATGACATTTTGAAGATCAGTTTTCCATTTTTATATTTCTAAAATCCTTCTTACCACCCATGAACATCAGCAAAACCCAGGAGGACTGCAAGCACTCAGCACTGCAGGACCTGGTGTATAATGGCTCAGGGTGACTTTGTTTTTCTCAAATGGAAAGGTTTGGTGACTAAAGGCTCAATCTATGGCCTGTCTCTTGACAGCTATAAAAGCTGCCTGTCCATAGAGTCAATTTTCTAAAAATAAACCCAGCACAGCACTGATGTCCAAACCAGCTTCAGTCACAGAGAAGCCCCCGTGAACTTCCCTAACCAACAGAGCTGGCAGTGTTGCTGGTAGAGGCAATACCCAAGGAGCTGCTGCAGTGGCTGTCCTTGTCATTCCTCAGGAAATTCCTCAGTTGGCAGCCATTTCAGCAGAGGGAGGCTTTCTCCCCGTTTTTTTTTGAAAACTTGTTCCAAGGGTTTCTTTTAACCCTGACCACAGCTTCCCTCTGCGTGCTAACAAAGCAGTGAGCAAAGGAAGCAATCTCCAGTCAGCTCTGCTCTGAAGGGCTGGCAGAAGCTGGAGTGCAGAAATGGGGAAAAACCCGCCAGGGGAAGCAGTGAGGTGCATGGGTGCACAGAGGACCATGCAAGGGGCAGGGAACTGACTCTGGAAATGTTGGCAGCACTCCAAACTGACACCAAACCTGCTGATTGCTGCTTTCTTCAAAGAAGCCTAAATAAATATCTGATAAAGGAGTCAAAAGCACTGCGTGTTAAATAATATGAAATTAGACATTGCACCCTTCTGCAACAAATCCTTCTCTAGCATTCTCCTGGGAAGTGGCAATACAGATATTTTTAAAAGAAGCTCTTCAGCAAAAAGAAATCCTGAAGTGTAACTAAAGCTGTATTGTGTTTATCGCCTTTTCTTTTTTTGGTGAAAAAATGTACCATATGTTAGAGTTATTATAAGAATTAATTAAGGTAAATAATGTTATTATCTCAAGCAGTTTACAGAAGTGGGTTAAAATAGACTGTGTCTATTTTATGTGAGGACACCTAGAAGGATAAACTTAATTTTCCAGACACACAAGAAGGAAAGAATTAGAATCCTTTGCTCTGATCTTTGATCAGATTATATTTAATAAGATGCCTTTTACATACCTAATACGTCGTATTACATTGAAGGGGAGGTAAGGTTGTTTCGTGGCTTTTCATGTGAAAATATATATGTTTCTATTTTGGTTTTTTTAATCATATATTTATAAGATTTTCTGATTTACAGTGTTTGTTTTAGGCATACCACAACAGCCTCATAAAAGGATTTCATGCCAAATCACTGTTATGTATGTTCTCAACCTCACTATAGATTTTATCTGGGAATATGTATGTGCATTCAGTCACTTGATGCAGACCAGCTAAACAGCAATCAGGAAACTTATTTTCAGTATCAAAGTGGAGCTACAACCTCTTCCCCTAAAAAGGTGTTTGCAGACAGGCATCTGGAGAAGCCTATCACTGCATGAGACATCTCTAACTACATGAAGTCAGTGTCTGTCCCTGCAGTTATCTGGGAAGGTGACATCAGCACGCTATTTCAGCCAAAGGATGATATACAGGTCAAAGTTTTCTTACATTTTGGACAGATTTTAATTTAATTTGAAAAGCTATTTTGTATTTGTTGAATCATCCTTTAATTTTCAATTTACTATTTAGAAACATTGCCTAATTTCCATTTTAAAGTGTAGCTGTTGCCCATTTTCTTTATTTGTCTTTGTATTTATAATGCACCATTTTCTGCAGTGATCTCCCCTCCAAAAATAAAAATTACTTGCTCTACTGGCTAATGTCAGTACCTTTGCAAAAAATTTCTCCTACAGAGAATCATAACTCAAATAACAACGATGAGTTCAAAACAGCTTTATAAATGGTGTGCAACTAGACAAAAATATTTGTCAGTGTAATTTCACATCTCTGCCATCTCTTTTGGACAGAGACAGGAGATATGTTTTCCAGCAGCATCTGAGGCAATGGCCTCCACTTTGTATATAGGATTATTTGTGTCAAAGCAATTTTGCATGCTTTTCAGCCGTAATGCTTAAGGGCGGCTGAGCTCTATGACATTTTGCAGTTGCATGCTGGGAGGAGTAGTCCCCCACAGGGCATACTTCCCTTATTAAAGGGATTACAATCTCCCCATTTTCTGCATATCTGATTTAGATCTTCAGCTCCACGCAAGCTGCCAATGCAATCGCTCAGCTGGGCAACATTTGGATGTTTCTCTCTTAGGTTTTCCAGCCTGTTTTAATATATAATATCTGTTCTGTTCAGATCTTGGCTGTGTTGAACTTTCTTTTCTGGAACTGTAAAATATCATAAGTTTGGCTTCCTAGCACCACTGTCTAATGTAATACTCCCTAACCCGTCTTTAAAAAGCCTGCCAAAGTCAGATTACTGCAAACATGAAGATCAGATATGTCTAATATAACTTTAGAAAAACCATGTGCTGTTTCCGCATTGCTATTATTGTTCTGGAAAGAAAAACAGCAACAAAAGGATTTGACATCTACTGTCTGCTCTGGTAGTTGCGGTGGCTGCTTAGAAAAAATAGATATAATGCACGTGGCGGTCTTGCAGGACACTACATTTATTTTAATTTATTTTAATACAAATTCTAACTAGGCTGCAAGTCTCATATACAACCCTATATTGCTTTCTTCACAAAAAACAAAAACAAAACCTAAAACTTTCAGAATGTATTATCTTTCTATATTGAAAGAACTCATGTGTGACACAACCAAAGAGTTTTCCACCACAGTTAAAGGAAATGCCTCCTTCTGTTTCTCTGCCAATCTAACACAAAAATGGTTGCAGTAGTGGCTCAGCAAAGGTGTCTGTTTTTCAGATGTAGTTTTCTGTTTCCCACTGAAGTAGACCCATTGTACAGTTGAAAAAGTACTCTGAAAACTTTTATGTTTTATAAATGTAAAAACAATTGATAATATGCTTTGTATATCCTCAGACCAAAACCTCCCGACTTCAAAAAAATTTCTGACGTTTAGAGACATTAGTAAGGTTGATCAGATAAGGGATATCTTTCTGAGAGATGGACAAATTCTTAAAATTTCATGGAGCTGTGAAAAAACCCCATCATAGTAATATTACTGTAGCTAATTATCATGTCCACAGAGCCAAAAAAAATGTTACATAGCACTACAGATAACTCTTTTTTCCCTGTTATTAAAATGGATGTTACAAGGAATTGTCCAGTCAATAACTAAATCACAGCTGCGCAAAATATCCAGTATAGTAATTATCCTATAGCTACTAGACTTCCCACATTTTACTTCCACGTTCTTCTTCAAGTGTGCAGTCAGTTTTCGTGGAAAGACAAGTTTGAGAGATGCTAACGCAAGATGCTGAAGCCAGCAAGATGAATGGTTACTTTGAAGGATTTCAGTTTGGAAATTATTGCTGTAAAATCAGTGGAACTGACCGAGGGCAAAGAGAGTAGACTTTGGCCACGTTTGTTTGGCACCAGTGACCTAAAAACCTCAGAGAAAAAGAGAATTGTAGCACTGTAATGTTTAGATTGCTTTCCCTTTTGCGCTACTTATGAGGTCTGAGCACCATCCCCTTAAGCAAAGTGGTCATCTCCATAATGCTTTGGGATAAATCTGATCTTTATATGCGGACTTCTCTCCATCAGAAGAAATCACAGCAAAAATACAATTATTTCTGATGAGTGTACAAAGATAGCACACTGATCCTGGGTATTTATTC
This sequence comes from Falcunculus frontatus, assembly GCA_013398115.1. Classification (NCBI taxonomy): domain Eukaryota; kingdom Metazoa; phylum Chordata; class Aves; order Passeriformes; genus Falcunculus; species Falcunculus frontatus. The sequence goes on along the minus strand of VZRV01002362.1, from coordinate 110,973 downwards.
TCCAAACAGTGTTTGATGTGAAGTCTTTGAAGGGAAAGAAATGCAAAAAAGACACCTACTGGGAATTTCTGCAACACAAGATGCCTTTGCTCCTGAAGTACTGGGCATGCTAGTGGCATGATATTCTTTCCATATTTTGTGCTGACTGTATCTTGAAAACTTCTAAATTTTAGCCAGAATGCCTTAGTTTAGTTAGTTGAGCATGGTGCTAATGATACCAAGGTTGTGTGTTTGACCCCAGTATGGGCCACTCACTCTAGAGCTGAATTCTATGATCCTTGTGGGGCATTTCCAATTCAGAATTTTCAGTAATTCTGTGAAAATGGACATGAAGTGACTGAAAAACATGGTGCACTGCTAACAGGACACTTTGCTCTTCACCTCCCAGCCATCTTCTCCCCAGTCCCTACTGAGTGCCACGCTGACACCACTACAGAATTTAAAAAACGCATCTTTTATAGTTTGCATTGCCCTAACCTCCTCTCTTTAAGTAGCCTCCTGAAAGACACGCTGTCAGCAGGGTCTGTCGTGGGGCCTTGCACATGGTTTGAAGGTCAATCACGTTCTGCTTACGTGTATCTCAGGTGAGTGCTCAGGGGTGAGAAGACAGCCAGTTCTGCAGCACTCGGAAAGCAGCAGCTGTCTGGCTGGAAACAGGCTGCGTGTACCCAGAAGAGTAAGAGAAACGCCTCTGAGCTAACCTGCACGTGCTGCCTATCCCACAGCCTCTGGTGGAGTCCTTACTTCCAGCTACACCAGCAGGGACTTATTAAGCACTGATCATTACATCCCTTGGGATGCATTTGTATAATCCATGAAAACAGGACTGCAGAATTCTCCATGCCTTAGTACTGGCCCTGCAACCTCTGGATAAACACTGCTTCTGCTAGCAAGCTATCATCAATTAAAACAATATGCTCAAAGATATTTAATGGTCCCCGTGCTAACCCCAGTCAGTTTCTGAACACTTTGTGGCCAAACTAACAGATTCAGATAATAAATCGGTGCTTTACAAATAAATAAATAAATACCAGAACTATTTCTGTGATTAAACAAACATTTCAGTGGGTGTATGAATCTTGCTAACATGACATTCACAGTCATAAGACAGATACAGATTTTTCCACATTAAGGTTTTAAGATAGGATATGCCATCAGTCCACTCCTCAGACAATTAGCATATTAGCTAAATTTGCTGACAGGCATTCTATGTGAGATTTATATCTCCTCTCAGTCCAAGTGAAATATTTGTCTTTCTGCAATGTTTTCCAAGAACATACAGCATGTTTGAGAACTTTACTGTCCTATTTTGATAACTAAGTCCAAAACTAAGCTTAAAATGAATTGCCCAGCCCAGCTCTCATGAAATGTCAAACTGAAGCTGGCAAAGGAAGATAACAGATCATAAAGGTGGCATTCTCAGGGAGCTAACTGGTGCCATTATGCTTTAGGCTCTCTCCATTGCTACTCTGTGTACCCTTACTTGGAGGGGTTTATAACTTGGCTGCAAAAATGTTTTCTGGGTGAAACTTGGCAGAAAAAGTCTTAACTTGAGCGCGAATGTATTTTAAAACAAATTTCCACAAAAATAAAGGGAAAAATGTGTCTACAGTGAGGCTTTGAGCAATGCATAGTCAAACTGGGAAGCTGATCTGGTAAGCTGCAATACACCCAGGTGAAAAGCCCTGAGGGTTGGCTCTGCCCGTCCTGCCACCATTCCCACAGAGGAATTGACACCACAGCTGCTTTCACCCTGAAAAAGGCAGGTCTCTTCCACCAGCTCAGCTGAAACAGATGTGGGCATTTGGAAGAAGCCACAATGCTTGCAGGGCTGAAAAAGCTTGTCCTCCTTGGAGCAGCTGCAGACACAGGGCTAAGAACTCATGGTCATAGTCTTGCCCCCACTTATAAGAGCCTGTGGAAGAGCTAGAGCCCAGACCTTCCATGGAAAAGATTTGATGGCTCCTCATCGTGTGTGATTTGCAGACACCCTTCTGGCATTCACACCCACTATTCTATGCCACAGAATGAGTGGAAAAAATCACAACATTCATACCTTCTTCAGTGGTGTTATCCCTGCAGGACTGCCAGAGCAAGTCAGATACTTGTTAAGCCTCTTTAAGATTCCCAGTACAAGACACATCTCCGGTTGTTGCCTGTCTCACAAACAGACCACCGCACAATGAAGTAAATTAGCTTAAAGTCACTCAGAGTCAGAGAAAATTAAGTCGTGTCCCACTTACCTGTTCTTTTGATGGCATTTCAGGTACAGTAGAAAGGTTTCAGCAGTCTTAAAATAGTTTATCATTCTGCCATCTTGAATCAGGACTTATCCCAGAGACCCTGCAGAGCAAAGAGCCACTAATTTCACCTGAATATCTGAAATACAAAAGAACTCTTCTGTTTTTATGGCCGGAGTCAGATACCACTTACTTGTATTGCAGCAGTTGTGCTATATGGCAAGGATATATGATATGGCTAAAACACCTCTGTGAGGCCGTGGGGAAGATTGGGAAGGACTCATATACTCCCACCTTGTTTTTAATCATCAAAAATGGTAGCTCTTTTTGAACTAAAGATGTTTGTAAATTACAGCTGAATTCAGGAGAAAGAAAAAAAGTTTCTGATTAATAAGAAAGAAATGTAGAAATTTCAAAATTGTTCAACATTTCCAACAAGAAGTGTTTATTTTTTCTAGATTAGATTCAAAAAGCACATTAAAATATATTCCACAAAAAAAACCCCGCAAAACAACCCACCAACAAAAAGCAAACTGGCCAGAGAAGAAAATGGTGGCATATAGCCCGTAGCTTGGGCCCTCTGTTTGCAAATGAGGAGCATTTTGAACATCCTGTCTTCCTGGAGAGGGCACTCATTCACCTTTGAACAAGTCATTCTGACTTGCCCTTTCTGTCCCCATGAAAGTTTATTTGCTTCAAACCACCCCAGAATTCCCAGTATCTGAGTGGTTAGGGGGTACACTGCCTTGGTTTAACATTCCTGTTCTGACTCAAGCTCAAAGAAAAAGCATCCCCATACTCTCCTTCTCAGTTAAAAAGTAAGAAAAAGAGCAACAACAGGTAAAAATCCTGAAACCATATAACCTTGGTTTCTGCTTTGGCCATTGAGATGAAGAGTCAAGTCATGGACTGAATGAATTCTCACAGACCAAATGTAAATTTTAACAAACCTATACACTTCCACAAAAATATCTGTCTTTAATTCCTCAACATTGTCCAGTAAAATATCATCAAATTAAGTCATTGAGAAACAAGTTCAAACAATGACTTTCACAGAAGATTTAATGTGGTAATATTGTTCTAGTAGAACTAGAGGGTAGATTTATCTAGAAGATCTAGAAGAATTGAAATAGGGTAGATTTGTATTAGCTATTGGCATCGAACTTTATATTATTGTCAAGAAATTATGAATTTCTAGGAATGGCATATAAATGTAGACTAGAAACATTGAGGTCAACGCCTCATTCTACAGCAGGTAGGAAAATCAAGTCCTGATACTACGAATTCAGCTATTTCTGTGCAACATAGCTCCTGAGACATTAACAATTATTAAATTAATCTTCCAGAAACATTTGACTATAGCAGATACATCTTTTGACCCTATCATCTACTCAAACCAGCTGTTAGTAGGGCATACTATATCACGTGTCTTTCAGTGCAGGAGGTCTCAGAAACTACTTCTTTACCAGCTCCCAACATGCAAGCAGAGATGTCCTCTTGGGAGTTCACCTAGATTCACCTCTTATGGTTTTTCTGCTTGTTTCTTCCTGTACACATACTGAAAATGATGCTATATGTATATGTGTACTAAACTATAGGCTTTCCATTGTTTTGTATTGTTGTACCAAGACATTTCAAATGTGCAAATTTTTCCTGCAGAAGACACACCAGTGTTAAAAATATGGGCTACCTCCATCTTTTGGAATCACAGTAAAAATTAGCTTCGGCCACGGGTGAAATTAAATGAAACATATGAATTTAAAACATTTAACAAATAAAACCTTGATATCTTTATTTAAGGAATTTCATGGATGCTACACTTAAAGATAACTGCAATACAAAGAAATGGCAGGGTTAAATGTTGAACATATTATAAGAAAATGAAGTTGACGTGTGTAATCTAATATAAACACTGTTAATTGTTTGTTTTTCTTGGTTTTCTTATGCTCATTCTCCCTCCAAGTCACTTGGCGTTCATTCCTCAGTAAACCAATTACTTCAGGGCTCTATTAGATTTACATTCACTGCTCTCAGTCAACTCTCTTATACGCATGAAACCTTACTCATGACATGCAAGAAAAAGCCTGAAGAGACCTGAGATCCAGGGGATTGGCCAGGTTTGATAGGAAATATGAAACTGAACTGCTGCTAAAGTCAGTCTTTTCAAGACTGTAAGGAAGTCCTTTAGAGGCACTCAGAGCTTAACTTGCTGTGACTGCAGTGGCAGTGTTCAAATGCTCAGGATTGGATGGAGAACTTAAAACTCTTCCTCACCATTTTAGGTTTCTGTTCTAGTTTGTCATCCACCAGCTCAGACACTGGACATCCAAACAGTCCTGCACATAGCTGGCTAGTGGAGGGTCAGGATATGAGAGGGCATGAGGAGAGCCTCCTGACTGATGAAGGCTTTTGAAAGCTCAGCCATGGTCATCAGCTGCATCCTTACAAAAGGCCAAACAACATTCGAACTCCTTTGAAAGGAAACTGGGTTACAATCTTCTAGTAGGAGATCAAAGCAGCAGCTTAAAATTAGTTATAATTAATAAGCTTGACAGCCTTTGAGATGGCTGCCATTTTGTCTTTACTAAGCTGAAAGAGGACTGCTCAATACTGGTGTTTTTCTTTGCCTCTGCACTTAGTGTCCATTCTCCCACTTTCTGTCTCAATACAATAAGATAAAATTTTGTTACAAACTCTGCTATAATTTCTCGGTAATCTGAGAGCATAACCACAGCTGCAGTTTTGAGGTTACAAGCAATTCCTGCTACTGGCAACTTTCCGTCAGTCTTGTTAAGAAAGTTGCCACAATTTTACCACAAATAGTAAGCCTGTGGCATACTCCAGAACTTGCATACAGTTGCCGTTAGCTTAACAAAGTGATCATTTCTGTTAACAATAGCTCTCTAAAACTGCTTGAAAGTCAGGCTTCAGCCAAGCCAATCTGGTTTACATTATGCAAAGTACTTTAATGTGAAACCTTTTAGTAGAAATCATCACTAGAGTCACTTTGAGATTATGCCTCCTATCTGCAAGACATGAAAAATTGATTGTAATACTTGCTTTTTGGATTATTTGTACTGCTTTATACACACACAAACACACGCGCGTGCACACACACACACACAAAAGTCACTGGAAGCATGTTTAGCCAAAACTTCAGTACAAGTTATTTTGTAAACATTATTGAAGTGCGTGTTCAGCAAATCCATTTGGCTGCATTAGCTCATACATTCATGCAGCTTCTGAGTCCTTCTGCTGTGTTACTTGCAGTACAGAAGAAAATCTATACTAAATTGTGCTTCTGTTGCCTTTTGATTTCATGGGTTATATAGATCTTATATACAAAGTCAACAACAAAAAATCTAAATCTATTAATACATAGTGATATCTAGAACTAGGTAAAACAGGCCTGGTTAAGGATTTTTAATGAACTGTGCTAAAACATCATCTAAATTGATTAATTTGGACAAAGTTTCAGTTTCTAATGACTTACTTTGCTGAACACTACTGAAACATTGTGAATCATTGTGGTTTTCATTACATTATTTCTTTTGTTATATTTGCAGAAGTATAAAATTAACTCTCCAAGATAAATTACAGTTTAATTAATGATTTTAAACTAGGACATTCTTCCTGTAGTCCATAAGTCTCACACTTAAATTTGAGTTACATTTTCAAAATGACTAAAAAGTTTTCTGTAGAATGTTAAATAAGTGATATTTTTTATCAGAGCTGTTTTTGCAGCATGTCCAGTCATTTGACATGTACTTTCTCAGAGGCACATGTAATCAGGCGTATCATTACATGTAAATTTTGCTTACAGTCATGCTTCTTCTTGTTTTATTAGTTAGCATATCTCTGAGAAGCATGGAACAATTTAAACACAGAAGGATTGTGGTTTTGATCTAAGAAAACATTGTGGCTGGTCATATAGGACAAGTTCTTCCTCAAATACTAAGGAAATATATATATATATATTTAATAGCAAAAAAATTCACCTCTTCAGCAGGTTTTAATTTTTTTTCGAAGGAGTTTGACAATATATCAAATTGACCAGTCATTTAATACTGACACTGTAATGAGGCTGCCTTTGCTCAGGATTATATCATTCTCTCCATTACTGAAAAGACTTTAGCCCAACCATCCATTTTATAGTGTTTTCTTTACTAAAAAGTAGTGTGTTTTACTGATAAAAATAGAACCAGTCTGTTCTGCACGGTGAAAATTAATTTTCCAAACCTCTGCTATTTTAAAGGCTGGAACAATGGTGAATCTACAAATCCCAATTAATTTCACTAGTGTTGGATGTCCTTGAAACAAACAGATGCTGGAGTTCTTTTTTTGTACTGCTCAGTGTGAATTTTTGGATTCTGGAAACCAGTTAAAAGTGATAGGACAGTTACTGGGAGCTTTCACTTACATCACCTTTTAGACTTTAACTATCATTACACTGCTTAAGTTTGAATCGAAATAGCACCCAGAAAGACCCCTCACTATTCATTCCATTCCTTCTGACAGTGGAATTCTAATAGAATGTGGTTCTAATACAAAAGAAGTGTTGAAAATAAATGGACAAACACTGAGCTGAAAAACATGTAAGCATTTGCTTCCAAAATCTTTATCTTAGGAGTAATCTCAATTTTTTAAATACCATTAGTGCCAGTCACACATGCATTTGATCATGTGACATCCAGCTTGGGCATAATGATAGAAGAGATTGCTTTCATAAATCTTAAGACTAAATTAACTGATCTCTAGGTAATGAAGGTCTTGACTATCAGTAAAATATCTCCTCAGAATGATTCATCTTCAGAAGAACTTATTTCTTCCTCATCCGAGGGCAAGTTAAATTTGGCACACAGCCCAACAGTGTTTAGACTAAATGTAGTCTTAATTAACACTGTTAGGACATACTTTTAGTGGTCTGTGGCCATGTTGATGACTTCAAAAATCCTCTGACTACGTTTTTGATACAGAACCAGGTGCTACATTACTAATATTGTGGCACTCGTTCACTTTCAGACTGAGGTTGAGGCACCCTCTTGCCTATGGGTTTGAGTCCATCCCATACTGTAAAAAGAATAATCATCTTAAAATACTACAAAGAAACATGGATTTGGATGGCTTTCATTACCCAAAGAAAGTGGAGAGGTTACAACCGTGTTAGTGAGTTAGGAGTTTTCCCCACTCATAGTACTATATTTATAAGCCAAAACAGAGTTTCTTGGTGGACTTATGACATGATTTGGTTGCTCTTCACAAAGTGAACAAGTTTTAAATATGTCTTGCAGGTTTCTGTAGACAAGATGTAATGGTTCTGCTGAGACACACCACATTCCTGGCTCCCAATGAGGTATTTAATCCTTACCATCTTTCTCTTTTCTAGTTTTGAGCCTTCTTTACAGATAAAATATTACACCTATTGATAATCAAGTTGATTTAATTAAAAAAAAATCTTTCAGCAGATCAGCCTTCTGGTCAGTCTCTAAATTACCCTGTTAATGCGGTCTCCTGATCAGACTGCTGTAGCTGTGCATGAATTCCTTCTTTTCTCAGAACAATACAGTATATATTGTTATAAGGAAATTTTAAAAGCAGCAATGTAGCATTAAATTACAAAGATTAGCATTTATGCAACCATTCAATGTCCATGGCACAAAATGATAGTCTGCAGTAATATTCCTCCAGGAAGTATTTCCTTCTTGAAATGCTTGGGCTACTTTTCTGTCATGAAAGAATTGACTGATCTTTCGTAACATATCAGCATGAGTGAAACTGACCACAATGCAATCAGCACAACCCTTGTTCTAACTTAATTTGCACAAGTCCATTTTGCCAAGACTTCTGATAGACTTTGTCATGATGCACCAGTGAAACAGAGTAGTCCCTTAAACCATGAGTCCCTGCTCCAGATCTTACTGCCCTTCTGTGAGGTGGTTTCTGTGTTTTTCCAGTCCCACACTCAAATATCTTTTCTTTCTCCTAGAGACTGAGAAGCTTGACTACACACATCACATTGCACATGAGTTCCTAACCAGATGCAACAATCAAGCAAAAGGAAAGTCATGTAACAAATGGCAAATGAGACAAACCTTCTGATTATTCACTCATTTCATATTTTTCAACTCAGTTTAATAATTTGCAATTCTTTTCACAAAGGAATTTGTCTTATAATCTGCACACAGTAGCTAAGCACTTCTTCATAGCTCTAGCCATTCACTGTAAGTTTCTAACAAAGAAGTTTCTTTCCAAGACAATCTGAGGCTTTTATTCTAATTCACACTATCATTAGGATATTTTACTGTCTAATCCAAACAGATAAACCATTAACCATAAACCAGTTAGAGAGAAGGAGATCACAGAAAAGAATTTAGACATCACATGTAGAAAACAATAGGTAAAGTCTGAAAACCAGTCTCTGATGAGTTCTCATACACCAGGGTTTACTGTGTCTGTGAAATGGTTCTGCACTTTATCTCAGCTGCTGCTTCAGTTAATGCTTCCCTTGTACTGTCCAAGAGCAACTCTTCACAAGATTGACTGACACCAGGCAGTTAAGCAGATATTCAAAAGGTTGCTTAAGACTACAGAAAGAGAAGTGCTTCCGCATTTGGGCCCATGTGAACAATATAAAACAATTAAAGCAATTTCTTCCACTTCAATATTTCCAGTTGAAACTTTCCTTGCTGTTACATATCTATAATGTCTACGCAGGTTCTGTTTATGTTCATTAAATACATGCACAAAGTTTATCTTCAAACAGATTTCCTAAATGCCCTTTTATCTGCATGTGGTTAGAAAGCCTGTCCCAGAGTGTCACCGGCCCATATTCACCCCTGAAGCATCCAGATGAGGTGGAAATTCAGTCTCTGAATTTGCCATGTTTCAAGTGGTTCTGTGCTAATCACTGCATCTCCTGTAATTTAAATTGTTTTTTAACTTCATTGGGAAGAAATCCAGAGCAAACTCTTTTCCCTGTTACCATCAGCAGAAGCTGTTGATGGAATATGCTCAGTCACAGTAGACCAGCCAGAATGAACAGACTGTGGTTTCCTGTTCCAAGGAAGGAAACAATTGGTTTTTCCCGCAAGCACATAAAAGAGGCTGCTGCTTTGTAGGTAAACATAAGGAAAGGTGTGTAAGCCACGTACTTCCTTCTGCAGCCAGCTCAATACTAAAAGACCAAGATTATTCTGTATGTATCTGAAATGAATTCAGGCTCAAGTAACTCAACAGGAAAATCCAACTGCTGACAAGCTATAGTTCTTGAAATATACACCATGTCTCTGCTTTAAGCAGTGGAAAATTTACCTGGCAGAAGTACAAATTCTGATGACACAAACAACTGGAGAAGATAATAATATTTAATTCTTCTATATCTCCTTTAATTTTTAGCTATAAAAACTATATATAAAGATAGAAATTTTTTTTATGCTGCATTTTCAAAAAAATGAAATTATTTCCTGCTTAAAATTAAAACCACAGCCAATTATGCATTAAAAATCAAAAGCAGCTAGATTTCTAAAGGGTTTTTTTTCTTCATTAGATGGATTAAGGTGTATACGGAAAATCTTTTTAAAAAAACCCAGGAGTCATCATTTCATGCCCTGATCTAGACAGTCAGCCTTAGAGAGATTTCCTACAAATGACACGTTGCACATCCTCAGTACCCAGATTTGGCAGATCCAAGAAAAAAATTCATGATTCAGTTACTTTAAATGTTCCACATTTTCATAACAGATGATTGACAACAACCGCTGGATCTATAGTGGAGTGTTCCAACTTTGGATACACATCTGCTGAGCTGCAGGTACTTAGAAGGGAGCTTTCTCATTCACATTTTAACAACACTGAAGAAAATAAACCACAAAAAATCTATACTTTCAGGTTTTAATATCCGCCTTTAATTTAGCTTGCTTAGTATTGCTGACCATTTATCGTCTTACATTATTTATATTGCCTTAAATGTTCAGTTTCACCTGAAAAAATAAGGTGGTTGGACTACACCCCATCAAAAGTCTTGCAGGCTGCATCATGTCTAGGGAAAAAGGGCACAAAATAAATCTGCACCTGATTTTAGGGCGTTATATGTCAAATTTGGGCTTTCTTACATTTTAGGGAACCAGAGGTAGCTTTGGGTAACTGTGGTCTTATGCCTGCAAATGGAATTGTTATTGACTTTTCACAGTCTATTTTATCTATTTTTATATGTATTTTATATACATATAAACTATATAACTAATATTCTGTTTGCCTGTAATTTGAGAAAAGCACATGTAACTTTTGCAGCCATTGAAGTGCTGTGATAGTAGATGAAGCAGAGGTATAGAAGCAATCCAAGGTCTCATCAGGTCTCTTTTTTAAAGTGTCTTGTCCTGGCTACTTGCTATTGTATGGATTTTCCTCAGTAGTCTGTGAACGGTATTTCAGCTTTCCTGTACATACTTTTCTTGGCTTACTTACTAAAAAGCAAACCACCATACCCTCACTTGTTTTTATAATTTCCTTTACTCATATTATCCCTTTACAGTGATCAGGAACCACAGAGGGCCTTCAGCTCTCGTGAAACACTGTAAATAAGCCTCTTGGTACAGCAGCATCCCAGAGGTCATGCTTCCCCAAGAGTAGTCCCCACCTAAGTCAAGAAGGCTGTGGCCACCAAGTTCGGTGGGAGTAGGATGAGACCTTAAGGCTTCACCAGTTACCAAGTTGTTCAGCTGCCTCGATGCTGGTAGGAGAGCAGGAGCTTGCACAACACGGGGATGTAGGGGTCCTCAGTTTCATACAGCCTTGCAATGTTAGCCTCATCAGAGAGCCTGATAATCCGCAAATGATACTCTTGGCTCTTTGCACTGTTGCCTGGTAATGAAAGCAGAGAAAGGATTCCAGCAGTGAGCCATCACCCTTCAGTCCTTAAGGGAAAACACACATATGAAGAGAGGCACACATATGACTCCCCATATATCATGAAACGTCTGGCCAGAGCCATGGTTGGCCTGTGGAAAATCTTATCTTGGTTGGATTAAAATATACCTCACCTCTTAAGCCTTTTTCCTTCATGAATGTAGTCATCTTGTTACCTCAGTGAACCACATTTTATCCAATGCCTCGTATGTTTGAAAAATTATATGGTTAAGCAAGACATTTCATAATCATTAATCTATAGTTAACTTAGCCTGCTGTATTATGCAATACTATGAGGACCAGCTGGGGCCCACTAACCAGAAAGCACTTTTATGGTTTCTCTTAAGGGCCATTAAATCAACGTGATGAGAGCACAGCTGGAAAATATCCTACGAAAATTGTATCAGATCCCACACAATACGTAAAGGGACCACTCCGTGCAACTGCAGACTCAGCACCAAGCACTCTCAGCTGAAACTGCAGGTGGAGGAACATTTACAGCACAGCCCATATCCAGTCCTGAAAATGCCTGCTGCCTCTCCCTTTTCCCTTGTCTATGGGGTTTTTCATTTGAGCCTCACTAACTGCTATAATTGCTGTGGATCCCTTAGGGGTAGATTAATGGGATCATCCGAGCAGCCTTGTCGGCAATTGCCACGCTGCCTGCTTAAGCTGTACAAGGTGGAACTTCCTAACACCAATGCAGGGGAAGCTGACAGTGCAGCCTCCTTTACCTCAAGGACACTCTGGCAGGGGCCTGGAAATTGCACATTTTCTTCCTTCACATTTTGAAATAGAAGGCAGAAAAGAGGAAAAAGCTATTAATCCCTGAAACCCACATGTTTCACGACTGTTCACACATCATAGATAATGCAAAATAATTAAGAAGGAATGCTGTAACTGAGTTAGAACGTCCTGCAGAATTAACATCTGATGAAATAAAGCCGATTAGGAGGTGAAAGGCATATTAATCAGAATAGAGCAGACAAAAAGCCCCTCACCACTATACCTAGTTAATGGATGTCTAATGCATTTTAAGCCTCAGAGAAATTTCTTTAACACCTTTCTTAAATGTCTATTAGGACCTGATCCTAGGAGTCTGTTGAAGCTAGTGTAGTTTTGCGGTGGAATTAACAGTCTCTGGATCAGATCCATAAATGAATCAAATGAAAATATGGGAGAAAGAGAAGAGCTAAGTTTTGAAAGGTCTCTGAGGGTAGGGGCAAAGGAGAGGAAGCGCAGTCCAAAAGGAACATTGCAAAATAAAAAACAAAATGAACCAAAACCAAGCACATTTCTGGGAGATCCCAAGCAGTGCTCCATGGGTATTTTCACACACTGGTCTAAAAGTAATCATTGCACATGTCTGATAATCACAAATTCTGGGGTGTGGTCTAAATACATATTAGAAAAACTTGATATGAGAGGTGTTATTCCTACCAGACCTTACATTCAAATCTCTGCAAGGCATAGACAGGTGTCTTCCTACTTCTAGGCACAACTGGCTGCAATACAGCCGGATGGTTTATACATCTAGGCCTATCAAAAATGTTTTTTATTCGTGTTTCTTTCCTGTCTTCGCCAGAATGAGCAACCCACACAGTCTGCTTCCCTTCTTCGCTCCTCTTTATTTGTGATACTCTGCTGTCTTTAAATAAGATGCTTCTAAAACAGCTGCTCTCTTCAGTGCTGCAGTATTACCAAATAGCTTAGGGTAGCCACTAAAATGAAACAAAGGAAAGAAAAAACAGACTGGAAATGCGTATGTGTGCGAGGGAGGGCTTTGAAGTAGAAATGAAGGCCACTGCCAAATTAGAACTTAGCTATTGACCACAGCTAGCAGCTTTCCACTTGCGAAGGGAACCATAATCTTAAAGGATCACATTTTGGCAGATTGCACATGGACAGTAATTACAGAATAGCACATAGTCAACATCATGCACGTATGAAAAATACATATGCATTTGTAGAATAAAAATGTGTATATATGTGTGTATTTGAATATACGTTATGTGTATGATTTATACCATGCATCTTAATCTGTGCTGTATTTCCTATGCACATGATATTAGGTACACACACAAACATAACATATATCTCATTATTTCCATACGGCACTTTGATTAAAATTCCAGAAAGATCAATCCCATCAAGACATCTTTTTCCCTGTCACCCCTCCAGACAAGGCAAAGATGTTTTGCATAGCTTTTCAAGACCGGAGGACACCCAGAGAAAAGATTAATGAAACCTTTTTCTGAACCGCTAAAGTCTGTGGAAGATTTGTCACTGTCTTCAATGGGTGCAGGATCAAGTTCTTCTCAGATTGAATAGGAAGACTGGGATCAAACATTAAAGCAAAACTCTGTGCTCGAGTGGAGAAAGCAGCACCTTCTTCTTCCTGGGATTTCTTTATAGGATTGTGTATCCGTATAGCAGGAGCCACAGGGAAGAACAGTTTGAAGCGAGGAGGGGAGAGAGACAAGTGGGTGACATAACAAATATCTGCCTCTAGTCAATGCACTCAAAAGAAAATTCTGCTTCACACTGTGCTATCTTTTCCTTCTTGTCCTTGCATCTTCTGGAATTGCATTGAAAACAAGTCAAGGTCTTTATGGAAAATCTCCCCTACAGACACAATGCTGAAGACTAGAAGCATAATACAAATGAGATTCAGAGCATGGCTGAGGACAGAGGCAGCTGGTGCTCATATTCAATAATTCTTTAAGATTTTATGTCTCCCCAATGGTATTCTTTGTGTGTGTAAAAGGTTCCACATTTTCCAATGAAAAGAAGGTTTAAAAAGAACCTCACTTAGTTTTCAAAAGTGCTATTGGTTCTTAAACATATTTTGACAGGCTTGCCGCTGTTGAAATATATTGACATAACCAAAGCAGAAGTACCCTCTGCAGTAGGTTCTTTTTACTGAGGAAATCTGAAATGAGTTTCCAAACCCAAAGCAGGGGAAGTACAGAATTTTTGAATTTTAAAAACACAGAAAGTGAAGCCTCCCTAAGGTATACAAAAACGTAGAGGGAGAAATTCTATCTTCCCAAGTTTTGCCAAATGAAATGGGAAGAGGGTGAATTAATTCCTTTCAGAAACAAAAGAGAAAATGGGGGAAAAGCTTGGGTCATGAGCACCAAGCAGGCAACAGCATTTCACGCTGCTGCATGCAATCTCTCCACAGGAAATGCAGTTTTGCCCAGGGTACTCTTGGCCTGTTGGAGTATTGTGCCTTTAGACCAACACATGACACACAGGAGAAACCAGCAGAAAGCTCTTGTACGATTGTCCATTCATACGTGCCACACTCATAACTGTTATGACATGTCAGGTTTACCAGCTATGTGAAAAATCCCACTAGACTCTGAAGGACTTGCAAATATAATCCAGTTCAGATTCATATTCCACTATCAATGGCAACTAATGAAAGAAAGGACAGCCCCTGACATTCCAAGAGGATATCTTGTTGTGTTAATCCTTATTCATATCCAGACCACCAAAATGTACAAAATGCTCATAATCCCTTAATAATATTTCAAGAAAATATGTGGGTAATATGGCTTATTCACCTCCATTAAATATGATCAGTGCTTCAATATTATTTCTTTTAAGATTTCTGTAAATATTTCATGATCCCTTAGATCAAAATCTGCTCCTTGCAATTTTGATCCCATCTGTTTAATTTCACTCAATTTCTTCCACTTTAAAGAGTATTTTTTAAGAAAGAATATGTCTTTTCTCTTCTTTAAATACTTCCTCCTCATCTTCCATCCAAAATCAATATTTTTAATTGAAAATAAATTTGATTCAGGGTTTCTGGCAAACTCATATGTTCATCCTTGATACTTTATTCAAAATGAAAGAAAATCTTGAGGTCCCTGCAGAATTAAATTCCAGAGCTAGTAAAAAATTCTTACAAGAGATTTTTCAAAGCTAAATGTTGAAGTTTTTTTGGGTATTGACCCAAAAGCAGTGAAATACACAGGTAAGCTAGGGACAATGAGCATAAAGAAGATAACAAGAAGAGAGAACAAAAATCTTCCTAAGTCCATTGACTACAGTTTGGAAATTTAGAGGTATTACTGGAATTCTATGAAGAATTGGTTCTTCTACTCTAAAATTAAAAAGTAATGGTACAAGGATTTCTCCATTCTGTGTTCCCTATCAGAGAGATTCAAAGAAGGGCTACATGAGCAACAGGACACTTTGTTTCAATATAACTGATAATTTAACTGGATCACTTGCTCAGAAAAAGAACCCAACGTACAAAACCTTTTAAAATCTGATGATTTAACTAAACCACAACCCCAAACCTGGTAACAAAAATATTCCTAAGTGAAAGAGTGCTTGTTTGCAGTTGCCATTTGGTACTGTCCAGTATGTGGCTTCAAATTCTATGGCATAAGTTCGACTTACAATTCACCACAGGCTCAGCCTTCACTTTCATGGGACTAGTTCATGAAGCTAGAACTCAACAAATTAAATTAAATAGGCAGTTGCAAGAGTCTCACGTCTTCTGATTGTAATGGGTTGAGTACAGATCACAGTTTGATGAGACAGGTCTTGTATTATGTGTCTGATGTCATATGGAGGGAGCCCTTCGGTGTCAAACCTGCTGTCAGTGAAGTTTCTCAGCTATCTGGTCATGAACATTCTCAAAGCACACAGGACCTTATGATATATCTAGGACTCACAAAAAACCCCCACAAACAACCTGTTTTCTCTTCTAACTTGAATCAGGTTCCACAAAAAAAAAACCCAAACCAAACCAAACAAACAAAAAAACCCCAAAGCAAGAATAAGTATTTTGCCTTGAATTCCTCCCTTTTGTCAAGACAGACCCATTTTACACTGAAAACCCAGTGAACAGAGTAGTCAGTCATGAGTTAGAACACCTGTCTTTAGCTACTAATTCTCCCTGAAAGGCAAAAAAGTACCCAAATACCACGCTACTTTTGATATATTCTATGATGAAATTATTTAATATCAAGTTACTACTTAGTCTTTGGGAAAGACACAAAGGAGAACTAGTAACTCTGCCCCTATAGAATTACTGTGAGGGAGCTCACCAAGGTGAGTCAGACCCAGATTACAGCCTGAAAATAAAATAGTTTACTAGAATTTAGGTGAATTCTTTAATTGTATGATAGCATTTATTTCTGTTTTCCTTTTCCCTTATTTAGTCCATTGCATGTTTCTACAGTTCACCTGAAAGGTGAGAGAACACAGTAGGCACCACCATCTCCTCCCACGTTTTCATAAGGTCTGGCTTAGTGAATTTAGAAATGTAATCCAAAGTAGAAAAGCACTGTCTTTCAAATTCAGCTCATCTATATTCTGAACATTGCTCACTGATTAATACACTACACAGAATGCTTTTCATGGATGCCATGCTTACATCTCTCTCCCTCTCTGCTGTGCAAAGAGTTGGCTTGGATATAGGTACTATGAATTAGACCACTACCGTGTCCAAATATTATTGTGATGCAAAAGGTCAGGTTGATGACCCTTTGAAAATGTCTCCTTAGTCCAAGAATCTATTCTACCACTAAGAAATGGACATTCCTGATGACATGCTGTTAGCGCACAAAGGAAAATCTGATCAACTCCCTCCTTCACTCCACTTTGCAAATGACCTTCTGCTTGGGAAAGCATTGTGTAAGCAATATTTCTTTCCTGATATAAGGAACATTACCCAAAATGAAAACTCAGCCCTCTCTTTGAAAGACTTTGGTCTGTGACATTTCCTTTTAAAAAGCACGTGAGTATGCTGATTCTCATCTTATTCATACCCAACCTTTACAAATATCAGTGGAATTGCTATGAATTTATACTGCTGTAAATACTTAAACACAGTGCTGAGTTCTCATTAGAACTGATATTTTAACCCATTAACTTATGAACTATCAACATGATGGGCTGGTCCTTAATTTACCATGAGATTAGACCAGCAGGCAAGGAGCCAATAGAAAAATAGCTATCACTTTTATCACTGCCTGAGCTCCTCTAATACTTTTAGTTGTGTTTTAGTTGTATACACTTGTATTTTGGCATTTGGTGACAGGACGAGAGTTTCTCAGTGTCAATATCATGAAAGATAAATTGCATCCCCTATTAATATTCTTTTATGTAATACACATACATAAAGCTGTGGGGATTTAAACAGGTGTATCCTTCATTATAGGGATATAAAATGTGTTATATAATGTTGCTACCAAACACTTTAGACACTAAACAGTTGCTTACTTTACAAATTGAAACCTAAAAGAAGTTGAGAGGAATTAATTAGAAGAAGTATGACTCAAACAAACAAATAAAACCACCAAAAAACCAAACCAACCAAACAAAAAAAAAGCCTAACAAAACTAAATAAAAAGTTTTCTCCTAGGTTCAGCAACTTTGGAGCAATTTCCCCTATGTAAGTCCAACTAGCAGAAATGACAAGTCAGCTCACGAGCTTACAGGTTGTAAATGTAACTAGATGACAGAAAAATAACATTGAACATTCACTTCTGAGTAAACCAAAGAGATATTTTAAGGGTAGTTTATACATTCTTAGTTTCTTACATGATGTAAGCACTAAAATAGAAACTTTCCCAAATGAAATGGAAATATCATCAGCTATCCAGTTTGCCTTTAAAGGCTTAAGCTATAGGACTGTGCTTGTATGTGTTTGGGTGTTTTCTTCCCCAAAAGATTATCAAATGGCAGCCAGAGGCAGCTCAAGGTATGGGGTCTACTTCCCTCAGGCTGTCAATCACATAGCAGCTGCCATTCATCTAAAACATTTGTTTGGAAAAAAAGATGTCTTGTCTACTTTTTAAACTTTGTGTAAATAATTTTTTTAGGCAGGACTAAGAAGCACTGAAACGGGAAAAGCTGCTCCCTAATCCATTGATGTCAGTTACATTACACTGCATAGGAAGGAAAGGAAAGTCAGGAAAAAAAAAAAAAACGCTTCTCCACAAGCACAATTGCATTTAGAACAAAATTTTCAATCAGCATTCTGGGCTGCTTCCCTAGCAACTAGGAGAGAGATTTTTGCCTGGGAACTTCAGAAAGCAGGTCACACAGCAAACAATCCCAGAGGAAATACTTACAATATGATTTTGTAGAAAAGCATGGATGATCATGGTATTTGGTATTCACGATTAGTCTACATCTGTTTTGAGTGGTTATTGATAACACAGCAACAGAACTTCAGTGATGGTATGGTAAAAGCCATTGATGTTGTCTGGAAAAACACAACATGAAGGACTAATCTAAACTGATCAAGGAATGAGAAGCCATCTGGGACAAATTCAGAGCGTAAAACGGGAGTGACATTTTCTTTGAGGACCTTACCTGTACTTGCACAAACAAGAATCTGAAAATCTGAGCTAATGGAATTTTTTTAAAACTGACACTGAATGGGGCTCTAGGTTTCTCTATGTTTTTGCTTACAGCTGTTCAGATCAACTTTGAGAGAACACCAGTAAGGTCAGAAGAGAGAGTTCTATCCAAATAAAAAAATATAGCTCAGTTTAGTCAAAGAAGAAAGGACATCTAAAAATGCAATAAAGAGGTACCAAAAAAAAAAAAAAAAAAGCAAGCCTGTTTTGGTCTTTTGGGGAAAACATATTGATATTCTTATGTAAGTGACTGTGTTGAGCATTGCATGCTTTAAAAAGTCAAGATTAAAACAAGCCATTAAAAGTAGTTTTCAGCTTTTTAAATTGACATTTTGGCACTAGAATTTAGAACAAATTTCTGAAGCTCTCCATAAAACAGAATTTTTGTGTCCATTCAGTTCTTTTTCTGGCCCACATTGAGATATAATGGTTATACCATATGAAGCAATTTTAACTTTTGAAAAATACATAGAAAATAGCAGCCAAACTCATAGGAATCTTAGAAATAATTTAGCCCATTTAGAAAACTCAAGGAACTCTCCACAACAATATCAGTTGAAGCCAACTAGAAAATAAATTCATTTTAATATCCAAAGACAGCATCACATCTGATTGCAAAAAAAAGAAAACTGAAAGCTGCTTAAATGCCAATCTTTTTACCAGTCATGTTAATAAAACAGGTCTTAGGAATAAAAATAATTGTCATACCAAGAAAAGAGTTTCTTTAATCCAGCATCATGTGTACAGTATTAGCCAGTAATGGATGTAGTGAGACATTATAAAAAGACAACTTTTCTAAAATAGCCCTTTTTCTGGCTTTCCTTCCTGTGCACCATCTCTTAGGGACTTGCTGAGGCAGAAGCTGAAGCCTGACCATCAACTGTAAAAGCCATGGATAGATCTGTTTTCCCTGAAGACACATAATTGGTTTTGGACTTGTTTATGCTGTGGCCCTCCACAGCATCCTGTGGCCATGAAAGCAAACATTTGATAATGTATTTTAATTAACTAGACTGATTTTTCTGGCCCAATTTAAGTCCATTTCATCTCAATCCAAAATATTTCAGCTGTGGAGGAGGGAGTGTTAGATTTTTTGGGGGGGGTGGGGGGGGGGTTTGGTTTTTTAAGATCTTGCTAGAACAAATAAGGGTAGAAAACTAGGGTTTTGTTTGGGGATGTTCTTATTGTAGACCCAAAGACTTTTAAAAACATCTAAGATAAGATTACTTTTAATGCAAACCACAAGAACAGGAAAATGAAGTCTTGATTTGAGTTGTAGTTCATATCCTATCATGTGTATGAAGTCATTGGATCACTGGATCTTTAAAATTTTATGGGTAGTGGACCTCAAATGTAAGCACTTCAGCTTAGCCTAAAATATTGCTAGGCACCAGACTTTATTATCATTATTCCAGTACAGCCGTGTGCAATCTCCCCATGTAGGGGTTACACATACCTACATAAGAGATAGAGAAAGGACCAAAAAAAGAGAATTGTCTCAAACTGTTCAGATAAAGAAGGAGAAAAACTCACCTGATTCCGTGGCCTCTTCTAGGACTTCAGAAATGGGTAGGGAAGGTTCACTCAAACAATTTTTATTATTCCAGAGACAAGAACTAGGGAGAAGGTAGATATGCTTGCATGAGAGAGCAATTTCCAATGCAGCACTAGCCAGCACTGATTGCAACTAGAATCTATCATCTATTTTGGTTTTGGTTTTGGTTTGTTTGGGTTTTTTTCTCTATAATGGCTGCCAAATAATATCCTACTACAACAGGTCAAACTTTCCTTAACTACCACTAAATATCAAAATTAAACTGAGGATGCTGTCAAATCCCTCTGAGAGTGTCAGAACAGGAGCAATCCCAAGACAACTCTAAGAAGGGACATGATATGCCAGAGGACGATGCACTGGCTGGATCTGACAGACATAAAACACGCTTCCGTGGTGTCAGCAGGCAAAACTACTGCTGAATCTTTGCAGTCAGCAAGCAGACTTTCTTTAGCTGTAAGGACAACTGTTTGGGAGACTAGGCCATCATCTAAGTCGTCTCTCTGTGTAGTGGTTTAGTTCACATTTCCTACTTTCTGTGAGATAGGAGGTTTGAAGAAAGGCAAAGCAGGCTTAAACTTAAAGAATATGAAAGAAAGTTTATTACTAACAGAGTTAAGAGTAAAATGAAATAAGAGATTAAGACAAAAATCCCTTTTTTGTCCAGCACCCCCCTCCTGCTTCCTCCAGCACAAATAATAACAAAACATGGGATTTTGGTCAGCATTCACAATTCTTAAAAGTCTCTCTCTGTTACTTGAAGAAATAGATGTCTCTTTTACATCGCGTGGTTTTTCCCAAACTGCACCAGNGAACAATCCTCTTTTTCTCGGGTTCTGCGATGGAGAAAACCTTGCTTCTCTTATGCTGCTCGCACTTGATGTTATTTTACAGTTCAATATAGGCTGAGTTGGTTGCAGGAAAGTTCTATGATCCCCCGCCAGATCTGCGTGACCACATTTTGGGGAGGGGGTCCCCATCAGCCACTCCACGTGGTTTTGGTTATGCAGCAATGGCTGTTCCCCAGCCACCCGCAACCCCAAGGGGGCTCCCCCAGAGCCGGGGCCCGTGCCAGGGCCGAGGCCGGGGCCAGGGCCTGCGCCTGCCTGCTCAGGCCGGGGCCGGGCCCGCCGGGCAGTTCAAACCGAAAGAAAAAGGGACACTTCCTGTGTCTCCACGGGCTTAAATATGTAAATTTTGAGAAGCATGACTGGTCGAGAGCTCCGTCCATCAAATTTAGGGTCAACCCACGACACTCTGTTACGTGGGAGTACTAGCAAGCTTCAGGACACCAGTCTTCGACTTCCACGATGATAAGAATTTTACATGCTTTCATACAGGACCTTAATAAAGTGCTATTGCCCACATCATTTACTTCCAACAGCAGACCTGCAATTACGAAGTAGTGATAACCACTGCCTATCTTAGTAAATGAGATACACAGAGATTTGCTCTGGCCACTGGTCTTTAGAGGACTGGTGAGAAAGCCAGTGCATGAGATGGGCTCAAGAAATGCGATTACCCAAGGACCTATTGTCTAACTCCTTTGAAAGAATCTGGCACAGTGTTTGGTCTGCATCTGTTCTCCCTGCCTCTCTGTGGCTGAGGTATAAAACCTCTGAATGCAAAAATGCATGCTTGGAAAAATTAGTGCGAAACCAGTCAACTTCGGAATCAAAGGTCACCATGCAGCAGAAAGGACACTGAGACACTTAAATTTCCTATTACTCCAGCAACATTAAGAAAGGGACTTCTGAAGTCAGGCTGTCCATTCAGCTACGTGCCACCCAATCAACACTGGAACACAATTGCTCATTTCAAACAAACATGGTGAGGGGACAGAAATTTTACCTAATAAAGTTCCTAGGTTTCATGTAAGCCAGCAACTGACTTATAAAGCATATGCACATTTTCGTTCAGCTAGGAGCAGCTTCTGTATAATTCTGTCCAGGCAGACAGTTTAGAAGGTGAGAAGAAAGTCAGATTAAAGAGCATGGAGAAGAGAGACAGGAATTAGGGTAAAGCTGGAGGCAAGGGGGAGCATAGGAAGGACCTCAGAGTAAAAATTCATGGAGTACAGGTGAGAAGGAGAGTGAGCCAAAGTGGAAAAGACAGATTTAGAGAGAGATTACTGTGGTGCAAAGGGAAGGAGATACACTTCCATGGCAGAATAGGCTTCACTTGTTCAGCTAGTTGTGGAATAACATGTCACATTTATGGTGGTTTGGAGAGGAGATGAAGCATTTGTTCCAAGTTTGGAATGGATGTGTGAATGAGGAACAAATGGAGTTTACAGTCCAGAGAGGGAATATCCTCAGAGCATCCCCAGAAATTTTATTACAGACATCTTTCAAAGAAAAGAGTGGAGAAAACTGTCACTTTGGCTCCTACTGTCTGAAGATATATTCTCCTACTTTCCATTTAGCTCATCAGTTTTGCAGAAATAACATCAAACTAAACCAGGCCCTTGCATTTGCCATTTCCAGCTCCTTCTATTCAAAATGCAACTGCAAGAGGAGCGTACTGCAATTAAATTTAGCACCTTTTAAATATTTCATTTCTTTTTTATAGGTCTAATATGCAATAATTGGCAGAACAACTCATTTGAAAATGTGTAATGCCAAAGGAAAACATTCAATATCTTTCCGTTCAATACCCTGAGTATTTTCTCACTCCAGGGTGTAAAAACATTTGTTCTTGATTCACACAGTCATTCCAAATCCTTGCCAAATTATGCAAAGAGCCGTCAGATTTAATGGTGTAAGTGTTTTATTCCTTATTATGGGACTTGGACAAATAAAAGCAATACATTGTAAAAATAGGTAGTGAAGCTTCTGCCAAATGTCATCACAAAAAGATGTTTTTATAATATTCTGTCCTGTCTGCATTGCCTCTCCCAGATCTGAAGTCTCCTTAAGGTCTGAATTTATTCTTCAGTGCACCTGTAAAAAACAACCAATTACCCCTACTTTCATTTTATATAAACAAAAACACTCCCCTCACAAAGGTTACAGCCTCAGTTCAGTAATGTACTCATAGAATATCCTGAGCTGGAAGGATCATCAAGTCCAACTTCTGGCCCTGCACAGGACAACCTCAGAAATAACTCACTAAGCCAGTTACTTGAACTTAAGTACAGAATAGTCACAAAAATTTGTTTTTTAAGGTCCTACTGAACGGAAGTCTCAGCACTATTCCTTTTCCCTCACAGAAAAATGTGTGCCATTCCATGCCAGAAATTAAATATATGTCCACTTGCCTGGTCACCTGTAGAACCTTGGAGATAACTTAATCTTTGGTTCAGAGAGAAATAGAAAAAAAACCCAGAACAAACAACCCATCACCTCCAACAACAAAAAACCAATTGTTCTTAAATTTCATTTTGCTGGGTTGTTTTCTGCTTAGTATCCCTTCCAGACCCGTGTCCAAGTGGTTTATGAAGATGTTGAAGGGCCGAGGATGGAGCCCTGGGGAACCCCACTAGTGACAAGTCCCCAGTCTGATGTCACCCCATTGACTATAACCCGTGAGCCAGTTGCCTACTCGCTGCATGATGTGTTTATCCAGCTGAATGCTGGACATTTTGTTTAACACCAAGGACAAAGAGTCTTGGACTTTCCTGCCTGCATGGCCAGGTAGTCATTTACAGTGGTTCATCTTGAAACTTTATCCATCTCAAGATCAGAGTGAGATATAAACTGTAGCTGATTACTGAAGATGCCCAAAAGACTGTTATCATGTCCTTCCTCCTAAATCATGCTTCATGATACTAAGAAGTGATTGTTGTGGGCCACAGAAAATCAATCAGCATATTTTAAGAATCTGGAAAGAAGCAAGTTTGAAAAACCCCTCCCTAAATCTGAATAAACAGCCCACAATTCAGCTTTTAACCTAAACAATCTGAAATGATTACAAAAATGTTGACTGAGCCTGCCTTCCTTCCTTCCTTCCTTCCTTCCTTCCTTCCTTCCTTCCTCTTTTTCAACCACTCTACAGGTATGNNNCTTCCTTCCTTCCTTCCTTCCTTCCTTCCTTCCTTCCTTCCTTCCTTCCTTCCTTCCTTTCTTCCCCTTTTTCAACAACCTTACAGGTAGGGGATTTGAATTCTGACTTTAGAAATGCATTTCAGACCACAACTGTACTGTTCATTAAGTGAATATTACCAGCCTTCAGCCATTTCACAGTCTTTCTTCCCAACCTGTAGTCATTTTTGTTGGCAGAGATACCTTTGCAAAATTCGATATGTAATAAAAGTTAAAATAAGGATATTTTTTAGTTTCCACTTGAGTGTGTCAGGAAACTGGGACTGAAAGATTTATAGTTTTGGGTACAAAACCTAGTTAAGAATTAAGCAAGGCAGCACTCTTTCTCCCCAGAAGAAAAAACCCCGGTGTTACAGTCAATAGGATTTTATTCCATCTACTTCTATGAGAAGATGATCAGATTTCAAGATGCAAATGGTAAGGGGAAAAACTCAGTGATCCGACTAACTTACTGCTTTTAATGAGAAGGGAGGCACCTCCCAAAGTCATAGCAATTTATATGCCTTGATTAAGAAAGGTGCCGTACCCCCTGTCAGGCATCCACACAACTGCATCACTTGCAATCCTTCTCCAAACAATCTCTGCATGCAGTAACAATGAAAGGGCTGTTGAGAGTGGTAACCCTGGAACGTTCTTTGTCCTTAAACAGAAAGAGGTAAACAGCCTCTCTTCCTCTGGCTAATTTGAACTATAAAACAAAAAAGTTATCTCTAGACTTGGCCTTAACTGATCTACAGAAACATTGGAATACTTTTGAATTAAATATATAGTACCTCAACCAGGACAGTCACTGCAGTGAATATATCCAAGAAATTAGTCCTAAATTAGGATTTTCCAAGCAAAAATCAAATCTTGCACTCTCGTATGTTCTCTCTGAGTAATTGTATTTCACATGAGACAATGAACAATTGGGGATTTGGGGCAAGTTATATCAGCAGGTTTTCTTTCTCAACTTCTTAATACAAGACATCATTTTTTCTTATTTACAAGTGCTAAGAGTGTTGTTGGTTACATTGCTCAAGTTTTTCCTTTCCAAGTAGACAGCACACTTTACTTTTTGACCCTTTTCCACCCTCCTGTCCTCATCTCTAGTGCTATAGTATGACACTGGCTTTGCTTCTCAAAAGAAAAAGAGGGAGAGAGAAAGAGAGAGAGGAAAGTATTTTTTCCGAAAATAATAGCTCCCCTCTTGGCAACAAACAAAGGAGAGAAAAAGTACATCCAGAGAAACTGAACTCTTTAAAAGTGCTTTTTTGCTGTTTGATGACACAGGCATGAAGCCAAAATTCACCCATTGTACTTCATGTTCAAAATTTCTTCACACAGCTCTAAATTGCTGACAGCTTTTTAGCTACAGCCATGCTACCGGGCGCCATTATAATAGTTTGCCATACCATTATGATGTGTCAGTGTTTATGACCTGTATCCCAAAACTGGATGACACTCAAATCTATTGACTGCCTATAAATCACTTTTTTGGAAAAGATTTAAAGTTCTGAGATTGCAAGTAGAATTGCTATTGCTCAAGTGGCCCCATCTAATCTATTTTTCATTGAAAACACAGAAAGGTTATGGAATCACAAAGCCCATGTGGAACAAAACACAGGAAAATACTTATTGTTCTCATATAGAGGAACACACATAATACCCGCAGTTGTATGAAGGCCCAGAGGGCTTTTTTTATTGGTTCATGGATGAATTTTTTATTGCTACTGAATAAAGTGTTCTTGACATAAGTATTTGACCTCTAACACTAGCAAGATTTCCTCTTGGTGGCCATTAGAACATAAATCCTACTTCATTAGATCAGAGAATCATAGAATCACAGAATATGCCGAGTTGGAAGGGACCTGAGTTGGAGTGTCCTGCACAGGACACTCCAAGAATCACACCATGTGCCTGAGATCGTTATCCAAATGCCTCTTGAACTCAGTGAGTCGAGGTGATTTCACTTACCTTAGCCTTGAAAAACTTGAAGGCATCCTGAGCAGAGCAACCTTCTCCACAAACGGTGACAAAAATGACCAAAAGGGGGACAGTAGGAAAGGCAGAGTGAGGGGCTGGTGACTCCTTAGGGCTTCTAGGTCTTCACTTAGCCCAGCTGAGTAACGCCTGTTTCTCTAGTCAGGCAACCAGGAGAATAATGTGCTTAGCCCTGGGATTACCTCTCCCTCATCAGCCCAAGCCTACCTACTAGTATAGAACTAGGCACAGGTAATGCTTTGAAGAAAGGATCAAATTGCTTTTGTTTTTAGTGTGAATGTCCTCCGAGGATTTCAGTAGTCACATTACGCTTCAGTTGACATTTAAAAGTGGAAGTTAGCCTCTTTCTTATCCTAGAGGAAGCCTTTACTGGTGTCATTCTTCATTTTATCTTTTTGTTTATAAATCTGGTATCTCTGTTCAGCTCACCATAGCTTCTGAGGACTTTTAATTAAATCATATAACTGATTGGATTGAAAGGCATTTGTTCCAGTTTTGCTGCACATTTTTCAGAAGAATTACCTATAGGTACTGGCTTAGCAGAAAATTGTCTCCTGATACTTTTCTGAGTCTTTCTTGTGTTTTCTGCACACCTCTGGTTCTCTGACACTTTCCATTTCTTGGATCGGATCACATCTAAGATAGCCCTTATCCTCCTCTACCTTCCCAGGGATATTCTGAGATCCTGTGGCCAATAAGACAGAAAGCCAGGAAAAATACAACTTTATTGGCAACAAAGCACTATCAGAACTTCAGTCCAATGAGTTCTAAAAAGTTCTGTGCCTTTGGTTCCATTTTTCAATTATAACAGTTGTTAAGTAACACCCTTCTGAGTTATTTTGGTAATGAATCACTTTGTCCATTTGGAAAGTTCCCATTCCGTTCTGGGAAGCACTTCCAGCGGCTGTCAGGAGCCCGCACCCTGTTTATGAGATAGTCCCGCTGGACAGCAGAAAACACACACAGACCATGGAGCCACCATTGTGACTCTTTCTGTACGAAATTCGCTCTGGTTTCAGTCACTAATCATATAAAAGCCCAGAGGAGAAACCAGGCAAGAGGCAGAACATGTACCTTTTTTGTTTTTCTGCTGAAAAAAGGCTGGGGTACCTTCAGCATCTGCTTACAGCCAGAAGCTGGCATTTCTTTAAGGAGGAAAGTCCCTCACTCTCAGCCACCACATTTATGTTCAGTATATGAGAAATAGCTCGAGTTAACAAGGCTTTCAAATGACTGCAGCACATGAGACGTCCAGGAATTGTTTGAAAACGTTGTGAAAACTGGCTCCTGGTACACTGGTTCTTCACCATGATCTTTCCTTTCACCTTGGCTTTGTCAGAGAGAAGGTACTCTGCTGAGCCTCTACATGCCTGGTCTGCAGGTGGAGCACTAAAGCCGCACTGGTCTTACAAGCATTTGCTTCTGTTCCTCCACGTTTCCTCTAGTAATTGGGACGTGTTGGTGAGCCTTGTGTGTATTGTCAGAAACAGGAATGGGAAGAAAAATCATGAAGCTATGCAACCTTGAAAGTACTAAAGATACACAATCACTACCTATCACTTTTTTATTGAGCAGAAAGTATCAAGTTTAAAAAAAAAAAAAACAAAAGCTGAAAGAGTGGGCACCAGATGAAAGAACTACAGAAACCACTTCTACTCACATCAGCTACAACCAGCAAATACCGCATGGCACTGTGGGCCATGGATTTCTGTGGGGGCACAGTGTATGACACCCTTCAGAAAGATTTAAGGTATAGTGAATCTAACTCTTCAGGCATGAAGGATAAAGCTAACTTATGCTGATGCAGTTAAATATTGAATCAGAAATTAAAATATTTTCTTTAAAAATACTGTATTTGTACCTAATCTATAAATGCAGGACAAATGATTCTGACGACAGGAAAATGCTATCTACTCATACACCTAACATGGAAACAGCAGAGAGACTGAGCAAGTCTTACCTGGTCTGAAAGAAACAGCCATTTCCAGGGGGTTTCTAACCTTAGCAGAGAGCACTGCAGTCTTCTGAAATAGCTACAGGGACGTATATGAAGAACAATATGCCGTGTCATGGCTGGCTGGTGAGAACAAGGCAAAGGAGGGCTTGCAATGGAGCGAGTGACGAAGATGGATTGATTTGAGTGATGTTTAAATTTGGTTTATTATGAGGCTGCGATTGACAGTGTTGCAGGCTGCTCACCTCCCAGAGAGATAGGCATGTGGGCCATTCTTTGATTTCATAAATCATCCAGGAACATACCCAGAGCACTGACCTCGTATGGGGGGGGAGCTGGGGGCATCCAGCATAATTTAACACCGGCATGTCGGATGGCGTCCAGCACAGTTTAACACTCCTTAACCTCTGCCTCATTAGACATCTGTCCTGTCATTTATCTTTCTGTTTATTTTTCAAGTGATATATTATTGGTAATAACTAAGGAATGGGCACTGATGTTGCTCTCCACGGAGCTGCCATTAGTCAGCTGGAAGTCAGGCCAGCATCTCTCTGAAACTGGTACACAGAATAACTTTTAGAGGATTTTAGATATTCTTTGCCAAGCAATTTCCTCCTGGCATGGGCAGTTAGCATCCCTATTATATGATCTTTTATTTATTTTTGCTCTTTCCAGACCAGATTTTAGGAGTTTTTAAAACCAGCAAGTATTCTTACTGTTGGTAATGAGACCTGAAGTTTTTTTCAGCAGAAACTTCATCCTGTCTGTGAAAATCATGGCTAAATAAGAAGCAAGCAGGGAAACGGCAGGGTCTTCCATTCCAACCACATATATATACATATTTGTATATGGAGACAAATACATATACACACACAAACACACATGTGGCTCACACTCTTCCCTCCTTCCTAGGTCATCACCAAAATGGCAGATATTAAGACTTCTTTTTAAATACAAATAGTTTAGCACATTTATAATTGACAGAATATTGGAGATTTCATTTATGCTGCCTTTCTTTATCAAGAAGCAACTATTTTTCCAACATTTGGTATATTGAGTTACATTCTGGGGGGGGGAATAAAAAGCAAAGAAAGTATGAGGCCACAGTGAAGGGAAAACGAAGTATTAAACATTTTTTCTGTGTTGTGTAACAAATGTATTGTGATACTGGATGGGAAGTAAATTCCAACAAAGATTCTTCTATGGTACACATAGTACTAAGCATGAATTTGGATTTCAAGCAGATTATAAAGAAGGTACAAGTCCAAAAGGACTTGTAAATTTAAAAAAACCAGCAGTCTAGATTTGTTTATACTGTGGATATTTGTGAGTCAGCTCTATAACAGCTGTAACACCTTGAGAAAATATTGATCATGTTTTGTTTAGCTGAATATCAATATTTTGCTTTTAAATCCATCATCACATGAAATATATTGAAATTTTCAGCAATAACGAACAATTTTATATGAGCAATATTACCACTGAGACACAGATTGAAATAGTTAAGGAACCCACTGGCTGACCTGAAACGTCCTCCATTCAAACATGCACACACATATAGAGAAACTTTCAGAAAAAAATCCTAAAAAATATGAAATGTCCTAAGAAACTGCTTGAGACATGTATCCTTGAATTTTGGATTATAGTGATGAAAAAGCCCAAAGTGATGGGAGGCAAGCCTGGTTGAGGCAGACAAGCACAGTCATGAAGGAATTCACTGGGTGGGAGGGAGTTTGCCGGGGTACCAGAAGCTTTACTTTCCAGATGTACTTTATTTATAAAGCTCTTAAGCCTTTTAAAACTACCTACATCCCACACAGATTTGCCGTTGCTTTATTGCTTAATTAATATCATCATCTCAGGTTTTGCCTAACACCATGATTAGAGAAAAAAGCTACATGGAAATGCTGCCAGATCTAACAGGACACAGTGGAAGAGATTTTGCTATCGTAAGTAAGACCTCTGGTCTTTCACTGCTTTGTTTCATGCTATTAAACCGGGCATTTAGCTGTACTTTTTTGAAAGTTGGGATCATGTAACTGGAGTTTAAAACTTGAGGGCTGCTGTCACCGTGACTCAAACTCTTCAGCTACTTCATCAGCAGTGAGAAAACTGCATGTACCAGTGAGCCACAGGCATGCCTGTGCACTACAGGATGCACTTCTGAAAAGGTAGAGTGATCAGAACAAACCCAGTAAGGTGTTCCTAGGAGTATGAAAGCCACCAACACAAGGCCCTTGTGAAATCTCAAGTATTCTTGGCTGTTTGGGTCACCCACGTCGACAGAAAGGGAACTCATACCAGAACAGGTGCAGAAATGGCTGCTGGGATGATCCAAGTAACAGAGAGTTTATTTTACAAGAGGAAATTAAAAGACAGTGGCTTATTTAGCCAAGTAGATCCAAGTCTGAGAGGGGATACAGTCACTCTTTGTAAATACAGCTGGAGGATAAACACCAGAAAAGGGAAAGAGCTTTTTAAGCTTGAAGACAATGATTTGGCATAAGAACAAAGAGGTATTAGACAACCATTAAGAAATTCAGGCTGGAAACTAGGTATAGATTTCCAGCTCTCATGAAGGTGAATTTCTGGACCTACCACCTTCTTATAGCCTTGTGGTCAGAATTCACCACTAATTTGCAGTGGATTATGTAAGATCTTACATGACAGAGTGCAACAGGCCAAGCACACGCTGTGTGTCAGTGCCCTTCTCAGCTCTTCCCACCCTTTCCCAGACCGCCATGATTGTAAACCAGTCCAGACTGTATTTCTGGCTCACGTTTCTGCCTTCTCTTCCTTTGGAAATCAGGGCATGAAAGGCACCAGGATGAGAATAACTCATACCATGCCTGTGTTTCAGTAGTGTCCCCGGGTGGGTGTCAGGAAGCACTCCCAGCTGTCTAGGTATGCAACTGAGGGATCTTGCAAAACACTCTCAGTCAGAAGAAGCCTCCTGGAGTCCATTTCTGCCCAGCACACAGACTAAACTCTGTACTCATTGCCTAATTGTACTTAAGAGCAGCATTTAGATGTTTGTGTGTTTCTCCTAATTAAGTGCCAAAAGTTTCGAGCTTTCTCCTCAGCAAGGAGAGACTCAACCCAGCCCAATCTTGACGTAAATCTAATGACACTAATCAAGCTACATGAGTCAAATCTGGCTCATTTTTTTCCCCCATTAGTAATAAAATGTAAAGCTTTATTTGGAAAGTACATAATAAGTAACAATGTCAACAAAATTCATCATTTCCCCAGTCTTACCCTATAATGAAAAGCAATGATGTTAATAAAAAGCAGGCCATAAACAAAACACTGTTTAGCTCTGTGTTTCTAGTTACATTCTAAGGCTTTTAATTTTTGTATATTGTAGTAGAAAACTGATTATTCAGAATATTCTAAATCTATAAATGCATCTAATGACTTGAAAAAAAGAAATTTTAGATTTTATAGTCTTCTGTTATTATTTAAAATCCCAGACAGGGTAACTATAACATACACAAGATAGATTTTGCTTAGCAAGAAATTTAAAGATCAGAATTCCTGTAAACACTAGTGTAACATTTGGACACAATAAATTCAGCTTCCCTTTCTATGTTAATAATATTCTGGGTAAATGCCTGCAGATCATTTACTTTGGAAAACATTCGATGAAAAAATATGAGGTTTTGTTCGGGTTCTGTCAGAATAGATAGCGTGCTCACTAGCCCTGGAACAGACCCCTGCCACACACAGGCACCCACCACATGACACTGAACCTGAAGAAAGCCTCCATCTGAACCTCCCTCCAGACTCTGGTTGCAAAGCCTTGAAACTTGACTCATACCTGTGCAGAGTTATCCTCTGCACTGCACAGAAAAGGTGTCCCACCTCACCCTGTAATAGCAGTATTTTTATCTCCCAGATGACTCAGGCAAGAAGGGGTTGGTGGGAGATTTTTTCTTTCTTCAAGAGATCAAAAACCTTGGCCTTGGTGCAGTGTGTATCATCAGCACACTGGGACATGACCAAGTGGCACAGAACAGGCCCACAGTGTTGGTCTGATGGACACGGTGCTCCGGGGTATCACCTCTGAAACCTAAAACAGATGTCTGCACTGACAGCCTGCAAAACTTGTGCTGAGGACAGGTCCCCAAAGCTACATTTGTTTAGTCCTAAAAGTGGACATTTAGTCTGAGGATACAGAGATGATATGAGTGGGGTGGGGTCAGTTGTCCTCTCTGCCCAGTCTGGCAAGGCTTATGAGCACAGTGGGAGGGGGGGACTGAGCTGGGAGGCCCCTCCAGTCCACCTCACTGAAGGGCTTTGTGGGCTCCCCCAGCTCAGGACCACACCACATGTTCCACCCTTGGCATCAGGGCATGACTCCTCCAACCAAGATAATGCCCAAAGTCAGATCTGCTCCATTGATGGGCTTCAGCAGCTCCAAGGGTGTTTGACATGAGCTGCCAATTTGTGTTTGAGCCACTCTCCAGAGAAATCTTTAAATAACCATACCAACAGTGTGTGAAAATGACCACAAAAGTACATTCACTGATCAAAAATGCCAATATCTGAATAATTCCTGAGAAAAATTGCAATATCTTTATTTTTTACAAAAGTATTCTTTTTTTTTTTCTGGTTCGTGCTATTAACAATCCATGCTGTCTCAGTGACTGACTATGGATATGCTCCTGTTCATGTGCTGAGACACCAGGTATAGACTCACTGTGAGGTGGTTACACCAGGGTGTCATCTGGACCTGCTCCAAACCACAGGAGAAAATGACAGTGTGATAAGGTCAAATATCAGCTTTGCAAAGGACCCTATCAATAAAGTTAGTAGGAAAGATCTTCCAAAAGATACAGATACAGATCAGATGTCTTATTTTCCTCCAAGCTCACCTCTAAAATTTGTTCACCAGTTCGGGTTCATGAAGAGTGATATTTCTTGCATAGAAGGTTTTGTCTGTCATTCCATCACACATGTTCCTCTCCTTCAAAGATAACTTTTTAGTCTTCAGAGTCTGCTGCAAAAATGATGCAGTTTTGTTGTTGTTGCAAAGCAATGAGTGCAGGGATGTGAAATTTCCAGCATTCACAGCAAGTTCATTTAGTCTTCAAGTGTTTTTGTGGAATTTTTTGGTTAGACAACCCTGATTTATCTTTAGATGCATCAGTAAAGTTGTTGAAGTATCCCAACTATTTCTGTAGGAATTCAGCTTCATTCTAATAACAGTGGTACAGAAATTTGGAAGGTACATACATTTCCAAGAAACACTATCAATTCCCAGTCTAATTTAGGTTCCCAGGTGCCCAAATTATTTTTTGAAACTGGACTTCACAATCAAAATTATTTCTCATTACAAAAATTCTTTTTCATGATGCCAGCATATGAAGCAATATCATCTGATGTTGATGAATTGTTCTTTGTCTAAGGAGATTATCATTGTACACAACCTTCAGAAATTCATACTCTGAATGAGTTTCCACTGTTTTGCGCAATATTGTCTCTTTCTTGACTTAACTTTTTCTATAAATCTGCCACCCATATTTAAATAAAATACATGCACAATTCCTGAACAGGGAGGTTTTGTACAATAGCATTTAGTGTTAAGATATTAAGGGAACAAGTCTAGACACATGCTGAGTATCATATCATTCCTCATCCCACCACATCCATGCACTATAGCTGGATAATTTCACTGTGGCACCAGAAGGCCATGCTTTTAATTAACCAAAACAAAATCCTCTGTCACCTCCAGAAATAATGTTGCCTTTTCTCCTGCATAGGATATGGTACAGCTCTTTCTGAAATCTTCAGACTTGCTGACAGAGCAAAAAAGCAAGGAGCCAGATAACCTCCTTCTCTCCTGAAAAAGGCTGTTGAGCATACCTAACACTCCAGAGCTTGCCAATTTTTATCCCGTCTTAGAACAACATCTAACAAATGCAAAAATTACATATTTTTTAAACATTCATATGGAAAAAAATCAAACTAAATGCAACGTGTCCAAATGGCGTTTCAGTTATACAAACCTATCTTCGCGCAGGTTACAAGATGGTGGTTTACAACGAGTAGGGCTGTATAGCGAAGATATTAAAGCACTGAATTATAGGTCAATGCACGAGTTGATATTAATACAGCCAAAAAAAGAAACTATACTTTCAGCTGAGGTTTGGAATAAGTGGTGAAGCAGTGAAGCAGAGATACGAGAAGGCTGTTTTGAATGGCAGGAGCTTAACAGAAGGTGATTGTCAAACCAGTGGTGTTTGGAAAGAAATGAGAATCAAGACACAGCAAGCTTAAAAGAGCAAGAGCAATGGCAGGCAGATAAAGATAGGAATGAATTTCTGGGAAAAATGGCAGAAATTTGGGGAGGACTTTCAAAATAGTACAGAAACACGTAACAACATTTTAAAGATACTAAAGAGTTTAAAAGAAGAAAACAGGTCCATAATCCAGATGTCTCTCTCTCATTACCTGATGCACACTAACAAAGGTCACAGACTCACTGTTTCCAATAAAGGACACTGTTCCACTCTATAAAGTCCAATTTCTGAAATATTGGATGAAAGATTATTTTTGGAAGCATAAACTGGGAAATCATTGAGGTTTCCTTTGTACACTGATTTACCAGCTTTTCCAAAGAGCAATATAAGAAGCGTTTATGAGTTCCTATCAAATATGGCTTCATTTATTTGTCAGAAAGTTTACGGAAAGTACAGGAAGTGAACTACTTTACTGCTTACGTCAAGGGTAGGGGCTGGGAATTTTGTCCCCACATCCTTGTTCAGTAGCTGCATTGTCTGAAAAGAAAAAGGAAAGAGAGGAGAGGTTCGGAAAAGAAAAGAAAAGAAAAGAAAAGAAAAGAAAAGAAAATGCATTTCTGTGTCATCACATTGCACTTGGAAAAACCTTCCTCATTAGCTTTCAGACATTAGAAGAATCTGTGTTCCTTGTTAAAAGAATAAATCTTGGCAAACTACCATTGTGACAGAATGGGTTATATCTGTGTCAAATTACGAAGGCTGTGTTGTATTAAGAGTGCAAACAAGCCAGGACATGCCCAATTCCATCCTATTACACTGAATTCGTATGGCTGCCGGACCTAAAAAGATTTTTCACACCTCAGGAAAAGGCTAATTCCCATAAAGCCTACATCCCCTCAGTTTGGGTATGCTTATAGGTGTGGGTGTAAAGGGACACACATGAACTCTGCCTGTATTTGAAGCTAGGAGGAGAGGAGCCAGCTCCAGTACAGAAGCCACGTAGGATATGTCTACACAGTCGATTACAGGCAGATGTGAGCTCCCTTAGCCAGCACTCTGAACTAGCAGGCAGAGTTGTTAGCCATGTTTACTGTGGCACAGAGTCATTTTTGAAAGAAACAGAAAACAAAAAACAACAGCGTTTTAGATCTCTGCCCTGCCTTCCTCATAAAGGTCTGGGTTCGGGCCTCTCCTTGTCTGTACAATTTGCATTGTACTGCCAGACAGCACTTATTACTTGAGGCTCAGCGCGTTCCTTGATGCAGTTTTGCAGTCTCCAGAACAGATGTGCAACAAACGCTGCCCACAAAAGACACACACTCACACACCAGTACACCACCAACCTCAAACTATGAAGCAAAGCTACTCTGCAGCTCCCAAATAAAACTAGCCCAGTCTAGCAAGACTGGAAGAAGAAGGCAGACTCTGTATCTATCCAGATATGCTCAGAAATGCCCACGTTTTTCTCCCTGAGGCTGCTCTGCTCCTGTGGAGTACAAACACCGGGTAGGGGAAACCCTACAAGAAAGCAAGGTTCTGGTCCTTCACTGCACAGTGTCACCACTGACTTTGAAGATTTGTAAACAAAAGGGACCAGGAGGCTTGCTGGCTTTCTTCTCTGAAAATCACTGCTGGTTACATCAGCATTTCACTGAATCTTAGCTACTGACTAGGAACCTCATGGCAGCCAGTGCTGCTACAACCTTCCAATGAGATTATGAACTAATTAAAACAGACAGGAGTGCTGGGAGGCATAAAGCATTTTTCATTGGCGGGGTGTAGAGTGGCCTGAGCACATCAGTAGCCCTGTCATGTCTACATATTAGGGAGAGAATGAGATCAGACTTGAAGACTTGGAGTCTCAAGACTTGTTTATAACATGATATTTAACTCCCACATGCTGCAAAAGTGAATGATTCACTTTATGTGTTATATTTCTTTGTTGAGCACAGCAGAGGAGTTAGACAAGAAGCTGAAGCTACACAATCTGGTGCAGAGGTGTGGAATGAAGCATGTGTAAGCAGCAGGCTGAGTAAGTAACTGATGTGCAAGCAAGTAATTAATGGAAGTCTGAAATACCTCTGAAACACTATCAGGGATTTTTCAAATCTTAATTCACCTTACATGAAGTCTCCTGCAGGACTATGTTAGCTTTAGAGACTGTGCACTTAGTGGAGTTTCCCAGGTGCATGAGACTGAAGAACAAGACAAACATTCATGACCATCCCTTGCTAAATAAAACTTTGTTATTAGGACAGACAAATAATAGTAATTCTGCTCTGGCTGAGCCAGGGACTAACTCCAGATGGAGTTTTCCATAGCATATGAGTGTTCTGTATATCTGACTCTTATGAGAGAAATGTTGGGACAACTCAGTCACTTTCTCCATCCAAAATTCTGACCTGTATTGGTGGCATGTCAATATAGAACAAGAAGAAGTAGGCCCTAATAATTTTAAAGGGGAGGGAGAGGGAGAGGGAGAGGGAGAGGGAGAGGGAGAGGAGAGGGAGAGGGTCT
This sequence comes from Falcunculus frontatus, assembly GCA_013398115.1. NCBI lineage: Eukaryota > Metazoa > Chordata > Aves > Passeriformes > Falcunculus > Falcunculus frontatus. The sequence goes on along the minus strand of VZRV01002362.1, from coordinate 74,141 downwards.
CATACCCCACTCAAGAACTCAGACACCAGTTTCAGCAGACACTTCTGTGTCCATCTGGGAAATGCAGCCAGCAAGAGGCCTATACGCCCAAGCCACATGCTGGAAGCAATGCTGAATAATAGACAGATCCTCTGCTGGATGGGATGTAGTGTCAACATGAGACAGGTGACCATGGAGATAGGCACTCAGCTGGACTATAAATAACTTCTTTTTAGGAAGGCATTTCACAACCAAGGCCTGTATTTTGTCAGCTTACTCATTAAATGCACATAGCTGTACTATGCAATTCATTTTTCTGCTGTCTAGATCTAGGTTAGATAAAGTGCAATGAGTATCTATTTCCAGAGCTGGGAGGAGTTGGAAGCATCATCCTCGGTACCCTAAGAGGGATAACATGCTCTGCAAGCACTATTCAGTAAAACATGATGTTGAAAAACAAGGTGCATTGACAGAAATCTCAAAAAAGAGGTTAGAAATGCTAAATGCAAACCATGACATAATACTGTGAGGGTGGATAATTGTTAAGTGGGAACTCCTGCATAAATGCTCACCCCATTCTCTTGATCAGAAAGACAATATATAGCCAGGAGTAACACTTATAAAATTTTCCCACCTTGGCAACAAAAGGTACATAAAAGTCAGAGGTGATAAATGTCAAGTAGCATCCAAAGAATATCAAAAGTAAGGTGTCCATGAATAAGCATCCAAAAAAAATATCTCAGCTTCTCTCTGGGACAGTAAAGCTACAGAGTAAAGCTGTGTGTATGTGTGTACATGCGATATGGCTTATTTAATGAAGGTCTGTAAGATCAAATCATCTTATATAATCAAATTTAAGAAAGATAATATAAAAATTATTACAGTAAGTTATGAAGATGTGAATAACCTTGAATGTCATTAATTCCTGGAATAACTTTGCTTGGTTCTGGACAATTTATACCAGAATAATAGAGTGAAAACAGAACTCCAGAGATGGGTGTTAATTATTATTAAGCACACAGGATAATTCCCTTTCAATAACACAGTGAAAAAACTAAGATTGAAAGCAAGGACAGAGGAAACAATGACTGGTGCATATTACAGAGAGTGGAGGCAAGGACAGGTAGCCTGGGAGGAACACAGAGAAATTGTCTGAGCATCTAGGGATCTGGCTGCTGAGACAGTTTAGGAAAGCTAAAGCCCTGGTGGCATTACATCTGGCCAGAGACACCAAGAGCAACAGGGAAAGCTTCTATAGCTACACTCTGGTGAGACCCCACCTAGAGAGCTGCATTCAGCTCTGGGATCCCAGCACAGGAAGGATACTGATGTGTTGGAGAGAGTCCAGAGGAAAGCCATGAATATGATCAGAGGGCTGGAGCACTTCTCCTGTGAAAACAGGCTGAGAGACCTGGACTTGTTCAGCCTGGAGAAGAGAAGGCTTTGGAGTGACCTACTTGCGCCCTTCCAGTACCTAAAGGGAACCTACAAGAGAGCTGGAGAGGGACATTTTGCAAAGGTATGGAGTGAGAGGACAAGAAGGAATGTCTTCAAACTGGAACAGGGTATGTTTAGATTAGATATTACATTAGATATTAGGATGAAATTCTAAGTGTGAAACTCTTCTAAGGATGGTGAGGCACTGGAACAGGTTGCCCAGACAAGCTGTGGGTGCCCCGACCCTGGAATTTTTCAAGGCCAGGTTGGATGGGGCTTTGAGCAACCTGTTGTAGTGGAAGGTGTCCCTGTCCATGGCAGGAGGGTTGGAAGTAGACAATCTCTAAAGAGATGGTCTCTGACTCAAACCACTCTGTGATTCTAGGATTTGTAGCAAAGCTGTAGCTGAGGATAAGATCCCCATTTCGGGATGCCCTGTTTTGTATTGCAAAGCTGCTGTTCTGAATCACAGTAACAACTGAAAACTTCCAAGTAGTTCACAAATGAGCATTCTGAAAATACAACTTGATCCAGGAGTATCAGAATATTTGATCTGAGCCTCTAAAAACATAATATAAAATCAAATAACGTTGAAATGAAATAAGATTTCAAAATGAAATGCAAGATGGGACTTTTTGTGTTTCTGGAACATTTTTTCCAGTTTTCTTTTGTAACAAAATTATAGTGAATCTGACAGTTTTATTAAGCAATTTTCATTCCAGCAAAAATACATTCTCTACTTGAATTTGGTTTTATTAATAGAGCTGTGGCCAACTATATTCCTACTACTCATTCACTTGAAAAAAAAATAAAAGAAAGAAGGATATCCAACAAAATTATCAGGCAAAATATTTAGCACCAATAAAGGCAAGTACAGCCATAAGTTTCAGCTCAGGCCAGAGTTTTCCTAGGAATCAAAACCAGATGAGATATTTAAAATCGGCAAAGAGTTTCCATAGAAAACATTTACAAAACAAAAGGTACCATATAGTGCATAAGTTAAACATTATTGATCAGGAAGAGACTTTCTCTCCAAATGAGTTACTCTGGACTGCCTGCTATGGCATTTTATCTACTTTTCCTGGGAAATTTTTGATGCCACTCAGGAACAGGTATGAATGGACGGACAGTCTGCCTGCTGCTGTTTGATTCTCTCTCTGCTACTGTGCATCCTACACGAAGTAGTGGATGTGTTTTGCAGGCTTCATTGCTGGAAGACCCATTTCCCCCACACTCTCTGTCCCCAAACCTTTGCATTTGCTCTTTCAGAGTAATTAAAAATTTGGCTCACAATCCAACAACTCCCTCATTCATAATCTTACTTCTTGGAGAGACCTCTTTTGGAGATAGTTTTCACTGAAACACTTCCAGAGGTCCCCAGTTTCCTCTGCTGACATAGGTCTAGCCATCTCTTTGTACTTTTTTTACTGTGTTTACTTAGTCAGATGACTTTTATGTCACGGTTTGCAAGTCTGCTCATTCCTTTCAACAGCGTTTCCTCCTCTTGTTTAAAACTCGCTGAGTGCCTTCTTACATTTATGAGGGAGCCCATCTACAGTTCAACCAGAACACTAAATATATTATACATTCTGTTTATAACATGCCCTGGAGAACTGTAGTTAACAGTGCAGATTAAAAAAAAAATGGATATAGTGTTCCTTGAAGGAAAGAATTAAGAGGGACGCTCACAAAAGTGCAATTCTTACAGTCAGTCAGACAGACACACTTATCTGCTTCCCCAGCGTTACCTCATAGGCAGTAAGACATTTAGCTGCAAAATTTATCAGCTATGAGGTCATTAATAAAGCTGGCCAGTCTCAGTAGTCACTTAAAAGACGATAGCGCTCAATGATAAAGTAAAATACTAGAAGATAGTTTTGTTATAGGCAAGTGGCTGACTTACGATTTTGCAGTTTAAAGGATTTTGACAATGCATGCTTTGAAATTTCTGGCCTAGATTTTCAGCCAAGGAGCCATTTACATATTCAGCTCTTCCCCTCAACCTGGCTTTAAGAATCTAGGAATACAAGTGAGCCCTCACCAAAGTATATAAAGAAAAATGGAAGAATTTAGATTTATAGTGGAGCTGATGCAGCTTAGCTTGGAGAAATCTCACCAAGCAAGCAAGCTCTTTTCCTTAAAAGAAAGCTCTCTAAGCTTGCAAGCTATGGAGAGTTTTACTAATATCCATGGAAAATTCTGATATGAAAGTAGGAAAGCAACAAAAATTTAAAAGTATAATTACAAGCTACGCTGTCAACACTCTCTTTATGGAAGCTCTTAGCTTGTGCCACTTCAACGTTGTCCCAACTCCCACTCAAAGGAGCCAAGGGGCAAGTGTTCCTGCATGGAGCTGCCATCTATAATGCAGCAAAGAGGACCTGAGCACATCTGTGCTCCCTAGCAGGAAGGCTTGCGGATCAGAGCTTTCAGCTGAGCTCACCCATCAAGAAGGAATCGAGTTGCGCGTGTGTGCCAGGCTTAGAGCTCACACACAGACCCCAAGTTCAGACCCCACTGGTCAGCTCCAGTGAACTTGGAATGTGAGTAAGGGCTTGAGGCAGCCTCAGACACAGAAATGTGGGACATGCAAAACTCCCATTGATCACAGTTGCCTGTGATTCTATGACCATAAATCCCTGCTCAAGCTCCTAAATAAAGTGTTCCCCTGGACCAAAAGGTTTCCATTATCCTACACAGGACCACTGGGAACTGCTTTCTCTTCCCAACATCCCCTCATACTGACCCCCTGCCTCCCTCCCATCTTTTCACACATCCACCAGCAGCAAACTCTCTGCCCCAGTGTACAGAAGCTGCTTCTTATCAGACCCTTAAATATACATATCCTAGAGCTACAGGAAAATTACAATCCAAATTGTGCAAATTGAGGACCACATCTTCCACAAACCAGGCAGAAAACAGCCGAATGCTTGAAGGTATATTTTCACAGTTAACGCACACAGCAGATTAGTTTCAAATCAGCTGCCTAATCAGGGTTCCCAGGAAGGCTGCAGGCACATTTTTCAAAGATGAAGAGAAAAGCTTTCCTGCCACTCTAACTACAGTCCTTATGAAATCCCAGAGAGCAAGGCTGGCTAGGCACAGGGTGGGTTTCTCCCTTGCACATTCCGTCTCTTACATTTCAGGCTGCCCCCTTTCTCCCAAGAAACTAAGAACAGTGTACATCCTCTTATCACAGGTTTTTTTGTTTTTAATTTTCTCATTTTCTTTCATTATATGAGATGCACTTCTCCAAATGTTATGTGACACAAGAACTGCTGTTAAAGTTTTAAAACCAAGTATACAAATGAAAAAGGGGGGAAAGAAAAAGAAAACCCTCTGCCACATTTTTTAATCTGATTATGCCATGGTGTGTACCTCCTAATTGTCGTACCTTCTTATAAAGATGGTAGACTGCAAAAGGAATTACTATAGAAGTATCCCACACTTATTAACAAAGCCTCTCCATTTCCTCCTTCAGTTTAAAACTCAGGTTGTAGGAGCGGTCACCAAGGGGACCCCTATGTGGGACACCACACTATTTGAAACCATCTCTGAAATATGTTTCTCTGAATTTAGAAGTAGACGCTGCACACTTACATGAATGACTCTTAGATGCAGATCCCTCCCTGTTTTCTTTATTTGCAGGCTGCATGGAAGCAGCCATGGGCCCTCAGCCCCTTTGCTGCTGGTGCAGAGTGAACTGCCTGGGAAGGTGAGCAGCTGAGAATGGTCACAGAGCGAGGACAGCATTCCCACTCGTGGCCATAACAAATATCTCGCAGGCCCCTACCCCGTCAGCAAAGTGCTTCCATGAGGTAATGACTCTCTGAACCTATCTGAAAGCCCCCTGGAGAGCTTTCCCAACTTTTAGGGTTTAATCTGATTTGTATCCCTTTCCTCTGTCTTATGTAGCCACAGAAGGTGGCCCATGCATTTGACTGGGATAGAGGAAGCCACCATCCCCCTGACCATTTCCTTTGACTGGTGCTGTGTTGTTTCCTCTGCTCAGAGACCCCTCTTCTTCACAGCCTGCTGTAGGATTATTTTTTCTGCCTTCTGGAAAACCTATCATTGTTCCCTAAATAAGATAATGAGTTCACTATAAGGCTGACATTGGTCTAACCTGAAAATACAGAATTAACATTAATGCCATGCATGACTTTCGCCAAATCCTCCCCTTGTGTCATCACTATGATTGGCATGTTTGCAGCACACATTGCAGGAGCTTGATTTGGTTCACAGCTCTCAGTCATTTTTATGTTCAGACATATAATCTAATGAGGTGAAAATGGAAAGCAGCCCCTGAGCATTTGGCTATTGCTGGGAAAGAATGCAAATTAAATATTTGAAAGAGTGGGGCACAGGGTAGTGTGTCACGGAGCTTCGGAGTTCCATCAGGTGCCTCGCCAGCTTGCGCAGCCTTTGTGTCCACATTGTCTGCCTGTTGGATGGAGCTGAGAGACAGAAGAATGACAGTCTGGGGAAAAGAAAGAAAGACAGTAATTATGGGACGTATGTGATTAGCATGGTAGCCAGAGAAATTAAACCACTAGTCCCAGGAATCTTCCCTTCTATAAGGTACCTGTGGTGGAAGAGAAAAGCTCCACACTACAGAGTTCAGCTGGAATCCACTCCCTGCTAGTTTAGCTTGATTGCTTTTTTGGATACCTACTGTGGGGGTTCAGTTCCTTGACCTTCCTTTCTATAGAACTATATTGTCCTGCCACGAAGAAAGGCAGATTAAGAATTTACGGGGATCCTTCCATCACTGGACTCTGACAGGAGTGCTCAGGGAGTTCATTTTTCATGGCTTAAATTGCTTCAGGCCAGCATTCTTATCAAAAAGGTTTGGTTTAATGTAAAACACAGACTTCTTTTCTTTCTTTTTAATTTTAGCTTAGTATTAAACAGCACTACAAATTTCCCTTTGAACAGCAAGTCCCTGAGCTGCTTTCCTTTGAATAACATATAAATTTAGACTAAACTTTATTGTTCCTGGGTAAATCAGTCTAGTTAAGAAGTTTATAATTATTATTAGAGAGGCAAAATGTTTTACATAACAGCTGAAAAGTCTGGAAAATTCCTGGTGTAATTAGACTATGGGTTCATTGTTTGCTTGCTCTTTAAAGGTACCAGCTTACAGCATAGTTTCCAAACTTTGTCTTTTGGGTGCCTTGGGATCTCAACAAGGTCAGAAATAAAAAGAATTAACAGTCTGGTAAGCATTAGCTGGCACCCCAACCATCTCTTCCAGCAGGATTTCCCCCCACAACTCCCAGCATACAGTGCTGTTTCTCCACAAAAATGTCTCTTCCATAATTTCCCACTGTTAATTCACTACACAGCTGTCATTCCTCAAGTGGTGCCCGTGCAGGACAGGCCGCTGGGGGGACGGGCAGAAGCCTGTCAGGCCCTGCATCAGTGCAGTGCTGCTGTCGGGCAAGGGGGAGATCCAGGCACCCCTGAGCACTGTGAAAGCCACTTTCTCCCAGTAGCACCACAGGTACACAGGCTGTGAGCCAAAAGTTCATTCCTCTTCCATCCATTAGGTGCTTTGAACTCCCACTTCATCTGAAAAAATGCCTGAACTATTAACTGCCAAGCTTCTGGGTACTCAGAGACAGGAAGCTCTTTCACTTTACAGGGAATAATTAAATAAAAATTTGGCAAGAGAGATAGAGCTGCTGTTAGAGCAATTCTGGAGTCTAGCAAGCACTCATCAGAGACTCAGGAAAAGATTTCTGTCCCTGCTCCAAGGACAGTGTGCATAGTCTTAGGTTAAACCTCCCTGAATAAAACACATGCAGCAGAGCAAAAGGAGTGACCAAAAGCCAGGTGTCCTTCCAACACCATGTTTCCACGTGGTCTTCCTCTGTTTCTCTGTCTTCTCATCAGTCAGATCCCACAAAGCCATGATCAGATAGCCCTAAGTTAGAACTACAACATCCCTAGAAAGTGAGAGAAATAGCAACAAAGGGAAGTGGAGGAGCAGATGAGGAAAGGACCTTTACCCTCAAATACACAATCCAGTCGATCAAAGTTCAGGCCTTCCCTGAAATTGCTAAAGGCTGAGAAGTGTGGGTAAAGGAGTTTGGAGAGCACTTATGTGTGATTCTTTCTGAGGCGCAGGTCTAAAATAGTCCCCAACTGGTTTCGAGAACTCCAGGCAAAGGTAACAGCCAGCTGGAGACTTCTACAGACAGCTGGAGGGGTTTTACAACTGAAATGGAGGTGCCTAAAGTGGCATCTGAACAGAGATTTTGAAGATCTAAATTTTGGACATAGAGCTAGATCCCATTTGGAATCCAGTCTTAAATTCCTATAGTGAAATAGAGGCAAACTGCTGCTGAAGCCTCTGGGAATTTCACTACTGGCTTCAGCAACGCCAAGAGCTCCTATTTAGACCTAGAATGGGAACACTTATAAATTATAAAAAATAGTCTATTTGGCAAAGAATTTGCCATTCTCTCTAGCCCCGTGACCATAAACTCTACATAGATGACATGAAATACAAATATTTAATATGGTGCTTATAATCTCCAAAGAACAAATTACAAAAATATCCATTTTTACTAGCTCCGAAATTATATCTTATCTACCTTCTGCATGTAAACCTACCTAAAATGCCTGTCAAGTGTACTAAAAGTCTGGGGAATCACAGAAGTATCACAGTCAAGTGCTGTAGATGGATGGTTTCATACTTTGTGGGAAAGACTTGCTTTTCAAATAAAAAGTTTTAAAACTTCAGAGATATTGAGGTATTCTCACCTAACCAGATGCTGTATGATAACTGTGTGCCAGTATTCTCTCAGTGCTGGAAGAGAAATAGTTGAGACAACATATTTGATAGATTTGTTTAGGGATTTTCTATGCATATGGAAATCATTTGTTTCTCTGTTGCAGAGTATGTTGGATTGTTCAGTATTAACATTTAACTAGAAAAAGTAGCTACAGTGCTCCCAGTTGTGTGAAGCACAAGCAAAACTAAACAAAAACTGAAAAGCAGCTTCAGCATATCTCATCCTCATTAGGAGAATAAACGATGCAAAAATTAACTGATGACAGGTATGCAGATTTCTGTAACTCAACAGTTTAATGTGAGAGTCTTACTTGGTTCAGATACACAGAATGAAATCCTAAAGGACTGATGTGAGTCCACCTGCAAAAAAAAAGTGGTTTGGTGAGCATCAACAGGTTATGAGAGAAAGTTCCACTGAAGTGCTAACTACAAAATGCAGTCTCTAAAGAAAGAAATAATACCTTGCTTGTATGTTCTCACTACAGAAAAACGCTGGTGTAAAAAATTTCTTCCTTTCTGTTCTTGGGGTTCCCAGAGGTGAGAATTTTGGATGGAACAGCAGCCACATGTGGCATGCACACTGTGCAAACTCATGCATTGCAGGTGATATAGGGGGCATTGAGTTCATTATGTGCACACTGCAGAGATGCACATGCACATCCAACTAAATGTATTCCAGACTGGTTAGACTACACTGTGTGCACATCAGTTGTACGCACAGAGAAATGGCCGAATTCTTTCCTCTTCACACAAACTTCATTTCCAAGCAGCTTGTCATCTGATAGACCTGTTTTTTTTCTATTCGTAATCAGATGACGGTGAAGAGATTCTTATTTTACATAATATATTCATCATTCCAAAGCATGATTTTGTCATTCTGTTTTACCTTAATTGAGGTTGAAAGTTAAAATTACCAGATGATACGCTTTCATTCTCTGAGTGGTTACATGTAACTACTTTTCTGGTTTAAAGTTCACAAAGCAAATTCAAAATTTACTTTATTTATACTTATTGTTGTTCTAGCATAAGATCTGTTTTCTTGACAACTTTCTTGAGCAAGCAACTTCAAAAGCAAAATTTCTTTAAAAATTTAGTAATGACCCAAAACTAAGCTGGGCAATTGTTGGGTTTTTTTCTCTATTCAAATGCATAATTTTTTTTTTTTTTTTGCAATCAGAATCTGAAATAATATTTCCTAAGGCTTGTTTTTTGTTAACCAAAAGACTTGTATATATCTGCTTTATGCAATTTAAAATGTAATATTTCTGCAGATGAGAAGATATAGCCAAACTGAAAATGAGCCACTACATTTTGGCATACAATAGAAACCAGATTGCTTAGGTTTATGCATAAGAAATAACTAGAAATGGGGCCAGACTGCTTCCTAGACTAGGGTCTGAATTAAAATCTCATCAGTAAACTTCGGTTGTACATATCACAACAAATATTTTTTGGGGGTATTTAGGACATGGATAGATTTAGTATTATTCCTACAGCTCTATTCCTCCTGCCAGGAAAAAAAAAAAAAAGGAGCCAGGTTTAAATTTTTAAATCTTTCACTTAAAAATAATGAACTTCCTAAGATCAGTATGCTTCCCAGAGGAATCTGGGTAAAAGTTTCAGATGCCCATCCCTGGAAGTGTTCGAGGCCAGGTTGGATGGGGCTTTGAGCAACCCGGTCTAGTGGAAGGTGTCCCGGCCCATGGCAGAGGTGTTGGAAACAGATGATCTTTAAGGTGCCTTCCAACCCAAACAGTTCTATATTTCTATGAAAATTGGGCACCTGCCTATGCATCCACATTTGCAAGTAAGTGCTTCCATATTTGCAAGCTTTGAATCAGTATATAAAAATGGCCTGCAAAACCTGGAGCTGGAAATGAGCATGGCATCAAGCTGGAAAGGCAGAGCAAGGATTTACACTGCTAGTAAATACAACACCCTTCCCACAACTACCTTCACTTGAAGTCCTTTAATTGTTCCCCAAGTCTCTGGCCTAAATGCTCGGTTCATCCCGGGTGTGCCTGCTGTCTCCTCTCCTCTTCCCCCCTCATTTCCATTACAGTCTGTGATGCAGTGTTGGTGAGTAGGGAGGTCAGATCCACGTCCAGTCAGATGGGATGGGAGATCCTGGTGAGTCCACCTTTGCTTGGTGGCTTTCTGGGTGACATATCAGTGCTGGATAAAGGGAACTTCTCCTGCTGAGGCACCTGCTGCAGCCTCAGAGGAAAACAGTTTACTGAAGGTAGCCTCAAAGCCTTTCCTAGGAGACTACAGAGCCCCACAGCACTGAAACGTGGTGCTGGTCCCACACAAGTCTCCTTCTCTCTCTCTGTTTATGACCATCTTTCACCGCCTAAGGAAGCAAGGTCAAAGCATTCCTGATGTTCACTCCTTTCCTATGAATGCACCCAAACTGCCGGGCTGACCAACCACTGGCAAGGCAGGCACTGCCCCTGACAGCTTTTGCCAGCAGTTCAGCAACACTTTCATACCTCAGTAATACCTTCACACTGAGGACTGTGAAGCACTGGTGAGTTCAAAACAGATGATTTGTGTTGGAACACCCTCGCCTGGTTATGGAAGATGCCCACATTTCCTGTCTCTTCCCTTTCCTCACATTCAGGGGTGCCTGGGTGAGGAGTCCAGGGGCAGAAATAATTGAAGTCAAGCTATGAATTTATAAAAGATACAAAGGTCTGAGCTGAGGGAAGCTGTATCTAGTGCAGGTAATTATTCAGACTTTTCTAATCAATGTAAAGTAGGTTAGGACTGTCCCAAGAAGGCTGGGAAAGCAGCTAAATGAGACACTGTACAAACAGCTTGCCTTTCTGTCTCTGTGTTTTCCATCTGATATTCGTTTCAAAGCTATTTGGGGTGAAAAGGAAGTTTTGTTATGTGATCTGTGCGCATGTACACCCTTCTCTGGTCACAGTAATGTCTCACTAGCAAAAGAGAAAATATGCTCTTAAGTTTGGGAGAAAAATCTCTCTCTTCCCTTTCAGCAAACACGTATCACTTTGAAGTCCAGTAAATATTTTTATCCAGTTTGACCGCTTTTGAGAAAGGAAAATTAAAGAACTCCCACAAGATTCTAAGGTTTAATTTTAAATTACCTTTTTTCAAATATTAGGATAAATACAGGGTATTTCTATACAGACAGGTACGAAGAGGAAAAAATTGCTGTGTTCACCTGGGATCAAAATGGGCCAGATACAGAGCTATTTTGAAAAAGAAGTGAATTTATTTACATTTCATAGTGCTATTCTCAAGCTACGCCCTCTGCTTTAGTCTTCATGAGTCTAAACCAAGTCTAAACCAGTGATCCCTTTATTCCAGATCATTTGGAAAGTGGCTGACAATCACTTCTTTCAATATCTGTCTAATTAAGGGAAAAAAAAAAAGGATAAAACACCCTTATATTTAGTTTTACCTCCAAAAGAAGATTTCAAATTAACCATGACCTGTACTAGTGTGCATTTAACATCCAAGGGTTGCAGGAGAGCTCAAGCTCCTCCAAGAACCTCAGCAGAGCAGATGTGCTCAGCACCAAGGTCAGATAGGGGTGTTCAGGGCTGTGCCCTCTTGGGGACAGAACCCCCAAGATCGAAGCTGCGTAGACTCTCTGGATAGTCTGAACCCCTAGCCCGTTTCTTCCTCTGTCCAGTCTGCGCTTCTCTTATTTTAATTTATACACGTGGTCTCTTGTCCTATCATGTAGCACTGTGAGCAGCCTGGGTCTTTCTTCACTTAGTACAAACACACTGTACACTGTAGACCTCAAGGCACAATAAATTTACCTATGCTTATGTTGTCACTGGCAGGTTGGGTTAAATTACTTTTGGAGGCTGCATCGTGAGCTGGCAGCTTCTTTAAATGGTGATGGTTTTTTCTAGCCATAGTTCAAGCTGGTCAAATGTGTGCAGCTCTAAAAGTGCTTACCTTTGCACACGAGGGCTGCTCCCTTCATGTTGATGTGACTCCATGCTGTGTGGGAAGTAAAACATGTATGGAAATATTTGTATGGTCAGGCTGAGATAATGCAGAAGGATCTTGTGAGACTGAGCAAACAATAAAACAAGAGAATAAATTCATGGATATATATGTAAAGTGATATGGGGAAACTAATCTTAACCTCATATATAAAATAATGGGCTTTGAGCTGACTGTTACCACTCAAGAGAAAGACCCTGGGATTATGTTCTATAAAAACAACTCCTTCCTAGCAATCAAAAAAGCAAATGGAAAGTTAGGAATTATTAGGGAAAGAGTAGAGAGCAAACAGAGCTATGCAGCTGTATAAACTTGTGATTCTTGAATAGTGTCTGCAGTTGTCGTTTCAGAAAGAACAGAGTAGAAATGGCAAAGGTTGAGAGGCGGGTGACAGAGGTGACCAAAGGTATGGAATGACTCCTAGGAGGGGAAAACGGCTGAGCAGAGTTGATTCTGCAGCCTGGAAAAGAGGCGAATAGAAGGGTGTTATGGCCAAGGTCCACCAGATTCATGACTGAAGCAGGATCTGCATTTCTCCATCCCTTCTACTGAATATCATCCAGCCCAGCTAATAGGAGCCAGCTTCAAATTTAGCAAAAGAAGGAGAGTCTTGATGCATAAGGAAGAAGATCTGTGGAGCCCCTATTTCAAAGTTTTCTTGGGATAGGGCTCAGAAGAGACGTCTGTTGAGAATAAAGAGAAAAAAAAAACAAGAGAGTCAAGAAATGTCCTGACTGGAATTAATAGGAATCTGGAAATACAGCAAATATGCTTGAATTGTTCTTACTGTTTTGGGGACATTTGCTTCAGGCCACAGCTGGAAACAACACATTGGGTTAGATAACTCCTTGCTCTGACAAAGTATGGTCTTTTATATGGTTTTTTTTCAGGGTCCTGGTCTGTTTGAAATTTTGATACCATTTTGAATTTACCTTGTGAGCGTTATAAGGAAATAAACCTTCACAATAAAAAAAAACGCATTATAAAAGTTCTATAGCTTGAAAATCAGGACTAAGAATTTTTTTCTTTAAATCTATCATTGAAAGACTTTCTTTGTAAGCTGGTAAAGAAAGGTTTAACAAGAACCAGTGATGGCAGCTGAAGCCAGATTAGATGGACTCAATACAGGAGCAGTTAGGTAACATGCAATGGCCTGTGATACACAGCAGGTCAGGCTGGATGATCTAATGTCCCTTCTGGCCTAAATATCTCTGAGTATAGTACTCTGGCAGCCACACAAATGTTGAAAGCAAACTCCAACTCAGTATGTTTTCTGTCAGTCACACTATATCTAGATAGATTTTCATGCCAGGTTTTTAAAAACTTGTCCTGTTGATTTTATAACTGCATTTTATTTCTCTGGTTAAGAAGATAATACTGAAATTCTAGGACAGCTAAGAGTCATGATAACCTGCTACCATCAGTTTGCATGTATTTGTGTAAATATTTGGTTTAGTTTCAATTAATGCAATATTTTCATCTTCGTCAGCTCCCTGGTGTTTAGCTTTTAGACTGTAGCTGCTCAGAAAATATGGTTTTTCTCCCTCAGTGAAATTTTGATTTCCAGACTTTCTTATTTTCACCAGAACCATAAGACCAGTGAGTCACACGCGGATTTCCCAATCAATTGCTCATTCCCTGTAGAACAATGTTAAAAGCTGGAAAGTGATTCTGGCATAGCATGCAGTGCCAAGACAGGGGCCTAGGTTGGTTTTAAAAGTGGGGAAAAGAAATATACGACTAAACAAACAAAAAAAAAATTTCAGCAAATCAGAAACTCTTTGATAACTCCCTGGCCTTTTCTGATTTAATACAAGTGATACCAGGAATTGTTATAAGGTTACTGGCTTCAGTCACCCTCTTGTACTCCCTTCCCATAGTACATCCAGAAACCTATGCCTTCCTCTCTCCTTCGCATGCTCCCTCTCTCTCTGAAACTAAGGTTTCAAAGTAATTTAAATCACATGTAAACAGATCATCTAGTTTCGAGTTTCTTTTGGAGCAGCCCATTAACTCTAATCACCTCTGATTCATAATTTTGGGTGGCATTTACAGATTTCTGCACATATACACAAGATCCACTGAAGATTTTATTAGCCCTGTCTAGTAAAAACACATGCTTGAAATAAAACTGTTACTTTATCTAGCCCATAAATTATCTTTTTGTCCACTTAGGAGATAAATTTTTGGTAGAAGTCAGTGAAAGCAAAGGTTGTATCTGAATCACTGGTACATCTTAAAAAGCTCATCATCTTACCACAAAGCATGTAAAAGGACAAAGGTTAGCAGCAGTGTCCTACTCTTTATACCATATGGATTTGTTTTCAAAGCAATTCTCTACAGTGAATTATTTATAGGCATTAGTCTTTGGTATCAGATTAATACATGCTCTTAAAGAGTCTGTGGACTTGATTGAACAAGCTATTGAGACTTTTTCACTTTTAACAATCAGGAATCTACCGAAGAACTAACGAATAATAATTTCACAAAAACATGAATGTATGTCCACCAATCAATTGATCATGCTGACTTAAACAATTCGCTAATTTTCTCAGTACCCCGACTTAGCTCAGCTGGTTAAAGCATGGTGCTAATAACACCAAGGTTATGGCTTCAATCCCCATATGGGCCATTCACTTAAGAACTGGACTTGAGGATCCTTGTGGGTTATTTTCAATGCAGAATATTCTATGATCTGTGAAAAGTGACATAATAAAATGTTTACTCTTCAGCTGCTTCTGTAGAAAAAAAGTCTCAAAATGAATACAATAGCATGTGCTAAATATGTCAAGAATGAGAGAGCTGAAACATTCCAAAATGTAGTTTTCAATAAGCTATCACAATTCCGTTGTCATTCTTAGTGAGGTTCCAAGGAACCTCATTAGTTCTGATGGTAGTCAACAGATTAATAAGGTACAAATAAAAGCAGCTGGACATTTTGACTATGATAATGAAAAAACTTCAACTTCTAAAAACAGCAGCCATAAGTCAGACCCACAAATGGCAAAGAGTATCCCAGAAACAAGTGCCTGAAAAGTACTGATGAATCAGCAGGTGGAGAGCTGAGAATGAACTTTGTACACAGCCAACAATAAAAGGGCAAATGCAATCCTTCTGTGTATAAAGAGGGAACCAGTGCCCTGTGGGCGGAACCCATGGGATTATGGAAATTAATTTATCCCTCATAAGGCACATGTCCTATTCATTTCAGAGCAATGCACGATGTTCTGGTGCATGTTTTAGAAAGATGGTAAAACAGTGGGAAGGGGAAAATTCAAAGACTGGAGAAAATGCTTTCATACATAGCTGGTGAGGGAATAAGAAGTGAAAGTAGCCAGCTCTATGGCTCCGTTAAGATACACATTTGGGAGAGCAGAGACACAAATCTAGAGCCATAAGAAAATTACTGTTTAATATCTATAAAATTAAATATTAATAGGAAGGAGATCAGACTTTTCCATCAAATGAAAAACTGTTTCTAATGACTTGTAGAGTTGTGCTCATATTACTTGACTGCCAGCAGGCACAAATGTAAAATGGTTGCCCGTTCACACAAAATTGTAAGAGGAAGGCTTTAGACATCCCATGCCCAGAATATCCTTCAATGTGTACAACATATGTTTGAGGTATGGTAAGAGCTAATTCTGAGCCACTGGAGTGGAAAAAATTATAACACCAGGTACAGGGCATCACTGCACAAAGCCTGACCCAGGAGGCATGGTCAGAATTTTAAGCACCATTGTAGGTGCTGAAGCCAGGATGGACTGTCCTCAGCCTCATTTCATCCCAGCTGTCTTTAGGCACTTAACTCAGTTACAAGACCAGTATGTAGGAAGCTGTTTCTGGTTCTTAGCTGGGTGCAGGGCACTGGCAAGGCACTGGGTGCCAGGAGCCCATCCATGGTTTGGCATGACTCTGAGCATGGAGAGGCTGATCAGTGCTCTCAAGTGGAACTCCCAAGGAGCTGGAGCAGATACACAAACACAGCCATCCTGCTGTGGATGACAGCTCCCAGTCTTCCTGGTCTGACTCGGGTACTTCCCAACAACACAGCAATACTCCAGCTATGGGCCTGGTACTTGCGGGTGATTGGACCAAAGAAGGCTCCTGCATGGAAACATTCGTTGTGCTCTTTGACATGTGCAGAGGATGAACAAAAACCAGTCTCTAATTAAATTTTAGTAATCTGAGTGAGAGTACCCTTGCTTCACAAAATCAGGGGAAGTACCTTCGTATTTAGGAGCAAAATAGTTAGCTAGTGCAATTTGGAAAAAAAAAAGAAAAAAAAAAGAAAATTCAGTATTTTTTAGATATTCAGAAAGCTAGATTTTTTTATTATTATTAACAAGCACTATTAAGCTCTGTTAACTGCCTTGAACCCAGCAAAAATCCACTGACTTTCACTGTAGCTTTGCCAATGGGGAAACTGCAGGACCTGATTCATAAACATGAATTAAAATTTCTATTACCTAGAGTCTGCAGTCATTAATTCCTTTAAGTATTCCTAATTCAATCCCAGCAGGTAAATGATGGCAACACCTACCGATACCATTAAACTTAATAGCTGGTTATTGCTTTCATTAAAATTCCTTTTTTTGGCCCAAATTTTAGACTACAGAAGGAACTTGGCATAGAATTTTTGAGCCTGGAAACAATTTTTGTGCTTCAGATTTTCAAAGGGATCTCCTTGGCCTCCTTTAAGTTATAGAGACATAAGAAACACAGAGACACCATTCAAGAAGGGACTTTTCTTATTGGTGCCTTGATGCAACTCATGAGTGGATTGAAATCCCTTAAAAGGTGTATCAGTGTATTTGCTAACAGATCTCAGGTTCCCTCATCTTTCACAGAGCACCTGCGTGTGTTTATAAGTGATGTACAGATATCAGTGAGGGGCCCAACCAGCAAAGCCTGGGTCTGGATTCAATCATTCTGAGAGTTCAGTGCGTTTGGATCGAGGGATTTAATCTGAGCCTATTTTTTGTAATTTATTTTAAGGGTGAAAGGGCTTTTCTTCTGCCAAGATGAGAGTATAGGGCTGCAGGGATTTGCATTTCTCTTGCAGCTGTAGACTTCACTAGCAAATATGGCCTCAGTTCTGGAAGCAGCTTAGCTCAGAGAGAGTGACAGAGCGCCCCAGTACAGCCAGTCTTCAGAGGCAGAGAGAGCCACCCCAGCTGCAGCCTGAGGTCAGAGAGGACCAGGAGAGTTCACTACAGCAAAGCTTCAGCACTGCCCTCCTGAACACCCCTGCAGCATCAGCCTCTGGTGTCAGTGCCCTCAGCAGCAGGGGGAGATAGATATTCAGCCTCCAGGCAGCTTCTTGGAAATGTAAGGTTCTTGCTACAGGTTCATGGTTTTTTAAAACTGGCTTTTCAATAGGTGGGACAATAATCGGAGTCTCTGTGGTCATCAGCACCAAGAGCCTAGGCTGCAGGTGATCCTCTACCCCCAGAGCCTACACAGAAGGAGGGGGTGGTGGCAAAGGAGGTCAGAGGTGGACAAGGCAGGCTGTGGTGAGGGACAGGAGCACTCAGTTAATGCTTATCTTCAGGTGATTGTTAACTGACTACCTTATTAATCTCCTTAAAACTAATTTACCTACAGGCTACTCCTGACATTCCCCTACCCCAGGGATTGCTCCAGTAAATGAATCCCTTTAAGTTTTCATTGAATTCACCCCTTTCTGGATACCTCTTTTCCCCAGCCTTTCCTTAGCAGAATGCAGTTTTGATTAAGATCAGCACTTGACCTGAACCTTGTGAACCCATTGCCTCTGGGTACCACAGAGCTACGCAAAGCGTGCTTGCGTGTTGTCCTGATCAACCGGGGAGGCTGAGCAGGGGAAACTCACATTCTCAGAAATATTTTCATACAAAAGCTTCAGAATGAAACTTGATGCCAAACCCATCAAAGTTCCTTTGCAAAGGAGTAACAATTCCACCATTTCTATTTACTGCTGAATTTCAATCCTTCTTGTTTTACCATATCCTTCCTGAGAAAATTAGGAATTTATCACTTTTAAATGACACTATGAAGTTCACTAAACCACTGTAAGAAAAAAAGTAATTTTTTTTCTTTTTTATGTAGTTGATGAGGAAAAGAACGAGTTTCATGACAGAAGATCTTATTAGGGATTCATTCTTATCACAATAAATAAGGTTTTATAATTCCAGAGATAATAGTATCAGCAAAGTTATTTATATTGCATAGAAATCTGTATCTGCCCGTGTACAGATACATACACATTTACACACATGCATATACATGCACTTCCAAAACTATACTTACTCATGTTTGCTCTTGAAAAATAGATACTCTACGAAGGTAAAATCATATGTAACATTGATTGAAGATTGCTTTCCTTGCATTGAAATCCAGGAAGCATGTGATGCAACATCTTACAGTCTCTGTGCTACATCTGACCAGCTCATATTGAATACAAGCTCTGTTAAGTTGAAAGGATTTCTGGTTTGTTTCAACTTGAAAGCAATTTAATATGAGGCCCAGAGAGAAAATCTGTCTCAGTAATCAAATTATAACAAGTAAGGATTAAAAGTATTAAGAAGTTTAAGCAATCTTTTAGCTGCCCTGTGTTCTTGAGGTCATTTGAAGCTGGCTGTGGGAATAAGTACAATAAAATAACAAGAAGGAAAAAAACAAAGTATTATAGAAGGGAATCAAAGAGCGTCCTTCAGGATTAGATTATCGTACAAGAAAGGGACTGAAACATTTTCCAGGATCCTTAATTCGTTTTCCTTTGGGAAATATAATTTTAAAAGGGTATTTTAATAACAATCTTTCTTCTCTTTCATTCTAAAGTAGAAGGTCTAAATCTTAAAAATGTAATGTATTTATCAAAAAAAATTCAATAAATGTTGATAAATGTCCACTAATTAATGAAATAAACAGTATTACCCTAATTCACAATTTTGGGGACTTGGCATGTGTTCCTTTTTTATTATTAGTTATACACATACATATAAACAAAAATAAAACAACATATTCAGCCTGAATCAACAGAGACAAATGCCTGAAGATCAAACAGCTTTATAGCAACTCATGTAAGTGTCTCAGTGCAAAACAAAGCCAAGCTTTTGTAGGGCATTTTAGCAACCTTCGCTAAGAGGCGTCCTGAACCAACACACTACTAAGGTACTGGTGGCACCTCCAGCTTAATGTAAGGAAAAGCTGAGGGAGAGGAAACAAAGATAGGGGCACTGAGCCCACTCATTTATATGCTATTAAGGATTTTAATTAGGTTGTGATGGGGGAATTATAAACACCTGATCATAACAAGTTTTTTTCTAGCAAATGATAATTTGTTTGCATGACTCACAAAACCCCGAAAGCAAGGGAGTGCAAGCCAGAATGCACTGTGCAAGAGAGCTGGTGTCCAGGTTCTGTCACTGTCAATTACTATTAGATGGCCTTGGCATCAGAAGATCTCTTCCCAGAGAAAACGCTGAATTCATGCAGTATTTTGCATATATGTGTGCGCAGAGGACTGTTTTAAAATAAGGGGGTGGGAGTGAAATTGGACGAGCAGGCTCCTTGGGGCACAGCTGGAGTGTAAGTGCTCCTGGCAGTGAGTTAGAGTCTCACTGTCAGGGCTACGGACAACAAATCATTTCCAAAGGTGACGAGCTATACTTTCTTGCTTTCTTCTTTTTGCCTGTAAACTGAGAATATAAGTGATTTCAGTTCTGACACATAAATTCAGCCAGTCACTCTCTTCCACAATGACTTTAATTTCATTATCCACTTATTTTAAATCAAGCTGTTACTGCCTGGGCAGCTTCATTAAGAAAGTCCCCAAGGCACAGGGGCTGGAAGACTTGGGTTCCAAGCTCCCCATGAAGCCACGGTAGTGTGTCCTTCTCCTTCAGTCTGGAGCAGAGCCAGACACTATGATGGATGTGGGAAGAACAGCTTCACAGTGAAATGTGGGGCAGGTGTGGGTGAGGGTGCTGGGCTCCAAGAATTTTATTAATGGCTTACAATTATAACATATATACCATATATATTATATACACACACATATGAGTACACAATATATTTTGGCCCAAAGATGCTGTAATTTTGGTCACATTTTTGGAAAAGATACTTTTGAGAGCAGTGACAATTTTTTCTTTTATATCTTTTGTCTTTTATACTCTTCCTTTTTCGGCAGTATCAGAGTCCCAAAATAGGAAAATCGTCAATCTGCATGAGACAGGCAGGCCTTCAATAAATAATTTTATTGAAATGTTGACCCATATATTGCTCTGATTAGAAGAGATAAATGTGATTCTTTCTTTCAAAGCTATGGTGTTGACAGTATCTTTTAATGTTTATTTTACTTAATTATGAAAATATTGTCACTTAATAAAAATCCCATTTGGTTTTTACCTAAGAATTTTAGTTTCAGTAGCTATGATGTTAGTATGTTTCCAGTGTGGAAAACAAATCTCGGCAGAACCTGTTGTAAATTTTTGAGTAAATACACACACAAAACATTATGTGGATATGTTCCTCTAGAGAAGTGAGAAGAGGCCTCACCTACTCAGGTTGTTTGTGACTGCCTGAATCTCACCTTGTTTTTTTATTGCTACCATCCTGGATTCCCTTTAAGGAAGTCCTTGGTTTTGGAAGGGTTTGGGTTCACGACTGCTGGGTTCAAGAGGTGGACAGTGAAGGTCACCTGATAAATGTCTGACTGTAGATCTTTGTTTAGCAGGGACTTCAGAGAAGTTTTTCTTGTGCTAAAGGAGTTGTCTCTTGAACAGTCTTTAGGAGGTACAAAGCTCACTTATTGGAGAGGGAACCTCTGGGAAAAGCTTTTGTTAAGTCTCTTAAAGGATGTTAAGAGTAATTTCTTTTTAAACATACTCAGGCACACCCTATGGACCTTCACTCAGGCAGTACCAGTGATTTCAGACGAACTGCTTCAGAGGGACAGGGGTTTGGTTTCCTTTAGTTACCCAATGCACAGGTGGCAAGAGAGAACAAACTCTTATGCTGTCTCCCTGTTTCCCAGTTGCTGAGACTTTAGCTATCAGTTGTCAACAGGACAAGACAGTGATGACATCCAAGAAAGCATAGGTACAAGGGTACGGGAAAGCACACCCCTTCAGGAGAATAATCTACCTCTCAGTCAGAAGTAGTATGTCAGTGGTGACTTGAACCTAGTCAGCAGTAAAACAGGGCTATAAAGCAATAACATCATCTGCTGATGAGAAGGTGTCAACCCAAGGCATGTCCAGGAAGAGAAGCAATCGCAGAAGGAGCCTGCAGTATTCCAATTGTTGACCCAGAGTGAGGACACCATCACAATGAAAGCTGCTGGTCACCAGCAAGAATGAAACCACTTAGCCCTAAATATGGGTTCTGGGTTCAGAACTGAATATTGGAATCCTTGCATGTCTTTAAAAACAGCAATATATCAGCCCACCAGCAGGCATTCTGACTTTTTGTGGCTAGGAGATTAGTGCTTGTGAGGTCAAATCTGTGAAACATTGCAAGTTAGCACGGAACTGAGATTAAAACAAATATAATCTACTGAAAAGAGGATTTTCAAAAGCTCTACAGTCTACCATCAGAATAAAAAAAATATGGAATACATGCCTGCTATAGACATGTACTTCCTTTTCTTATTTAATCCCAGTAACTTTCACATCCTCTGCATCCCATCTGACCAGAAGGAGGCACAAACTCTGTACCCAGAGATGGCAATACACCTGTCACCACCCGCAATATGACTGTCACCGCAGATGTACAAAGCATGGCATTTCAAACTGAAGCACTTCTTTCAGTAGAGAAACCCTCGAAACACACAAAGTTAAGATTAGAACAAAATCTGGGAGGATGATTAAAATGAGAATCAAAAGGTTATAAAGCTAAATGCTTTTTCAGAGCCAGTGGTTGACGTAGTAACCACTTGTAGAACTTTTTTTCTTGGAAACACAGAGTAAACACTTATTAAAGTGGACCTCAGTGATACAGTAAATACATGAATTTATTACTATTTGTAAGTCAGAGCTGGGTGAAGAAATCCAGGAGACACCATTTCAGAATTTGTTTTCCTTCTCAAACCAAAGGCCCAATGATACAAAGTCATTCAAGTGACCAAGGAGACGGAGATGCATGTTTATTGTCTGTTTTGGCCCATCCTGGGGGCCCCAAGGCTGCAGCTAAGCAACCACCCTCATCTGGGTCAAACACAAAGACATGGATAGTGCACATAAGGCTATCATGTTGTGAAGAGTATGACATGATGTACAGCTGGCACAGCAAATTTTATTTAAAGAAACAGAGTTTCTAATTAGTTTAATTTTTTTCTGTACTAATTAGGTTGTGGTTTTTTTTGCAGTCAAGCTGTATGAGCTAAAAGTCTACTGGAAAGAATAACGCATGATGCAGGCTGGGTTCTCTCCAGGCTTTAGCTGGATGGGAGAAACCAGCATCCTGTTAAACATGATAACATTAAAATTATACATTAAATATTCCAAGGTGAATGGTTTAGGTCTGTTAACCCATGTTCTTGAACTGCTGTGGGCATTTACAGTTTAAACTTTCAACATATTGGGTGCTTTAGATCACTCCAAAAGAAGGAAAAAAGAGGATGTGCAGTCTGAGGGCAAATTCATTCAATAAAGACACATGCAAATAGCAAATTCTTGATTGCATGTGAAAACACAGCCAAATTAAGTCATGTGAAGACATAATTCTGGTTTTTAAAAAGAAAAATTAAAACTTGCTTTCTAAATATTCTTCTAAAAAAATTAATAAAGCATTTTAGTATTTTAAAAAATAAATTTGAAGTGTCTGTGACATCCACACTTTCTTTATTAAAGAGCAGCACTTGATTATAACTTTGGATATAGACACTCAGCATCTACCTTACCCCAACGTGAATAAGGAAAACAAAGGCAAGTGATTAAAGCTGGTAAAGCAGGGGTCAAGTGTTGAACTCCTAGCCATGTTTATTAGAAAAATATTGCTGATATAAACTATTTAGGAGTGGCACTGGATCTACCAAAGTCAGTATCCTCACTGTAAATAACACAAAGCTGAACAACTCTCCTCTAGAAACACCATAGAGCCGGCTATGGCTAAGAGGTTTTGGACACTTGACTTCATCCCACTTTCCTCATACTACATTTTTCTGTGAAAATTTTTCTTCAGTAAAATAAAGATGGATGCAGCTTCACATCTAACTCGTAGCCAGAGCTACAAAATTAGTGGAGGTAAGAGAAACTCCTATGTGTTCAAAGTTTGTTTTAGAGGAATGAGATCTGTGCTTCTGCCTTACATCCCCATGACTGCAAAAATAGAGGGATGATGTTGGAAGCAAGGCCTGGAACACCAGTCTCCCCATCACACACTGATTCTTTTTCTTCACTAGGCTACGTGTCAGCCGTCTGCCTATGTGCCTTTATGTTCTCTTTAGATAGAACAAATTCTCTGCACTGGGTGCTACTCTAAAAAAAACAGAAATTGATGATGATTGCCTCAGCTTCAGCATCTCAATTTCTTCCCCTAAAGGCTGTTTTGAGGATTGCCTTGGGTTGTAACATTTTGGGAATGCAGACTGGTATTCTCTTAGGAACTCAGTCAGGAGGCATCTGAGTATTTTTCACCAGGATAAGGTAGTGGGAGAGGGGAAAATGGAACATTGTGGATGGATATAAAGTGCCAACGATAACTTCATTTTCTGAAAATCCCAACTTTGGGAAGTGTTTAGTTTTCTCAGTAACACCTACTAAACTAAGCCTCTCTGGGAGACAGAAAACACATTGGCCCCATATATACTAGTAAATCAAATGAGCGTGGGACTGTTTTCTGTCACTGAGTCCAACTGGCATGGAGCAGCATCCATACTCCTAAATTCTCATCTTCCAAAACATGCTAGCAGCAGCCAAATTGCCTGTGATCTCTGAATGACCTTTGGCCTCTGGAAATCCTTACTGTACTCAGCAATTGTTCGGGATAGTGCTCGCTGGTCCGGGTCAAAACCAAACTAGGAACCCTTCTAACAATTTAACAGTTAGATGACTGAGTTATTATGTCCAGGAACATTCCCAACACAGTATTTATTAACATAGATGTTGCAATATTCATTCTTCCCCAAAAAAAGGCACAGATGTGAATTAGGAGTTAAGCAGGCTGTCAGGACTGGTGTAGTTTTGGGAATGTAGATAATTAAAGTCAATTGAATTTTCAATTTGCAAGACAAAAAATTTGGATTCTGACATCCAGAATTCACCTAAGACTTCACATAGGTATATGGTATTATCTTGATCTGACTTTATAGTTCTAATATATGAAGCATTTTCTGAATGACCAAATGCAATCTTCTAGGCTCACTTTGTTTCATAAAACAGCATGATTTCCCTCTCATGAAACAAACAGCTGCACAGATGTTTCTCAGCTGCATGAAAAATAATAAAAAATTTCTTCAGGAAAACAGAATTTGTTCTGTTTTTTCACTCTGCATTAATTTTTCTGCACAGCTCTACTTAGGACAGAATTCTAGCTTAAAGTATCTATTTCCCATTTATTGTTGAATTGTGATATTACAGTCTATAGCTTTTTGCACTATTCTTTTCACTATTTGTTCAGATTTTAAATGTCTAAAAAAGAAAATGTAAAGTTGAACCTGAATCAGGATTGGTTGAAAAGAACTCCCAATAAAATTTGCTAGATTTCTGACAGAGACGTGAAGTTACTGTTGCAATGATGACGGAGGATGCAGAAGTAGAGAGCCTTAGGTTAGGTGTTGAATGTGTTACAAAACCAGAAGTGGCTGATGCAAGAATATGTTATATTAATTTTTCAGTTTGGAGCTGAAGAGCCCAGGTAATCCTCCTACATATTGTGAGGAAGGGGAGTACCTTCCTTGGGAGCACTACAGCAAAGAAAATTGGTCCCTTCTTACCACAGATCTTCTTCAGGACATGCCTGGTTGCTCTGTAATTGGACACAGAAACCTTCCAGCTCAGTTCACACAGTGACTTACTGGCCCTATGAAGTAGGTTATGATGCTTACTATGCTGAGAGACTGTAAAAGCAGTAGGGTGCAAAATGCTTGTTTCCCTCCATTTCCAAGGCTTTTACCTGCTCTAAAATGTGAGCTATACATAGCAATAAAAGAGCCATGGGATGTTAAAGCAGCCAAAAAAGTATTGGCCAAGTTCTTGTTGTACAGAACCAGGGACCAAAATACACTTGGAAGAAGAAAAAAACCCAAGCATCTCCATCAACACACTAGGAAGTGACAGGGAAGACAGGAAGGAACTGAGTCATCTGGATGGAAGGAATCAGTGAAAGAAAGGCAAAAATTTATATTATCACTCTTTCCTCTCAGTATATATCACAGTTATCTAAACCTCAAGTGGAAACTTCTGAAGTTTGTTCCTCACCTTCTTCCAGTGCTGTAAACAGCAGTAGATTGTGTACCTTCTTAGTTCAAAGGATTAGCCTGATTCCTTCAGCACTCAGTGCACAAGAATAAAAAATAAGTAGCATCCCTTTTCCACCTAGAGAAAAGTCAGCATCTGTACTCTCCCTTGTGCAGCTGAAGTAAAATCAACTTGGCAGGAGCCATGGGATAAATTAGACCTTAGAAAAAAAATCCAGATTTTCAAATTAAAGCAAGTCAGGATATTTTTGTTTTACAATTTTCATGTGCACGCATTGAAACCTGCTACTTTAGTTAAATCTAATTTTTCAGCAGAAACATCGTAATTTGAACTCTTTCCTAATGAAAGAAAGTTTCTCACCTGTTGAACAGCATTCCAAGGATAGATAAAGGTAGAGAGGAACACACCTAACTTCAGAGAAGGAAAGATCTATTTCATGTTCCTATAGAGAAACAGGCAAAACTAAGTTTCTACATCTCAGAGGAGTACCCAACGTCCAGTCTACACTCATAGTCGTGTTACTGTCCATGAACGATTTAAAAAAATTTTGGATTTTCCTTGGGGTAAAAAAGGCCTTTTAATTAATATACTTTTTGCAAGATGAAAAAGCCTTTTTCCTACCCAGCTCCACTTTTGATTTGCACCCACTATACTGAACATTGCTACAATTGTCTGGAAAGCAGCTCTTGAGCACACAGAGGCAAATCATTGCTGTGGCCTAGAGCTGATCAGTGCAGGAGAGAAAGGGAGAAATCAGGAAGATTTGGTTACGACTCTTTGATTCTCCGCCAGCACTGGCCACAGAGACAGCGTGTGTTAGAGCAACTCTCAGGCTGGTCCAACTTACACAAGATGACAATGGTCTTAAGGCAGCCACATGGAAATTTTCTGGAGCATAGTAGCACTCAGATCCCATCCCCTCGAACCTCTGGCTTTCTTATTTTATAGGCTGTGACTTGTAAGATTCAGGACCATGCCAATCTAATGTCTACTAAGCACTCCCTTCTGCTGGGAAATTTTAATTTGGCCAGATACAACTGAATTCCTGAGGCACAGTGAGGCCAGCATATGGAACTGAATCTGTCCCAGGGTATTTTTGGTCTATCATCTTGTTAACTCATCAGTTAAGAAAATCTTCTCAGCTTAAAAGAGCCCTGCTGTGGTGTCACATTGTGGTGATCCCACAACTTTATAGTATGCTTTGCACTGAAACTCAATGTCACTGGCATATCTCAAAGTGAGAGGTCACAGTAAGGAGCACATCAGCCAAGAAATCTGACAAGATACAGATTTCTTGGTGCTGATGGAGCCAAGATTCACAAAAAAAGAGGGCTGATTCTGAAGACTAAAAGATAGCAACACTGCTGGTGATAACCACCATCTCTTACACAATTGCTGCCATGGCTACAGAAGAAAACGTAGCAGAAGGAAACAGAGAGTTAAATCAAGCTTTTATAAATGCATGCGCACGCGTGGATGTGTTTACAAAATGACACAGTGAAAGTCTTTTACCCAAAAAATATCCCCCCCAAAAAACTTGCTAAAATAATACCTTTTCACAAAAAAAAAGTGAACTTCTTTTTCTAGTCAGTATAAATGGTAGTTCAGATAAGAAGGAAGTAAGGACTATAAACTAACTGAAATTAGCACAAAGTTGCCAAAAGTCCTTTCCTTGTAAGAAGAAATACCTTTGATATTCAAAGCTTATAGTTTGTGCTCTCAGCAGTGGGCACCAAAACAACTGCCCTGTCCAGGAGATGTAGCAGGGAACAGAACTTCTCATCCTTCTTCCCTCGCTGACATGTCCTTTCTCAGGGAAACTGCTTAGCACCCAGCATACTGCTAGAGACAACTTTCTAATTTTCTAGACCAAAAACTTCATTTCAGAGTCTAATTCTGGGTGGCCAGCAGTACCAAATCACTCACCTATCACAAGAATTTTAAAAGACCATATTGGAATTCACTGAAGCAGTCAAAGGTAAAGTAATTCTTGTGCTCTCTGTACATTTAGTTCAAAGGAATATCAGGCAACAATTTCTACCTGGGTAAGAAGAAACTCTGAGACAGATTTCAATTCAGGATAATTTTCATGTGTTCTGCAAATCAACATTGGTCTAATTTCCTTAAGCATAAACCTTTGTTTTCATAGAATACATATTCAGCATCCAGAACAATTCTCCTGTCTTGCAGGTGGAGCACAAAGATGTTGGTTACTGGAAATGGCAGTAAATTTGGTTTCTACAGTACTTACATCTCTTTCTTTCTCACGGCACTTCTCAAAACCACCTGCTCATTGATGCAGGTCCTTCAGCAAGTTAAAGGAGAAACATAAGCTCTTTTAAAGATAGGTGGATGAATTTCTGTATAAAGTCTCCTGTAGGATACAGTGGTTTTGATGGAAAGATAATATAGTATCATCCTTCCCTGTCTGCAACAGGCAACAAATGTTAGATGTTGAATTTAAAAGGTTAAAATTCTTTGTCATGAGCTTATCTATAGTTCTTATCACTGGTATCTGCTCCCTAAATTACTAGAAGAGAATTTACTTCCACGCAACTGAGTCATGGGTGTAAAAGAAAACAAGCCATCGGTTTTTGGTGTCAAAATTAAGACTTAACTGGCCAATTTTTTCAATATATTAAGTATTGCATAAGTCTTCATATGTTGAAAACACAGGGATCTGAAATTCCAATGACGCATATGAGGATTCAACTTTTCTGCAAATGAGAGCTTATGGTCTTCTGTCTGAGATGGAGAAAATAAGTCATGCATGTGCAGTAACTACATGTAAAAGACCGGAATAAATGAAACCTTCACCACTTAATCCCTTTGTAACAGATGCAAAGAAAGAATCCAAATCTTTATTGCAGCTAACACCTCCGTAATGTAAATGTGCTTGTGATTTTGGCAGCCCTTTCGACCTTCTGCTAAGATTGGGCCTTTTGGGTAATCACTATCAAGCCTGATTAATTTCCAGAGCAGCTCCACTCAGGGTACTGAACTAACACTGATCTTCTGGGAACAGGACTACAAACAGAGGTAAATTAAGTGAATGGAATAAGTGGGAGAAATAGAAGGCTGCTCTAGTCTGTGAGAATGGGCTTCTAGACATGAATGAGAAGAACACTTTGCATCCAGCAGATGTCCTTGAAATTTCGTGGCACAGTGTAGTAACAGAATCTACGGAAGTGCTAGACCTGCATAGAGAGTATCCACATCACCCAGCCTTGGGCAGCCAAACCAGTCAGAAACTCCTTTCTAGGCAACTAAAGAAATTAGGCCCAGAGGTTTATTCAAAAATAGGAAAGAGCCTTAAGAGATCACCTACCTTGTTTCTTATCCTAAAATGAAATCAGCCATTACTTATGCAGTTGTACCACCAGAACCTGTCACTGAAGGTGAAAGCTTCACAACCTCCCAAGGCAACCAAACAGTTCATAGCTCTTAGTGACAAAATAGTTTTCCTATCCTTACCTGTATTGTCATCAGTTCAACTCAAGTCTCTTTTTAAATCATCATTTTGGTCCCACCCACAGTAGTCATAAGTAAAATACTCTTTTGGCGTGTGATTCGGTAGAAGAATGAGAACAGAGTCTAGAGAGGTCTGCTCTGCAGTGTGGCCAGCTCAGGGTAATGCCTAGCCGTAGAGACAGACCTCATTAGTCCTTCCAACTGGAAGTATTCTAGCCTAGTCTAGTCTAGTCTAGCCTAGTCTAATTATTTTTAAAGAGTTGTATTTCCCTTTAGGATAGAACTGGTTGCTTGTCATGGCAAGAATGAGAAAAAAATCCCTCTATTTTTCAGCTCTGAAATATATAAAACCCATGGCCAGCTGAAAAGTAAAGAGCAAAGGGAAGTGGAAAAGGAAAGAAAAGCCAGTGGCACACAATGTTTTAATTAATAATAGAATGCTGGAACTGGAAATCATGAGAAGAGTCAATATCCTTTACCTCATAATAAAAATGGTCTTAAAACCTTTTAATATTATTAAACTAACGGTTTCAAATGCTTTAAAATTCTATTCCCCAATAGGCTGGAGATGTGAAAACTCATGAAGTCTCTTTCAATAGTGGGCTGGCTAATGTAATAAAGAGCATGACTCTCTCTTTTTAGTTCTTGACTTACATTTTTAGCTGATTTTTCTCTATTTGAAATGATGGGAAATGAGATGCTTATAGCCTTGGGAAGAATTTGTCATACCCTTCAGCAAGAGTGTTTTCTTATTTAACTGGAATACATTAAGTGTGGCCAAAATGATCTCAATATATGCCGCAAAAAATGAAAATATTTAATGAACAGTGGCATGTTGGGACCACTACCTCATGGGGTTTTGGGGAAACCTTGGTGGTCTTCTCCCTTTCGCAGGGGATTCAGGGCCAAATCCTTGGAGAGGGTGCACTCTATTTAACACAAAGCCCAGGAAAGGAACAAAAGGTGGTACCATCTAACTGTGGTAGAACTTTAAAATCCAAGTGTCTGAAGACCTTTTATGCCAAATCAATAAAATGTTATTATACCTTTAATCTCATTGTAAAAAAATAATTAAAGGGACTTTAGACGCCCAAAGAACTTGCAGTAACCATAATTTTCTTAATAATCATATCTCACCCTCATCACCAGTTCCACAAACACTAAAAGAGCTAACGATGTATTTATTTTGATTATGTTTGCTAAGGCCAACTTTTCCTTCATTTAATTTTTTCTTGTGGGAAAAAAAATGAGATCATTATCATTAGAGGCAGCTTGCAGTAAGCTTAAGACTTGCTCTGATCTCATTCTTTTACACAGTGGTTGTCCTGTATGATGTCTAGACTGTTAAGTGATATTTAGATTTTTAAGCAGTCCAAGTACTGCTAAACTTCATGAGGGCTTTCCACTTCCGTTACAAGAGAGATAAACACCTTTATATCTGTATTCCGAAAGTCCCATTTTCTACTCCTAAAGTTAATTTTTCAAAGATCACCTTTTCCTTTGGTTACCATTAGGAAACAAAAAGCATCATTTCATTGGGCAAAGGAAAAAAATATGCACTCAATTAACAGTCGATGAATACACTGCTAAAAATAAGTTTTATTTGTTTTCAGTTGGGGACTATTTTGTGGTGTAGAACTATTTTTTCAAGCTTTCTCTTCTCACTAGGGAACTGATTTATTGACAATCAATTAGTGCTTTCAGATAAATCTCTCATGTTTACAGCAATATTTCTGCCTCACTTATTCTTTAACTGTTTAGTTTTATATCCTCACAGACTTGTGAAAATTAGTTATTGAAAAAGCCATTTCTTCATCTTTTCCATCCTGAGGGTCAATGCCAGAGTCCTCCTTATTTTATGGTTTGAGAGCTTTGTTCAGGCTCTTTTTATATATCCCAAAGGATGGGTATTCTACCACTTTTCTTGGAAAACTTTCTACAGCTTAATAGACTTCATTATTAGCAAAAAAATCCCATAAATCAGCCTAATTTTCCTATGCTACATTTAAAACTGTTATTCTTGTTAGTTACAGTGTCCTGGCTCACTCGACACAATTCCCCATCTTTCCTTTCTTTTTAACATCTTTCAAAATTCTTGGCTTTCTTTTCTCCACTACTAATTGTTGTTACTTGTTCCTTGGGATTGAACTCTTCTCTTGTCGGGAGACACACAGATAATGCTGGGGATGTGCTATCTACAGATATTTGAAAACTTCTACCAGCAGTTTTTAGTTGTTTTAAAGGCTACATAACATCACCTACTGTTATACTGGTAATATACTGGTAATATTATACTGTGGTAATTGGGTATAGACGGACCCAGGTTTGCAGACTGCTTGCCTAGTAAAATGTGCTTTATTTGCATTTACTTCTGCTAAGGTGCCCATGTTTGTTCAATCAGACTATAAAAACTGAAAAAACGCTGAGAGGCAACACTTTTCCCTATTCTTCCCCTCAGGATCTTTCTCTGTCAAATAATAAAATACAAAACTGAACATCATGAAGAAGACAGTGAAGCACAATTTTATTTTATAGAATCATAGAATGGTTTGGGTTGGAAGAGACCTTAATGATCGTCTAGTTCCAACCCCAATGCCGTGGGCAGGGACATCTTTCATTAGACCAGATTGCTCAAAGCCCCATTCAACTTGCCCTTGAACACTTCCAGAGAAGGGGCATCCCCAGCTTCTCTGGGCAACCTGTGCCGGTGCCTTACATTTTTACAGT
Source organism: Falcunculus frontatus (assembly GCA_013398115.1). Lineage (NCBI taxonomy): Eukaryota > Metazoa > Chordata > Aves > Passeriformes > Falcunculus > Falcunculus frontatus. The sequence continues at coordinate 42,332 of VZRV01002362.1, read as the reverse complement.
AAAGAATTTCTTCCTAATATCTAACCTAAACCCACTGTCTTTCAGTGGAAAGCCATTATTCCTTGTCCTGTCACTATATGCCCTTGCTAAAAGTCCCTCTGCAGCTCTCCTGTAGCCCCCTTTATGTACTGTTCAGTACTTCCGGTACTGAACAAACTTTAAGGTGTTTCATGTTTCTGTTCACCATGTGTGTTTGCCAGGTTTGAACAGATGCTGTCTAAAACCCTCAGCAGCGCTGCCACTGAGCAGCCAGAGAGGTGCTTATGGAACATAAGGCAGGACTATAAAGACACTATTTTTCCTTTCATCAGCAAAGCTGCTTCAGTGAGCAGAAAGGTAGATTAAACTATTCTCTCCCCCTAGAACTGGATATTGTAAAATATCAGATCAGAGGAAAAACAACTTGTGTTTTTGTAGCGGCATCTCTACATTCTTGTCTATCTCCCAAGGCCAGCGCAATCCGACTCCTGATACTTTAGCTTTGTCCAGTTTCAGTAGGAAAGGTAACTTGGTAAAAACAAAGGTAGTTAAATTATTGTGTGAAACATGTCAATCTGAAAGAGAAAACATCAAAGTCGTCAGATACTTCCTGAAAGACAGGTTAGAGCAAGCAGTTGGAAAGCTCCTGCCGCGAATCTGTTGCTGGAGGAATAGGAAATGTGTCTGCTGGTGAGATATATGAGCAAGGGGTGTAGGAAGCAGGGTCTTCAGCAGGAATTTAACAACCAAACGCATTCACTAGCTAATAAGAACAAATACATTTGAAAAGATCTCTAGTACACTGACAAAAGCTTTTACTAGGAAACGGGATAGAGGGTGAAGGGGGAAGACGAAATCACAAGTTTATGCGGTATAAATAGTTTCTAAGATAATCAAATTTTTATATGGACTTGCTGTTCCACAGATCTTAAAAGGTTTAGCCATGGTCTCTGAGAAAGCACTTACTTTGTCCAGCTTTCTCTCAGGTCAAAATTACCATTTTTTCTGTCTTCTTGAACATGAAAATGTTCCAAGACAAATGATTATACCAACTTTTTTTTTTTTGTCTTTCAGATGTTGTTTGAGTAAGTAAGATAAATCTGCTGCCTATAAAATAATTTTGGGGAATATCTTGTGATCATACTTCATAGAATTTTATTACATATTCATATAACTGGTACTCTATCCAACGCTTATCGTGGTGTTTTTGCTATAAATCTCAAAATCCTCATGTGAAGACGATGACTGCATAGACACAGCATTTGCATGGAAAAGCTGAGCAAGAAAGTTCTATAATAATCTGGAAACAATTCTTCAATGTGCTGTTCCTTCCAATAACACCACTTATCTGCAGTGCACTGTGACAAAGATTCTAGATTATGATTCTCTTAAAAGTCTGGCTTCCTGTACAGTTTTAAAACAAGTAGCTCTCTGGGATTTTAAAACAGAAGTACAAACTGGAGGTAATAAAAGACATAAAATTTCACTTGTCTAACCAAGATTTTGGTTACATGCTTTTTTTGCCAGGACAGCAAATATTCATAATTTATGAATTTATCCAAGTGTAGCTGTAGAGTTTGCAATGCATTTCTGCTGAGGATATTCAATACTCAGGAAGTTTAAGTGTTTAGGTTCAGATCTTCCATGATACATGGGTGTCTGCATTCCTACTTACACATTTAAATTACATTTTGGCTTCTTTTATGTTCTTCAGCTACTTGACTGCCACTTAATCCAGGGAGGATCTAAATTTCTGCTGGTCTGTATACGTGCGGATGAGCCACAGCTGGTGAACTGCTTGAAACCCCTGCCATGCTCCAAGTGGAACACAAACTTGATCCTGAGATGCCTGGTCCCAGCTGAGAGACTTAACTCTTTGGGTAGTGGCCACTGAGGAGCAGATCCTTCTTGTTCTCTCCTGACAAATTTGTTCCATTTGTGGAAACAAATTTCCGGGCAGAGGGATTGAGTTCTTGTTCCGCACTACTAATATGCAAAGACAGCTTTCCTCAGGTTTTACACACAGTAAAATTACCTTTCTGCATGTCCAGCTACACGAGAAGATAAAAATTCCTTGGAGCAAGATTTTCACCTCTGTCCTCTCCATCCTTCTTCTGGAAATAGGAAACTCCCTGCTTGCTTCCCAAGATCAGTTTCTTGGGTGCCTAGCTGTGCCACAACGATTATAAAGCCTGGACAGCTAACCTGGGACTGAAACTTCTACAAAATGCAGTCTACTTAAGGGGTAGGCAGTGTTTCACTAAACGCTGCTTTACCTAGGTACTTTAGAGACTTCTCATGAACTCCTAAACCCATTAAATTCAAAGACAAAACCCTTTCGATGTCTTTGAAAGCTCCAGTATCTGTGAGATAAGCAGCAAACCACTTAAATATCTAGTTTTAAAAGCAGTCTCTGAAAATAGAGTCAAGAAAGGTCAGTGGAGAGACCTGTCACAGCTCATCATGCAGATCACAATACTGCCTGGCATTTACCATCAGACATGCGGTCGTAAATTCGGTTGGTAAAAGGAGTGGTAGTGACAGCGCTGTCCACTATTTTCCGCTTTCAGCAGAACCCTTCCATCAAATTCCCTATTGTCAAGTGCAAACTATGATCCTAGTGAATTTACTGGCTGAACTCTTACAGCTCCAGAGCAGTGGGTGACAACTTTGCTGCCTCATGGTCAGTAGCGCTGAATAAGCAAGCACGCTGCCATGGACATGCCTTCATCTCCCTCTAAATCCAGGTCATAAAAGCAATAGGTACAGGTTTTAAATCTTTTTTTTTTTTTGTTCTCACAGCCATAAGTAATCTGCAGAGCACCTAAACTGCCTGGAAACACCAACAAGGGACCATTGCTCCTTTGAGACTAAGAAGCAGACTTCTCCAATATTCCAAAGGGATATTTCTGGTAGTGTTTAAGTAAGCTTCTGTACATGACCACAAATGAGTACAACAGGTACATCACTGGCTGCTTTTTGCTCCCTCATCTTTTATGGAAAAATTAGACTAGATTTTGTGTCTGAACATATTTTCATAGAATTTATTTTGGTTTATCCGCCAAAGTCAAAAGAAAAAAAGGAGTCAAGGATCAGGTTTGTGCTAGAGTCATGCGCTAACATGCCAAGTCCACCTCAATTCAGTAAGGGACAGTTGAGACCTATTCTTCTCTTGAAATATATGGCATTTAAATGAAAGATTAGCCAGAATTCTCAAGCAAAATAATTACTTCCTTTCCAAAACTGAGAGTTCGATATCTTCATAAATGCCTGCTTATAGCATTGCACTGCGAATACTAATTTGGATATCTGAAGCAATGTCAGTAATGCCATTATACAAAAGTTCACTATATAAATTTAATTCCTCTATTATTGCCATTCCATCTAATTTTAGTCTCTTGAATTTTTCAGAATTTTTAAGTCACTAATTCAGTTCAGTTCCTTCTTTAATGTTAACAAAAGAAGGGCTTTTTTGCGAAAAAAGTTCTCTTTAGATGTGGGTATTACTGTGCATTTTTTAGCCTCTTAGAAGTAGGTTCTAACCCCTTGCATACAGTTCTACCAGCTCAAAAGGTTCATGTACAGAAGTAACATATAAGTTCAATTTTCAGCAGAGGATGCCCTAATATTAAACATTGAAAGTTAGCAGACGAAAGAATATTTTGGATGAAAAGGCAAAAACTGAATTACTTAATTGTACTTTAGGAATCAAACTTTTGGAAATATAAACGTAAGAGTACCATAGAAATAATTTAGAAGAAAATATTAATTAATATTTGATATCTATTTATTAGTTAGACAAATCATCTCTGTCTTTTTTCCTTCGTTACAGGCTTGTCTTTTTCTACAGGAAAATAACTCCATTTCAGTCCTGCTCCTATACAAACTTTAAACCAAAGCAGAAGGGTGGAGACTTGCTTTTAGAGATTGCAAAGAAACAGAACTTCCTAGTATTTTTTTCCAAGAAATATGTAATTCTTTCCTTGGTCTCACCATGACTACGACCTTTATAAACATACCATGAAATTTACTAAAGTCATTCAGGGGCTTGGTTCTAAACTTACTGGATTCCCATCAGTCATATTCTGCTTGATGGCAGCTGCGAGACTGTTCGCCTCTGGAGTGTTACTCAGAAATTGATGGTAGAAAAATCCATTCCATCATTATAGAACGTACGGTTCTACGTAGAGAGAACCTCATGAGCTTCTTGTGTGGTCCGATCAGCATCTTTCACGGCACCACACAAATTAGTTCAGTAAATGTTTACATTCACTGTTTTTGACACCAAATGTGTAAAGAGTTTTGCTTTAAAAAAAGCTATAAGCTTTTTTTCATGAGCTATAATGCTGTGACATGGGTTTAACTAATTTGCACAGAGTATACATACTCACCCCATGCTTCTCCATAGCTGGAGATCTGGATAGGATAGAAAGTCACAAACCTCAGTACTAAAAAGGACTCAAATCCTTGCAAAAAGCTGACAGGAATTTCTCTATCTGTCCTTATGTGCAAGTGATCAGTAAGGCTGAGACTTTTCAGCTACTAGGCAGTGATGCCCATTGTAACATTCAAACTCTCTGTCCAAAAGATAACTCATGTGCCAATAGAAACAATATAAAATCAGCACAGGACTTCACTATGATTAATTTATTGTGCTTTTGCCACCGTGGGTTCACAAGTTTCAGCAGCAGTGATAGCTGAAGCAATTTTCTCCGGTTTCTTTCCTAACCTTACAAGTCCTTCTGATCCTTGCATTGCATTTACTACAACAAATCAGATATCTGGCCAGATTCAAAATAAACTAAAAAGGAGAAACTTCCCAAATGGACATGGACCCTATGGCTTAACAGAGCCGACACATTGTCCAAGTGCACCTCTCCGTGTCACTGCATTATCACACCAGGATAGACTACCAGTCTTCCTTATTTGTGGATGGCAGGAGGTGTTTTGGGCTCTGGTATAATCAAACTAGATGTGGCTACAAGAAACCATACACTTTTTTTCCTCCATGCTTACATTCTGAAGACTAATAATTCAATTCAAGAGGCCAGGTGATATGCAATTTTCAGTGGCACACCAGAGAAATCTTGACATCACATGATGCAAAGTGCAGCTTTTCAAAAGCTGGGATGGAATGGGTTTTTCTTGATTTTTTTTTCCCCCTGGAAGTTCATGGAAGTCTCCAGATAGAAGAACTTCTCACATTTTATTCTTCAATTGAAAACCAATTCATCAGCTAATCTTAACTGCACAGAAAATTGAATACTCTTGGACCGGTTTCTTTTCTGTCAGGAGAAAAAGATTATCATTTTGCTCATCTAAAGAACACCATAACCCTATGGGTAAAATGTGCAGAGGAAACAGCAGCTTAAATACTCTCTTGCTGATGAAATGACATCATCAGGATGAAATGGTTATGTGGTCTCCTTGAATAGGTGTGCACCCAGCCACTCTGACTCTTGCCATTTCCTCAAATTGACCCTAAAGGCTCACATTGTTATGTCCGTGCTAATCTGCACTATCCACCCTAGCATGCTGACTTTGCAAGGACAGCTGTATTGCTGCAATCAGTTGAAATGCTTCTTTTGAAAATGTGGTCATTCAATACATGTTTTCTAATGAGGTATTACTATAAGGGCTGCACTGTGTAGTCCCTTTAAGGATAAACTTACTCCAGATGAAAAGGATCATCTGGTTTAAAATGGTTGAAGTTGACTTTTTTTTTCTGATTTACTTTCAGCTAAATATACCAGGAGATAAGATGCATAAGCTTTCAAAAACAGGGCCAAATCCTGCAGTTTGCACAGTCTGACTGAAAGCATTTCATTTACGTGATAAATAAGTATTTGTGAACTGTACCCACAAATTCCAGAAAGGTAGACTGAAAATTATAACTGAAAAGCCAAGAGATCTCTCACCCAGGCCCCTACAAATCATGTTGTTGACTCACACCTTATCTATCAGACCCACTGAAGCCTGTAATATGGGAAGAAAATATCAAAAGAAAGGATCTCTTTATAAGATTGCCATACAAAACATCAAAGTAAAGCCATCATAGCAGTATTATCATACGCCCACTTTTGTCATGAAGCAGAAGTGGTAATTTCAATTAAATGGCATATAATGTTCAAAATAACCCTCTTCTCTGAATTGATATTTCTCATAACAAATAAAAAATATCTTCAAGTCTTGTACAAAAATGGAAGTGAGGTTGCTCCTCATCAACTATTCCCTTCCCCACTCTCATTCCTCCCTCCCCAGAACTTCTGTAAAATCTATGACATTAATTCACAGCAGCTTTCTCTTTTTGTGCTTTTCTGCTCCTAAACTTCCTGAGGAAAGACTCAGGACTGTGCTAATTTCCTTCACTCTTTCGCTTACATTAATATGCTGCTTCTGGAACCAAACAGTAATTCTCATCCTTTGTTACTTTTCCCCGTACCTTCAGTTACTGAAACATATTTTGAAACTTTTACTATTTCCTTGATTGTTCTTCCACTACGAAATAGCTGAATATTTCTGGAAAGAGAGGATTTATATATCCTAAATAATGCAGTGTGTGGGTAACCCAATTATTTTCTTACACCTGTTTGGCAGCAAGAGTTTTCATTGTATTTGAAAGCTAGTGTATAACCAAAAGATTTCCCTTTTTGCCGAAAAAATCCTCCCAAAAAACAGGCTCAGTGCATTGCAAAGATACCTTCTTTCTTGACCTTCTTCCTTCAGGAAAACTGCATTTGATTCAATTACGGAAGCTTTTCAGAGGTGGGTAGGTTAAAAGAATTTTTCCATCTGCATTTATATGACCACAGTTCCTGTTTCAGATGTTTAAATAATTCTAAAGGACAAAAATAATTATTTGAATTATAAACAAAAAACCCCTGTAATGATAGCTACTTCCTACTGTGTTATAATCCATTGTTTCTGTATGCCCACTGAGAAGTAATGCCAATGTAACTTCTTTTGAAAATAATATTATTTTCTGCTTGCTTCCAGCAATGTTTTTAATGCAGCTGCTCATACTATATCTAATGTGTTTAGTTACAGTAGCCATGAAAACCTCCAAATGAGTATAAAGATTTGCAGCTTCAACATATTACAAGTTTAGAAGTCTCTGGGAATGATGAGCTGCTCACCTAATTTTTACGATAGCACCCCCCTAGAGTAAAAATGGACATAAAAACTTAAACTCAAAAAACATTTTTTCAGCAGATTAACAGCTAAACTAACTTCTTCTGATTTGATACATCTCACTATCTAGCTCTGATTAAAAGATTTTAAGAATTCTAGCGAAGCCCAAAAATTGAGATTCTTTAGAAAAGCCAAATCCAGAGCCCCAGTACTAAGAACGTCCAACTACCTATCCCTTGCATAGCACAGAATCACAGAATGGTTTGGGTTGAAAGGGACAATAAAGATCATCTACTTCCAGTCCCCGGGCTATGGGCAGAGACACCTTCCACTAGACCAGTTTGCTCGGGGCCCCATCCAACCTGGCCTTGAACAGTTCCACAAAAGGGGCATTCACAACTTCTCTGGGAAACCTGTTCCAGGGCCTCATTACCCTCACAGTAAAGAATGTCTTCCTTATATCCAATCTAAACTTACTCTCTTTTCGGTTTGAAGCCATTCCCCCTTGTCCTGTAACTCCATGCTCTCGTAAAAAGTGTCTCTCCATCTTCCTTGAGGCCTCCCTTCAGGTACTGGAAGGCTGCAATTAGGTCACACCAAAGCCATCTCTTGTCCATCTTGAACAAACACAATTCACTCAGCTTGTCCTCGTAAGAGAGATGCTCCATCCCTCTAAACAACTTTGTGGCCTCCTCTGGACTTGCTCCAACATGTCCATGTTTTTCCTGTGCCTGAAACCCCTGAGCTGGATGCAGCACTGCAGGTGGGGTCTCACCAGAGCAGAGGGGCAGAAACCCCTCCCTCACCCTGCTGGCCATGCTGCTTTGTATGGACAGGACACCATTGGCTTTCTGGGCTGTGAGCACACATTGCTGGCTCATGTCCACCAGCTTCTCATCCACCAGCATGCCCAAGTCCTTCTCGGCAGGACATCCCCCAGTCTGCATTGAGACCAATATCTTAGAAGAAAGAGGAGGAGAGAGAAAGAAAGGGAAAGAACCATCTCGCACCAAGATTTACTGAATATTTTTGCTTTGTAAGTTTTATTTCATTAAAACACTATTGCAAAATTTTTGGTTTGCTATCATCTCATTCCTCTGTCTTTATAGAGAAAAAAAAAATCATAAAAGGAATATAACAAGGATATCTAATTATCTCCCAGCTCTGTAGCATTTGCTTTAAAAACAAGATTTACCACAGTCCAAATGGACTGTTAATTAAAATTTGAAAAAACTCTGGATGACTAAACCTACCAGACCACGTGAGATGAAATGGAAATTGAGAAAAATTCAGATCAATGAAAAAACCTTCCTTTTGCTTTGAAAAAATCTAACCTAATAAAATTTATGTGTGGAAGTATAAGACTACCTGATTTTTTAAAAGAGAGATTTAACCTTACCAAAACAAAACAGAACAGGAAAACATTTTAAAAAGGACAGAATTCATGAAAGTTTTGAAACTGACTTAATGCTACAAGCTATGGTGTGAACGTGAGATCAGTCAAAATAGCAGAAATGTAAATTGCATCACATTTACAGTAAGATGAAGAAATTCATAACACAGTTTTCTCTATTGTAATTAATGTTTTGCTATGGCTAGACCAGCCTTCCACTATTTCTTTTCTGTACACCATGCATATTTGACTTAAACAACTGTAGTCTAGACCCATCTTTAAAGTGCCGTGTTTGGGAGAATTCCACTTAAAGTAACCAACTTACACACTTCATTGTTTTAGGAGCTAAGACTTAAAAGGACTGGCCTTTTAACCCAGTCTCTCAATACATGTAGGACAAGCTCCTCATGCGTCTTCTCACAACAGATGATGTTCTTAGCATTTGTAATATCAAGAAAGTGGAAAAAAAAAAAGAGCAAACTCTCTGTAACATAAACATTCCAAGAACTAGGTTTTAATATGAAATACTGAACAGCAAGATTCTCCAAATGAACCAACCTAAAATTTAACATATGATTGAAACCAAGTACATTCAGTGTAGCAGTCCGGTAAAAACTGGTCTGATTTGAAATAAAGAAATACTGCTTTAGTCAGCTCATCTCCACAGAATCCTAAGATTTCTGCAGATATTCTGGATATACAGTGAAACAGAATGTGGACAGCATGCAACTATATTTAATAGAGGCAACTTAAAATTCACCTGTATGTATCTGAACACAAGACAGTTTCCAGCACCTCTTATTGAAACCAGTTAGTTTTTCCTTTCTTGGCTTCAAAACAGCAACTGTGCTCTCCCATAGCTACCACAATTAAGTCATATTCCACAGAGGAAGGATGAGAAATCCTCTTGTCTAGACCATATCTTGCTTTAATTATGATTCAATTCAAAATAACATATCCAAGTAGCATATCCTGGCAAAATGAAGATGTTTTACTCATTTACCCAATGACTGTAAAATCCTCTGGCACTCAAAAAATTCACTTGTATCAGGAGATGAAAAGTTGGAAGTATGGGAGTCGGGGTAAAGTCAGTCATCCTTTCCACAGAGTTTCTAATGATTCTGACTTGGACACATGCCAGATTTCCTTAATAATATTAAATAATAATGAGGAGCACTCCACTCCTTGCCAATGGCCAGTCATCACAGACCAAAATTTAGCAAATCCAAATAAGACAGATCAAGACTTTTTTGGAGAAATAGACAAAATCTCTACCGCTTCACCTGAAAAAATGAAGAAGGAAAGGGGACCTACGGAGACTGTCCAGCCTAATATTTCTGGGGTAGGTAAGGAAGTTTCAAAATTATTCTACCATATTCTGGATGTCAATAGTCTCAAAACATCATTCAGCAGATAAGAATAACTCCAGCACGAGCAGCTCATACCTCATCCTGTGCTAGGACCTTTAATGTGGGAAAGTAAAACCAGATGGCACAGATCTGGTTGTCCCCATGACCAGAATTTAATTATTTTTGTTCATGGAGTGACATACAAGGACCTGAATGAACTAGAGAAACAGATCAAATATCTTACACCTTGTTGTGTAAAGCAGAGAGTCTTTGGGACTCTGTGTTCTGTTTTTGAACTCAATATTCTGCATTTGCAATCTTGCTCTTTTTTTAGCTCAGAAGATGTTTACAGTTCTCAGCTGTGAGAATGAAAACACAGGACTAGGATCTGAGGCTGTCTTGCCAGGACTGACATTCAGTGGGCTGACTCTTATTGTACAACAGTACCCACACATATATGTCAGCATGTATGTGTGCACTCAAGAAATGTCAGTTTATTTCACGTGCAGGTTACAATATTTATGTATTTTTTAATTCTGTCCTGGAAGAACTCTTCAGCGTTGTTTCTTGGTAGGAACAATTCCCTAAATACTTTGCTCTTGAAATTTTATTGAGTTAAGGGTCATTATTCCAGGACACACTGAGACCAAACTGAAAATGTTATGCACTGAGTCCCTTAGCAAATCAACGATGCATGCTGCAGCAAAATTGGCTATATAAGACCCTAGGAAATTCCAAAAAAGTTTTTTTCCCTTGACATTAAATAGCTGATTTTATTCGGCTTGTGATACACCCTCATAAAATACAGTAAGTAAAATGCATTTATTTCCTTTTACATAAGAGAACTGTGTGATCTTAGACAAAATAATTGGTATAAAACATTTAACGATTTATGCATTTTGATGGAATCCACAAAATAATATGTAATTTCCAATTTATTAACAAGCAGGAAGCAAGAGAAAAAGCATTATAAGTTCTCCTTCTACCAGCCTCTTGCAGGAAAGCAAACTCCCAAACTGGCTGGAAAAGATTCAGAAGAGGAGTTGGGTTTTGTGTCTCTGAATGTGGGACGAAGCAACAGGCAGTGCTATGTGCCAAAAAGGTGTTGGCTGCCACCATGGCTGTACCCAATGTGGGCTTAGAACAGGAAAGTGTTTCTATTTATTTTTAGTTGTTTTCTTACTCCTTCTTCTTTTGAAGAAGTTCTTATAAAAACTTTTATCTTGTCATCATGTATAAATTATAAAGTATATTTTCAGTATTAGAGGGTTATGTCCACCCCACTGTGGTTGATATATCAAGATTCCTGCAGCTGTTCTGAAGCATATTTTACTCTGAAGATACTCCAAAGTTCTGGTTGACTTGAATTTGGACTAAGGATTTTGCCATTATATGCTTTATGAAAGAGAGACTGGTAAATGTCTGGACCTTGGAACTGACTTTGTGATATTTGGACTGTGCATACACATCATGTGGTGAATTAGCATGTGGTGTTCTTATGCAAACAATAAAAACAAACAAAGAAAGAATTAAAAGTGCATTTAAGAAAATGAGTTTCAGCATATGATTAAAACAATCCCATAATAGCAACAATTTTGCGGTAAAGGTACATACTTGCCAAAAATATCTGCTAGTGTGGAAGCTGAGCATTCAAAACCCTCAATTTAGCAGCAGGGCAGATGCTGTTACTTAGTTAACATTGAATATCACAAATTAGGAGCAGTCTGGAAACTGCTTCAGAGCAAGACGTAGCAGTCAAAAGTATTGGGGCAAAAATCGTGCTCTCATTTTCAGCAGTATAGATCGCTGTATGGCTTTGATTTTATACCAATCCAAATGGGTAAAATTCGGCCCAGAATGTGTCTACAGACAGAAAAAAAAAAAAATGCTAACAATTTAAAAAAATAGTTAAAAATCCTAAAAAGTAAAAATTATGGAAATTTCCAAAGGTTCACCTAGAAATTCTCTGTCTCACACAATTGATAATGTTCCTTCAGCAACTGCAGTGCCCACCCAGCTGAGCCCATATGAAAATCTAATGCTTAAAGGCAGTGACAAGAATGGCTCTTATTACTCAAAACAAGATACACAATTCTGCATTTTTTTTTAATGCTGATCTCTTAAATGTTAAAAACTTCTGTTATTTACCTCAGTTGAACTAAGATTTGGATCCTACTGCAGAGGAGATACCAGATAAACAGAGAAAATGTATTGCCTCTCTAAATCATAACTGAGGACATAGTAACGTAAAGAAGTTGCTGTCTGCAAATTTTTAGCAGTTGGTTTTCTTTCAGACCAAAAGGCTTCAGTTCTTAGAACTGCTTATATTGGAGGTTGCATCTGTTCTTCCTGGACTTTTTGTAAGGGGAAGGGTTTTTCTCAATGCTTTTGGTCAAATCTCTCATCTACTACTTATGTTCTGTACAAATACATTATTTAACTTCAACAACAAAAAAAAAAAGTATCTGCACTTCAACAAGGCTCTATTATGTACTACACTTATACATTTCTGCAGCTAAAACCAACCAACTACTGTGAAATATTTTCCACAAGCATTAATACAGATTTTTGAGAAGAGACATATTTTAGCTTAGCTTTTCCCAAGTTAATGAAATGAAGTTTATCATCAGGAATATAGATTTAAGCAAATTAAGCACACTTCAGAAAGTGTTTATTGAAAGGCATGTTTACATCTGTCTTCTGTAAGCTTCCAGCTAAGAATTATTACATATGTTCAACCAGGATGAAGAAACACAGCAAACTAACTGGCTGATTACAGACTTTTGCCTTTCAAATGGAAATCAGCAAAAACAAACGGCTGCTCGGTGAGCTAAAAACTGAGACTTACTAAGAATCTCAGAATGGGTAGGGTTGGAAAGGACAACTGGAGGTCCAGCCTTCCTGCTCAAGCAGGGTCCTCTATAATACTCAACAGAATATTCCACAAACAATTCAGAATGGTAGATATACTCGAAGAAACTGAATTATATACCACTAGTTCATGATAAAGAAGAAAAAATTTGTGAATTATTTGCTCAACAATGTTTTAGACTACTGCAAGCTGAAAAAAAATTTTAAATAAGATAACTTGGTCTTGAAAAGAATTTTAATTGAAAAAGATGGTTAATGATAAGAATTTCAGAGACACTACAAAATTTGATCAACCAGCACACAAGACAGTCTTATAGGGTAACAAAATCTAATTCCTCAGCAGATAAACTGAACAAGATACCTGAAATTGAAAAATAAGAAAACAGGATAAAAACTATTTTTTAGTTGTTTAGGATGCCTTCTGTTGTCTTGCTCTTCTGAAACTCAAGGAATATATTACAATGTAGATGAGCCAACAATTCCAGCATGTTTGAATAATAGACTATCATTACCTAACAAGAGTAATTTAAACAATTTTTGGCAAGTCTCCATAGATTCAGTGTTGGGTTCTCTCTTCTCTTAATACTAAGGAATACTTTTAAAGAAGGATTCATGCACAGATTTGGAACAGGGTTCCCAAACCCAATGATTTAGGAACCACATTATTTGCAAGATTTAAGCATGGCTAATCAAACTTTAGGTTGACTCATTTGCATGAGCTCTTTATTGCTAGAAAACTGTATTTATAGGTTTTGGTCAATTTTTCAAATTTATCACCAATCATTGTTAGGGGAAATAAAAGATAATACACAGAAAATCATGTATTAAGATAGTACAAATGCTATAAGTTACAGGAAATCCATCACAGCAGCAGTTATAGAAATGCATGTGGTGGATGGGCAGAACCGCATCTTACTTAACCTCGTGCTAGAATTTGAATCATCGTGATTCATTTCTCTGCTGGCTCCATACAAGCTCAGCAAGACTGGAGAAATAATACATTAAACTAGTGTAAAGGTACAGTTTCAAACCAGCTTAGGAAGTTTGAAGATAAAAAAAAGCTTCCCTCTTAATCAGTTACCTCCTGCCATATTGACAAGGTAGGGAGAACACTGCTTCTTACTGGAAGGAAAATATCAGGAACAACTTTGCCCTGAATTCAATTTTCCATAAGAAGCAGGCTTTTATTGTGTCTTTTATCAGTCCTGCCTCAGCCTGGAAATTTGGGGTCTGGGTAGATTTATGAATAGAAAACACTGTAAACAGAGCACAAACTTGACACTGCAATTCATTCCCATGCCGGCTGCTCCACTTACGTGCTGAACAACTCTCAGAGAAAATGTTTTGATGTGTTTCTTTATATTCTCAAGAATGCCCTGCTTGAAGAGCTTACATGTCTCTGGTGTAGATTAGTTATGGACTTTTCATGCTGATGAGGTAATCCCCTTAATGTACTATACACCATAGGATATCCTTCTCCTCTGTTTCATGTTCTGACAATGCTAAAGGTCAGGAAAGTGTTTCATGTGGTGATAGGCTCCATTTAAAAGGCAAACTACAAGAACATAGGAAAATGTCTTTTTCTTTGTGTTTACAAGGAGAGTACAAGAAGCCTAGGTAAAAAAAGGATTGTCAGTGCATCTTGTATTGAAACTACAGTCATCGTTTTGCTAAAACATTATATTAACTTCTAAAGACGCATTTTCAATGTAGTGATTGGTAACATGGTGGTACTGATAAAGGAAGATGAGATCCATACTGTAACTGCTAAGTTTACTCATAGAAAATGTAGACTTCACATCAAACAGCAACAACATAGACTTCACATCAAACAGCAACAACATAAAAATAATTTATGTTGAATGCAAAAATTACGGCTCTAAACACATGATTTTTATTAAAAGTAGACTTCCTCTCTAAGACAAGCATGTAAAAATTAAATTAACTCAGAAATAAAGATATTTTGTTACACAAACTATGTCTCAAACATGGTCCACATTTCTTTTCAAGAGGGATGCAGATGAGTTCAACATACTAAGCTTTAAAAAATACTACACACAATCTTTTTAACAGGCATCATCCTTTTACATGGAATCTGCAAGAGAAAACATGAAAAAGCCGGTACTTCAAGTGTTTCTTTACAATTAGGAGTAGTTTGCTCATTTGTGCCATAACTTCACATCGTTATTTTTTAAACAAAGTTATTAGTACAATTTATAAAGTCTCAGTTTTGGTACAGCTTTTAATATTCACCTTCTAATTTTTAGAAGTTTTCTCAAAAGAGTATATGTTCCTCAAAGAAAAAATATTAAAAAAATTAAACAAACTGGTTTTAAATCAATATTTAACACACTATATAATAAATTGTTTATGTTTACATTGCATCTGATACTTTCTTCTTTATTGCTAATGAGGGGGGGAAAAAAAAGCTTTATTTGAAGGAGGGGGGAATATTCACACAAGTTTTAAGCAAAGGCAACAGCATTGCTAACAAATGTTCATCTTGTGAATTGTCTCCCCAAAGGATCATGTAAGTTTGGTAAGATAGAGCATTTCCTCCACCTACACTTTTCTCAGTTTAAAGCCTGCTATTTGTTGGCATTATTGCTTATGTTCCACTACAAATGCTCTGCAGCAACACAACCATCCTCTCCTCTCCTCTTTAGCATTGAACTTAGGGGTTGGAAAAAGAGAAACAGAAAATACTGGGAAGAAACTCTGCTTAGTCTTCAAAATTAAGAATATTAGGAATGTTATGGAAACTGGAGGACTCCTCTGGGAGGTGAGTCATAATTGAATTTTCATGCTTCAATAAAGAAATATGATATCAAATATTTAGCAAAAAAACCTTTAATCTAGAAGCCCATGTAGTTAGCAAAAAAAAACCCCAAAGAAAACAAACAAAATCCCCCAAAACAAAATAGAAAGAAAACCAAATGGACAAAAATGTAAAATAATCTACAAAAAATCCTCACGATTCCTCAAAGAGAGAATAGCCCGATATTTCACATTATGGGTTCTTCAGAGAATAAAAGAGCCCCAAGTCTAAGTTCCATCCAGGTCTTATGTATTAGAAAATACCTAGAATTTCTGAACTGAAAAAACCCAAGCTTTATAAACAGATTTAGAATTTATATGCATAATATTCAGTATGTACAGAGGAAGACTGCACACATCAGAAAAAATGTTTTAAACTATGGGTAGTAGCCACAAAATGATACATTCTTGGTAATTTCTAAGACATTGATTCAGAGATACATGGCTTCCTGCTTCACCAGGAACTTCAGGGGGAAAAAACAGAGCCACTCTAAGAGTCTTCCTTAAAAGAAATGAGTATGCAGCTTATCCCATCCTCTCTTTTGAGTATAAGTGGGCAAGCAAGAAGGAAGGAAAAAAACACATTAGCAGAAATATCCAAGGTATAATTCAGTTCAATACATGAGCGTTTGTTTTGGAGAAGTTTAGTGTAATTAAGCATCCATTCTACCCAAGTAAAGATGATTTGGAAAGGTGTTTTCTTTTTATTTCCAGGAAAACCTTGCAAAAGACATAGGTTCATGAAAATAATATGCCAAAGTAAAACTGCTGTGCCTGCACTTGTCCTGTGTTTTTAATATTGCATATTCCTCCAACTCTCGACCATAGCTGCACTGACAGCTAGATATTTAGCAAATAAGAAAAGTTCAACAGAAGGTAAAGTGGCATGAACAATACCTTCAGCAATAAAATTTCATTGTGTTTACAGGTACAAAATTACAGTACAATTAATAGCTCCTCTAGCCAGTAAGCTACTCCTGATTTCATTGAGACATAACTTCAAAAATTGCACTCAACAAGAAGCATCATTAAACCATAGATCTCCTTGCAGAGTCTCACAATGTTTGTGTTCATGCTACACATATACAGAAATATCTGTGCGGGTCATTGCACATGACCGCACACTGGAACAGGTTGCCTAGAGAGGTTGTGGAGTCTCCCTCACTGGAGATAGTCAAGAACCATCAGGACACAATCCTATGCCATGTGCTCTAAGACGACCCTGCTTGAGCAGGGAGGCTGGAGCAGATGACCCACTGTGGTCCCTTCCAAACTTACCCACAGTGTAATTCATTCTGTGAGTACTAATGTGCCTTCAAAAAGGATTGAAAGTTAATCCATCCTTTCGGCAGTGCTGGACTTCTAAATGTTGTTGCTGCCCTAAAATAAACTTTCACTATGGCTCTCCAGTCTTATCCAGAAACTGAAAGGGTAATAAGGCGAAGAAAAGACAAAGGAAGCTGAAGTCTTGTCCACTTCTGATCTCAATCTTCAAGGTTTATTCCACATGAACTTGGGGGAAAAGCTTCCAAAATAGGCTACAGGTAAAGTATCATCAAAATTAATTACTGTGTGGAATTCTGGTGGCAATTTAGTAAGGTATACCATATTTTTATTGGAAAAAGTTTTAGAATATTGTTACTTAGACTACATGAAAGCTACTGCCTTCCATTACCAAGAACCAATCCTCTAAATGTCGAAAATGTGGGAGCCCACAGTTAAACTTCAACATGAAACACAAATGGTGAAACTACAGAAACAGAAGAAATTATTATCTGGCCAACCTTAACTATATTACACACTTATCCTTCCTTTTTCTTGACTGCTCCTTTTTTTTTTTTTTTTTAATTACTGTCTTTTAACTCACTTTTAATTCTAGCCAATCTTCAGGAATCAGTAATATTTAAACAGCTGACCAATTTTGGAAGCAGCATGACACACACATAATTTACTCTGAAGAACAAAAATCAACTAAAGAACTTAAACATTTAAATATAACCCACCACCACTTTGGTAACTTTAGCTTTTACTATGTGAATAACAGCTTTGACAGCTATGACTAGAGGCTTGCTTGTATTAAGATTTCAGATATGCAATAGAATTTTAAAAACTAGCTTACCTGTTACTTAAATGTTTTCCTTTATCTGGACTATTTACAAAATTTGCAGCAATTCATTAAAACCTATTTATATAATATAATGTGTGTGTACTTACCTACTGAAGTTGAACAAATGAAAACAATTCACATTAGGCTGTCAATTTTAGAGGTCAGCACCAATACAATTACACCAACTTAAACACAATAAAACGGACTGGAAACTCCAGCTAATGCAACTCTATCCCTGACTGCATTTATTTATAAGTATTTGCCCTTTATAAATTTTGATTCAGGATCTGTCCAATTGCCAACATACCTTTCTGTGTTTTCTTCATGCTTAGGAAACAAAATAGGAGTCTTTCTGTAGAGTCTGACCTAGTGCCAGAAGGTTAAGAGCAAACCAGTGATGGAGGAAGTGTTCTTGCTTTTATTTAACTGCTGCAGTCACGTTATTATTGGGTAGTAAGGTTGTGTCTACGTCTGGGGTTTTTTAAACAAGAAGTTACTTTAGGGCTGTTTAGGTGTTTTTCTACACTTCACCACGTTCTCCATGCCCTGAAATCATTCCCCCAGGAAAGTGACCTTCCCAGTATGAAACTTGATCTTACAGGTATCAAATGACCTGAAAAGATCTTTCAGCAGTTTGGTCAGGATAACATTAATAACCCAGCCCACAGGAGAATATTATGTATCAAAGCCCATGTAAATTTGATGAATGTGGACCGCAAAGAAACTGACAAACCCCCAACATCGTTCACCAAACAGTAAATGAATGAATTCCAACTGATTATGTCTGCAGAACCATGAACTGTCAGGTGGGAAGACTCTTCAACTTCTTCAAAAAGTTGCAGTTCTGTATTTAGCACAACAAAAATGCTGTCAGCATCTTCTCAGCCTAGAACTGAAACGACTCAAACATGTAAGAAATTTGCTCCACTATGCTCTTTTACCACATTCAAGTAAGCTATCACAGCAGTTACATTACCATTGAAGTACCATTAAAGCACATGAAGGCAGCTATGTGCCAATACATATACATAGTATATGATAAGATACATATTGAACTGAAAAACAACTACAGACGTTGCTTTGAAACATTCTAATGAACTTGACACATATGTCACAGCTCTGGAAAAAGGAGTTTTGATTTAATGTAATCAGCATTTTTATTTGAAATACAAGTCACACCTTCTAAATACATACTTGTAAGTCATCTCAAAACCCTATGCATTTACGAGTTACATGCCCTATCATTAGTTGTTCTAAACTGATAGAGATTAATGGAATGCCAAGTCAGCAAGTCAGCCAATATGAGCTGTATGTGTCATAGTTAAGGCTGCTAAGTAAGCAATGTCTTATACAAGAATTTCCTTCATAAAACTGCACATAGAACACATCCATTTCTAAAAACGAGGGTATGTTGTACAAATAACCATAGACCTCTAATTAAGAAAACTACATGATACTGAAACACTAAGCTTTGAATAAAGAAAAATCTTCAAGATCCTTCAAAGTCTCGCACGTATTTCACCCTCTCACCACAGATCAGAACATCTTTTTTTTTGATGTGAATGGGATTTTTTTCTTTTTAACATTAATTGCCCTACATCTGTCAGCAGTGTAGGCTTGGTAGTCTTCAAAAACTATCTGAAAGTGTCACAATCTGTAGCATACTTTTTAGTAAGAATAATCAGAATACTTTCTCTAATGGAAAGTTACCACAGGGAAAAAAGAGAGTTTTTGCTCTATCCCCACCTTATGGCTAGAAAAAGAATTTTTCTATTACAGCATACATATTTCTGACTTTATTATTTCATTGTACGACTATAACCAAAAAATACTATTTGTACTATAAAACTTTAGATTCTTTTTCATCAGTCACCCACTTCTCCACATAAAAGCACAATGAAACTCCAAGGCATGAATATCCTCTCTTGCACCTGTGTTGATTTTCTGACTCAACAAGAGATGCAACTTTACATTCAAATTGAACAGTGATTGTTGGGTCCTGACCCATCAAAGTATACAAGTTCATTTATTCCTGTTGACACAATTAGAAGTCAGGTCCGTAGATCTAACCTTCACCGACATACCATTCTTAACATTCACACTTTTTACAAGTTTTAAATCTAATAATCAGGTGATTTATAGCACTCAGAAAATCTTAAACTTACATGCTGTACAAAATCAAAGCACAGTATGCATGAATGTATGCTCTGAGTGTGAGCTGGAATAGGGCATACTCCCCACCAGGAGACATAATCACCAGTCCCTCTCACCAGTCACTCCGTAAGTGAGATGAACAAAAATAGCAGCAGCACCACTCTCTTCCCTCAGTCATCTGCTGATCAATAAACATTTTCCTTCTTCTTTTGTGGCTTAATCAATTATGATACTAGCCTGGCCCAGGGTCTAACATTAGCCATGTCAAAAGCTGAAAACCAAGACAAGGGCCACCAGAAGTACTTTTAACAAATTCTATCTCTTCATTACTTTACAACCCCCTTTCACTGATGGTCAGAGTGAAAGGGCAGGGTAAGATGTGAAACAGAACATTGGGAAAGCTGCAAAGTGAAGAGAGTAGAAAAAATGGATGTCTGAGCGAGCCTCTCATTTTTTAGGACATCCATCCTGCTTTCTGAGGAAATGGGGAGTTGTAATTGTATTGACAGAGCACCTCTCCTTCCAAAAATCTCTTGAATCTGATGTTTAAAACCAGAGGAAATTCAATATTGAGTCAATTGTTTCAGAACTATAAATTTCTCAAGGTTTCATGAAAACAGTTGAGCATCACCATGACTCTTCCCTCAAAAATCCTTGCCTTTTTCCCCCTAATGGCAAAGAATTAACACAGGAATTCAAATAACACAACTTCATTAGGCCTTCTACTACAGATCTAGTTTAAAAAAAAAATTTCTAGAACTACATGCTTTGATACTTTGTCATTAAATGACAAAGGAATAAACATGACAACAGGAATAAACTATCGCTATAGCCTCCAAGTTTATATTAATTGTAAGTGTTCATGGGTATTTAGACAACATTGATGAAAGTTTTCATTTTAAAAATCCAGTAAGGAATACTGTGTAGAGAAGAGATCCTAAGTATATACATGAAGGAGAACAGAAGAGCTGCCAAATAGGAATATAATTAACCTTATGGTGAACATTCAAGAAGAAAACAGAAAAAAACAATAGCATTTTATTTTTCTAAAAGCTTAAACTCACTACATCGGCCCCATTAATTTTCAATAAGTATTTATTTGAAGTTTAGGAGAGAATCCTGAATATCTGCCAAGTTCCCAAGTCTTCTTAATACCTGCCTGCTCCAGCTATTACAAAACATTCACAATGTACTATCAAAAGTCCCTCGTGTATTAAAGAGGCAGCTTCTTAACCATGAATACAGGCCAAAACCACTGTACAAAATATTTTAAAAGGACACTGGTGGTTGGTTTTAACCCTTTTTTGCCTCCCTTCCCCAATGGTAGCTGATCATCAATCAATCTACTACATGAGAAGGAGAGTATTCCACTAAGCTCAGAGTGGATCTTGCTCCTAGAAAAATCAAAAAATGTAAAGTGGACATCAAAACAAGTTCCAAAAGAAGCTATAATTGTACAATGAGGAAAGGTATGTGGTTATACAAGACTGTAAGAAAATACTTCAGAGAAAATTAAGAGGAAACATTTCTAACTCAGGAAAATCTAGTGTTGCAAGAAAATTGTTAAATCAAAGACAGTAATTACAAATAAAAATATAAATACCTAGACAAATCTTCCTTATTCCTGAGAATGTACTTCAGATTATTAAGTCCAAATATCCTCTACATGTGTATGTTCTTGGCCTTCTTTGTGGATTCCAACAGAGTAAGAGAGGAAAATGCAGAATAAAGAATCTAGTCAACCCTTAGAAGAAGCCCAATGCACTAAGCTCTGTGAGTTAAGTAAAGCAGGAGAGTAATCCTTCCTTCCTTTCTGCATACTGGAAGAGGATGACTTTTGAAAGATTATACAGCATTTCAAAAAGTACATGGACATGATATAAAATTAAAAGTACTGGCATTGCCACAGTTTCTTTAGACTACAAAAATATTTCTGAAATGCAATATGTTTGCTGAGTTTCTAGAATATACTTGGTAAGGTGTCAAACAAAATTAGACTACTCAATACATCATGCTTTTAAAGATTCTTTAAAAATAGCTCACTGGGCACATCAAGGATCAGCTATATCCTATCAAGGATCATATATTCCATAAAACTGTGCTATCAGCTCGAACTGCAAGATTCATCTATAACTTTATTAACATTTATTAAGCAAAGTATTCCATAAATGATTACAAATACCAGAATAAGAACAGAATATGATCTTAATTTAAGAAGACATTTTTATAAAATGTACATTTCCAGACTTCTGACAAGTTAGCAAGACACTCAAAAGGGGGAAGGAAATAGCTTGGCACTCATGCCAACTTATCTTTGTTATTTTTACAAGATCAAACTTTGAAAACATCAGCTGTGCCAGATCTTTTCCATAAACTGTGCATCTGTCCACACCAACTGAATTACAGACCACCAAGTTGTCTCATATATCACATCAAACAGCTCAGCTTAACAGTTCAGACCATGATTCAAAATACCAACTATGTATTCTTTCCCCAGAACACAGAAGTTTTAACCTATTTTTCAAAGTAACTTTAAAATTATCAAGACATAAATAAACAGAAGACAAGGTATTTAATACACTTGTTTCTACAGTAATTGTTTTGAAAGCCATAATTTTGTTTAGCTAGTAAATATGCTGTGAACTGCACAATCTATACTGGATTTCGTGAAACCTGCGGGTTGTTTTTTTTTTTTTACTACTGCTCCCCTTAAGAAGTTTCACACTTTTAATAATAAATGCCACATTGTACCCAAAGACTATCTATGGTACAAGCATTCCTCCATCATTATGAAATAAGGTACATCAAAAGTCTTAAGTGACAACTGACACACATTTTAAAATTATGCATGAAAATATACATTCTGAGATTTTTTTAATTTTTTTTAAAGAAACAGCAAGATCGTCAGTCAGGAGATAGATGTCAACAAAACTACATAGTTCCACAAGTCCTAAAGCTGGCTCACAGTATAACTCACGTTAGTCAGAAAACATTGAAAAATGTGCTTTAAAGTTCCAGTGGTCTGTTTTCTAGCCTCTGCTTTTCTTTAAAATAACCTGCAAAGGAAAAAAAAAAGTATATTTATCAATACAATTCAGGCAGCAGAAAGAGATTCAAAAGACTAGGCTGCTCAGACTAAAGGTTCACCTAGCCAATATGTTTCCAAGAGCTGAGTTGGCAAGGGAAAATATTAGAAATAAAGCAAAAGCATACAGAAAGATTTCAAATTTGAGGGTTTTTTCTTTTAGCAAGAACATTCCTAAGCAAGAATTCGGTAAAATAAAAGGCTTATTTTGAAAATTAATGCTGAGAAATGACAATAGTGCTCTTGAGCCATCAGTAGATTCCTTGAAGTTCTTACCCTGTTGGGCCTAGACAAAAAGAAAAAATAAGGTTTGCAATAATACAGCTATTATGCTCAATTTTTGTTTGCAATGCCTTATTTCTTTCTATATCAAGAGGGCACGGACCTTTGGAAGAACATTTTTTGGTTTGGAGTTTAAATTGAAAAACGAACTTCAAAGCCCAAGTGGGACTGTTTAAGTGTTGAAATTATTAAAATACAGGCAGTTTTTCCTTTCTTCTCATCTTAAAAAAATAAATGGAGCACAAAAATGTTCAAATAGTGTTAAGATTGCATTTAAAAAGAAACTATAAATGTGTAAGACTCCAACTGCAACACTCACTTGGCTACCCTACATATCCTGTATATGTTTCTGTTACTATAGTAATAGAAAAGTATCAAACTAAACTTTTGGCAGAAGGAAAAAAAAATAGTGAAGACAAACAGAAACCACAGGACCAAAATATCAGGTAACACCAAGTTTTGTCCTCCCAATTTGCTCAGCAGGAGAAGACGGTTAAACAGATAAATTAAAGAGACTGAATTCCTTCACGACACCAAGGTAAACCAGATATATCCTAGGGAGTGAAATGGGCTACAGAACACAAAAGGATTTCAGTCATATTTTGACATTAATTCTTTCTAGGCAGACAAAGCTGCATAACACCTTCCTCTTTCCCTTCTTTTGCATGTGCACAAGACTCACCATTCTCTGCAATGCAGCAAATCCCTTCTTCACAGAAAGAATACAGCAATTTTTGTTAGGCTGAGCTACACGTATAACAATCCACAGTCTAATTCTCCCTTAGTTCTTTCCTTGCCAAATATACAAAGTATCTGTTTGTTCAAGAAGTAGCCACACAATGCTGCAAGAATCCACTACAAACTTACTTCAGACTAAGCAGGTAAGAACTTAAGGTGTAAGAAAGGTACTTGAATCTCTCTGAACTATTTCTCACTTGTTCCATAAAGATTCGCTTATATCACTGAAGTTAAGACAGCACGTTTCCTTGATGTAGTATCAGCTGAAATAAGGATCCTCCAACTCTGGACTGCCTTTCAGGCCACGAAGGCTTGCTGGTAGACCATTTTTGTAGACTTACCCATATATTGAAATTATGACTTTAAGCAGGGAATACTCAAGAAAAATTGGGTTATATTTAATAGGGCAAAGAGAGTTAATTAGTTGTCTTGGTAAAAGTGAATTTTGCCAATGATGGACTAAAGAATATTAAGCATCTAAAGGTTTTGGATTATAAATCAAAAATCAACTTTAACACAGAAAGCTTTTGTATATGCTGTCATAATACATTTTACATTATACAAAAAAGAAAAATACTAAAAGAGTTTTAATACCTTTGCTGCAGATATGGTGTGCTCGGGTTTAATTATTTTACTTTTGTTCTCAAAAGCATTTGTCCTGGCTTCTTCTGCTAGCCGATGGAGAAAAAGTAAGAAGCTCAAATGAACCTTTTAAACAGAGAAGAAAAAAAAAATTATTCAAACTGTTTAAATATAGTTTGGCTTTTCAGAGGTTTGTTGTTTGCAACAGAAAATCTGCATATTAGACTGCTTCCAAATTCCTGAAAGGTGTTCTCAGAAGAAATATATATAACTCAGTTCAAGTCTCAGTAAATTTCCAAGACATTCCCTCCCTACAAGACTCTTGTAAACAGAGTTTAAATTTAGTATACTTAAATCATAAAAGTGCTTTAGAAATGATCAAACAAACCACAGTTGATCTTAGAGGAATCAATCTGATTTTTATTAGCAGTTTTTAGTAATAAAATGTAAATATAAATATCAGGGAATTAGGAGTCTTTTTGCTTACTAGTAAATATAGTCAGTTTTCAGTAACTAGAATGGCCAGACTTTTATGAACAGCAAATTCATCCCTGCCTTATCGCCAAATGGACCACAGACAAGTTCAAGGACTTCTGCTCCTTTCCAGTGTAAAGGGACTTTAACATTAATTTCTCCAGAACTTAGAATTCTCCAGCGTCAGGAGGTTCCATCCATTTTTTCCCAGCTCATCACTTAGGCTTTTTACATTAAAAGAACTGGTTGGGCAGTATCCCGTTCCACACGGAATGCTGTTCTGCTAATACAGAGGCAGGAAAGAATTGCAGCAGGAAGGAAGGAACTGCTCCAGCTCGGACTAAAACTGCCAGCCAACAGCACCTTTGTGTAGTAATTAATCAGGGACCTATAATACAAACCTCTAGCATTATACGGACATTATGTGAACTATTTTAATAGTCCAACCAGAAAAATTGATAATTGCACCTTTTGTAAACTAAACTTTCAAACAACATTACCTCTGCTATGTAAAGTGTACAAAAATACTTTTTCAAGCAAGAGCTTGGAAAAATATTACTGAAATACATGAAAATTTTATTTGTATGAATAAGGTGATGTATTTATTCTGCCATACCTTATCTGTAAAGCCTGGAAACACGTAACATGGAAAGTTACAAATTAAGAGTTTACAGGAAATACTTTGGCAGTGGGTTTGCAGCACAAAGAATCTGTTATAAGGCATGCTCCTGTCATATGAACTCTGTTCATATGACAAGAAGTTTAGGTGGTTTTTTAAATATCCTGAACTAAATGAAGCCAGAGTGCAATAGATAAATTTACATAATATTTGACATCATTTGGAAGCATCTACTACACAAAAAGCAGATGTTCTTGCAGATTTATTTCACAAAATATAAAAGCCGCTTTAGAACCAGTCTTTAGATACTCACACAGAAATCATCTCCAACAGAATCAAGCAGTGTCTCTAAAATAATGTTCAACATTAGAACTCTCATTATTAAACTTATCAACACAAAGATTAGATTTCTGGAAACAACCCGGAGAAGTGAGAGGTGGAACAAAAGCTTCCATACTTGCACGTCCTTCTTCTGAGATAGCTAAAGGCAGAAGTGTTAATTTTAAAATTGCCTTTAAAAACTGCATCTTCTCTCAGAATCACTGTACCTTTATTTTCCTAGTTTCAAAATGAATTGCTGCATATGGAAAAGCTTCCCCTGTACTCCAACAGACTTAAACAGTTACATAACTAAAATTGGAATATTCCACAACAGAGCACACAGGTTAATAAATATTCCAGGTTATTCAAGGCAATTGAGAAAGGCTAGTGAAAGGCAGAATGACTGAATACTATGAATAGGACAGTTACTGACAAGTAGCTGAGAAATACCATATTTGTTTAAAGACATTGCTTTACTACATATTAACTTACTGTCCTTCTGCATAAAATTTAAAAACAGTTTTGAACTAACTACTCATGAAAATCACCTAACAAAACAAAATGTTTACTTTCCAGAAAAGAAAGGCTGCAAAATTTTAAGAACGTATGTAAAAAATTCACAGCACTGTTAACACAGCAACTTCCACACACCTGCTCAACAGAACTGAGGAATAGCAGGGACAACCACTGTAATTTTGTTTTACTGCCGTAACTTCAAAACGATTCTTTAGACTGATATTTTGCCTTCACTGTACACTTATTAATCATTCTGTGGTGATAACAAATTTAAAAGAGCCCATTCAGTGCAGTACTTTAAGCTTTTCCTGCAATGGAAACACACATGTACCTTCTAGCATAGAAGAAGCAGCTGAGATTCTGCTTTTCTTCTGTAATTGCAAACTAGAACAAAGCTTGCATATTTTCTTCTGTGACCATTGGGGGAATATCTAAACTTCAGTACTAAAATCTTTACCTATTATTTTCAAAAAGAGCCTTGAAAAAACCCAGAACACTATTTGCATCTCTTCACCCAAAGATACTATCATACTCCTTCCAAAAAAAAAAAACCAAACAAAACCAAAAACAGCTTCCTGAGAAAGACTGAAGAAATTTGATAGCTACACTGGGCAAAGAGATAGATGTTAACACCTAGGAAACAGGTTCTGACAAAGCTTCAGATTTCAAGAGATGCGATCAAAAGTGAAGAAGAAACCTCATTCAAGCATTTAACAAAATTATCTGAATTCTTATGCCTTTCAAACTTATTAGTTACAATCATGTAAGAAGACACTGGTTTATCGAGTAAAAAAAAAAATCACTGAAAGTCAGCAAAAAAAAGAAAGCAATCCGATTTTCTCCTAAGGCAGGCAGACCACCTTACTGGAATGGGCACATACTGCAGTAGATTCAGACATAAAGCATGGATCATTCTGGAAGATAGCCCAGAAACTAAACCAGCACTTTTCTCATACTTCCTCTGAGAAGATATAAGCTCTCTGCTCATAATGTATATGGCTCCGTCTTGTTAAGACAGATACTATAAAAATTTCTGACAAATGCAATCTTACAGGGTTTGCAGAGAATAACACAGGCACTAGAAAACATACTCTCAAAATCTGCTACTCGTCTTACTACACAATAAACTTCCCAATCCTTTTTTTTCCCCCTAAAAGAGGCATAATTTCAGCTATGTTGATTATTTAGCCATAGAAATAAAGAGCTAAAGAGCTGTTAGACATGTGCCTAGTTGAAGAACATTATGGACAACCACCACACCTTGACATTTCTTTTTAAAGGTAAAATAAAAAAGCCAAGCCTTGTAACATAAAAGGCGATTTAATTTGATATCACCAGAAGAGATAATCTAAGTTACTATTACATTATTAAAATTTATTCTAATCTCGTTGCAATCAACATTTGCATAGCCACATTTTCAGCTAGATCTGATTGTTGTTGTTTATAAGTTTCAGTCAATTCAATTCACTGTCTTTGCAGCTCAGAGAACTTTAGTGCCATGACCAGGAAGAGACGGGAACCAAAGGCCAAGATTTGGAGGGATGTCACACTTACCCCTTTTCAGACAGCCACACTACTTTGAAGCCAAATTTTCATTACCCTGGAAACACAGACCAACTGTTACCAAGGATTACAAGAAAAATGTGTGATTGTGTCATTAGTTGACTACTGCATTCCACTGAGTAAGCTTTGAGTAGGTCTGAGCATGAGTAGCAAGGAGCCAGGTCCTTAGCCCATAAAAAAATCCAAAGGTAGCAAAAATATCAGGAAGAGATCATATTTTTATTAGCTCCATTAGAAAAACATTTAATGGTCACATTCAAATCTAAATACTCTCATGTAATTACCATATTCATTCATTTTAATCTCATATTACTTATTTTCATTTTATACTTCCACATCTAATTTCATATATCCAGATGCCAATCTTCAAGATGGTGCAAGACACAACTTTTATACACATACGAAACGTGGACTTACAATTCAAGTCAGGGACCATACTAGTATATAGCATGTGTTAATGCTTTAATGCTCTGAAAGCCACATGCATTTGTAAACAAGAGGACATCACAATCCAGCAAGTTAAGTCTACTAAGTTACTTCAAAGAGCATCTTATTAATGCACTTTTTTTTCGATACAGCAACTACCACAAGCTCTCTTAAGGTGAGGTTTCCTTGCTGTAGTCAAATAATTTCTTGATGAGACAAACCCTACCCGTGCCGCAAATCCCTTAGAGCAGGTCAGAAGTAATTCAGCTTTGTTGGCCTCAGGTTTTGCAACCTTGGCTCTTTTATCCCCACCTTTTTGGCAGGCGTTTTTAAACCATGATCAGGACCCCAACACCTTATTAGATTACTAACAAGACTTGTCATCCCAGTTTAGGGCAGAGACTACTTAGATGGCCTTCTAAAAACATACGAGCATTCAAGATGCCATAGCAGCTTAGAAACTCATTGATCACAGCTCAGCTGGCTACCTGTACACCCGAACTGATCTACACAAACAACAAACATCTCCATCTAGCAGTCACATAATCGAAACTGCTATTTCTCGGTGTGTCTACACCAAACTCTTTGAACATCAGTGTGTACACGGAGTGACGCAAAAGCCATGCATTAACCCGTCCCTGAATCCCCAAGATCACTGTCAAAGACCTACAACACCTACACCAGCAAAGCGGAGAGCGGCAACCTCTGCTTATCCGTATTTTCTTAGACCAATAGTCTATGTCTCCCCAAGCTTTGCCTCCCCTCTGCCTGCGGGTCCCTGGAGAAGCACCCTGAACAAGTAGTAAGTTGACATCCCGCCACACCCAGAGTGCTCCAGTGCGCACAGTCCAGAACATTTAGGGAGTAAGCGTCCCTGTTTAGGACCGGCTGCCCCTGGGCCACCAGCACAGCTGCAGCTGCCGCCACGGCCAAAAGCAGGAGTGCTCCCGGACTCCCCGGGGCAGCCGCAGCCTCGCCTCTCCCCCGCCCCTCTCTTTCCTCACCAGCAGGTCGGAGTTCGCCGCCAGGCGTAACTGCGGCTTGTGCTTCTTTATGATTTTCCGCAGAGTGCTGCGGGGCGCCGTGCGCTTCATCCTCCTCCTGTTTTCCTTCCTCTTCCTCCTCCTCCCGCACTCCCGCCGCGCGCGCGCCGCGCCGCCCTCGCTCCCCGCGCCGTTCGAATNCTCCCGCTGCGCGGCCGGGGCGTGCGGCGCTTCCCCGCGGTACGCGCCGAGGAGCTGCAGCCGCGTGTCCCGGGCTGCCGGGAGGCTGCGGGGAAAGCGTCCCACCGGCCCCGCCGAGCCCGGCCCCACCGAGCCCGGCCTCGCCGCCGATGTGGCGCACGAGCGGGGAAAGGCGCTCCCCGAGCAGGTGCTCGAGGGACGGGCGGGCCCCGGTGGACGGCCGTTCCCCTCGCGAGCCCCTCCATGTCGGTCCGCTTCCCTTGCGAGCGAACGGAGAGCTGGCTTTAGGCCTGGCCGTAGCGAGTTACCCAAAGCTCCCCCCAGGCCTTTTTAATGAACAGGACGGGAGCCGGAGGGGGCAGTTCCCCGACTGCTGCTCCCGAGCCCTCGAGCGCGGCCGCTGCCACATGCGGGGGTTTCCCGAAGCGCAGGGAACGCGGCGCGGGTGAGAGGCACCGGCACGGCGCTGCCTGAGCAAGCCTTGGGCTGTGGGTTTTTAAGGTGGCGATTCTCGCCCACGTGTGATGGTAGTCCTTGCCGCAGAAGCCGAGGGAGCTGTACAACACGCTTGTGCTCCCCTTGACTGTGACCGTGCTGGGAGATGGGACAGGACTGCAGGACCAGGAGCCTAATTAGCACCATAATCCTGCACTGAAATGAGCCTAGAGTGATAGTTGTGTTCTGCACGTAAATCTGGACAAAATCCTGCTTTAGTACACGTATGGCATTGACTTAACCGTACACAGAAACACGCTCTGGTTCTGAAATCGGCCACCACTTCATGTGTCATCCTTCCTCCAGCATCTGTCTCTGCACTTCTGCTTTAGCTGACGGATGCTGCTGACTGAAATACAGGTTTCCCCACAGAGGGGCCCCTGTAGCTTGGCATTCTCAGTGTATTTGGACGGTGTGTACTTAGTTGGAGAAGGGGTCAGGATTTCATACTGAGGTATGGGGTTTTTCAGCATATTTATTAGCTTTTTTGGTTTTTTTGGCCTACGGGACGCTTGCAAATTTAAATGTTGATAAGATAAATATATTGTCTTAATATGTTCAAAAGTATCAGCACTCAGATATGAATCAGTTTTATTGAAGTATGTTCTTAAGTCTGTATGATTTAGTATTTTAGTTCATTTTACAATATGCACAAAATGTAGTCCAGATAGAACTATGATATCTGACAGCAGGAGAGAATTTAAGATTTGCCAGTTCTTAATACTCCATCAGATATTTGAAAATGATGCTTTGTTCTTTCAGTTTTGACTGTTACTTGGCATTAATCGTCAACAGCAATGTTGATCTTAGAGTCAGGGTCTTAACATTTTTTTCTGTGAAAGAATAGGCACACTAACACACAGAACTTTTTTGTGCAGTTTAATAATAATCACAGTTAATGGCTCAGCAGCACTGCTACGAGTAAACATTTGGGTTTTTTCGGCTAACTGAACGGCTCTGACTCAGGAGCTACATAGGGTCATATACTGTAATGCTCGTAATATACACACAGAAACTTGCATCGGGATCAACAGTAACTCAGCGTGTCAGCAGACTCAAATCTGCAGCTGGGATAGATCAGTGGTTCCACTGGACCTTACGTGAGCTGAGAACTGGGCCTTAGTATCTTGCACTGTTGGTGGGGAACTGGTGTGGGCAAACATTTTGCAGACTGTAAGAATTGCAAAGGTGCCTCCACTGTAGGTCTAAAACTATTAAAATACACCACACAAATTTGAAACTGTGCAGTGACCTGCATAAAATGACAGATGCAGAGACTCAAGACTAGTAACTATATCTTTTAGTCATGTACTTGCTATGTAGACAATGACTAAATAATGAAATCTACTATTAAGTGTGATACTGTTAGAATTTTGTTGGTTTTGATTTATATTTCTGTATCTATTTCTGGTGGACTAGGGGGCTTTTTTGTTGTTGTTTTTAACCACCGAAAATAGTAATTTAAAGTGCTGAGTCAAATATACATGTTTTCCGCATTTCCTTACTTCTTAGGTTTTGAAAAAATTATGACAATAGTTACTTCAAGCAATTAATAACAGAGGTCAAATGTAGAAATAATAAATTACAGGTTCTAATTTACTGAGCAGACATGAAATTCAGTATTTCAGATTTCTTCTCAAATTTATATTTTAGGCTATTTATCAATAAATATTTCTGTAAATATGATTTTAGTAGCTTAATTTTAATACACAAATATTGTAGAAAAAGAAAAAATTGGACTTTTGTACATTATGCATTGCAGTGGAGAAAAATTATTTTATAAGTTAACTAAATAAATTCTTTTAAAAATAATGACTGTTTCAATTATTTGGTCTGTATTAACACTATTAAATGAGAATTAATGATTACAGTGAATCATAGAAAACTGCAAACTCATATTTCTGATTTTGAACATGACTGTTTTCTGTATTTCTGATAGAATCCATAATGTTCAATTATAATGATGTCATGAAATATTTAAATACCTAAAAGAATAATTAAAATGTATTTTAAATTAATTCTTTGACAGTTGAAATTGCTAATTTTTTCATGCTCATGCAACTTTATAAGAAAGGCAATTCTGTGCCTTATAGGCAGATTTTCATACTTTACCTGCTCAAAAGCTGCAGGAATTTTGAATCCATTTTCTACAAGCAGTTTCTTTGTTTTCAAATAATGCTTTTCCCACTTTTTAGCAATTGCAGTTTTTAAACACACATTAGTTTGTTTTGTGAACTTCAGCTGCAGCACATCATCTTCCCAGTTTTCCAGCAATACTGAGCTGTGTTTTAGAACTAAAGGCGTCATCTGGGACTAATAATTAGAGCAAGCAAAATTCAGCAATTAAGATAGTACCATCCAGGTCTGACTTCTTCAGGAAAACAGTCTTTTCAGGTTTGTTTTTATTTATTTTAATTTTTTTTTAATACAGGCAATTTCAGTGACATTATTTTGTCACTTTTGCTTCCAGATTATGTGGGTTTCTTGAAAACACTTTCATACATTTCAGTGGCTAAAAAGAGGCCAAGTTTGGGGCCATCACTGCTGAACTGCAAACCAGTAAACATTTAGTTCTCTGTTTCTATAAGAAAAGAGATTAATTTAAAGACTAATTTTATCCACTCCTCTAGTGCACTGTAAGTTGAAATAAGGGTAATATTTGGAAATTAATTTTAAAAGCCATGTTTCTTTTCTGTCCTGAAACTTTTATAAGCACATCCTAACTTGTTAAATTTGCTCTCCCCCTCTGTGCTTCATAACTGTTAGTTTAATTACTTTTTTCTGGATTTTGACATTATCTTCATTCAAATTCTTCATCAGCTCTTCATCCTATCATAATTTAAAGTCAATCTTCCCCCCAGAAATGCTGAAGAATTTAATTTAAAGCATGTGATATCTTGAAATTAATAATCACATTTTATAAATTCTTCCTAAGCCAGAGGTCCCTCGGTTTCTTCTCTAGTCAGGTAGAGACTGTTAAATACTTTCTGGTGCTAATCCAGTTTCAGTGGTTGATGAAAGACTTTGAAACTTATCCTGGATATGGATGTCAAAGCCTAAAATCCTTTGATGTTTTCTTCAGTGACGAAAAGATATCTCTAAAACAGAGCATAACAATTCGGCAAATGTAAACTCTTCTATAATGTGGTTGATAGGCTTGATCGTAGTGATTGGGGTACACAGACTGACTCTCCTGTTACAGTTGTATATTTTTTCCGTTGGATAAGTCAGGTGTGGTTGAATACTTTTGTAGAGAAACAGGAAAAGAGATAATACAAAGGAGCAAATTGTATATTTTCCTCTCCTCTGTGAAACTTAAGAAAATCTCTTGCTTGAAAAAGAAGGGGGAAAGGCAATTTTGACAAGAAACTTTTGCCTTGTGGCTGTCACTATTGATGTAATGACAATAATTTAATTGCTGTAATAAATACTAGTCAAAACTGTGTTCAGCATTCACCTTTTATTTTCATGAAGAAAGGAGAGAATTCTATAGAATAAATTATATTCCTTACTTTTGGTTTATTTATTTAGTTCTACTTCTATCTGTGTTTCAGGCCTAGAACAGTAAAAAACAAGAAAGGCAAAACTTCATAAATTATATTTGAAATTCCGACTATTTGCTGATTTTAAGGCTTACAATTTAAGCTTCGGTTTCATTTTTCAGGACATTCTGTGTATGAGCTCTCTGTAGATCAGGCTCTAAGAACCTGTCTAAAGTCAGTTGACTTCCACAGGCCAGACACCATCTGTCTGTTGTGACTGCTTTGATTGCATTCATGAAATGAGTGTCATTCATACTGAAGCATTTAAATCACAGCTCAGCAGTCACACTTACCTTCAGAGATATTCCTTGACATGCCATCAACTAAAAGTGTATCAGTTTCACTGCTTTTGATGTAATTTGATGCAGGATCACATTGATGTCTATGTCCGTTACTTTATTAAATTATGTAAGAGGAAAATGTTTGGTTTAGGTGTTTTCGATGAAAACTGTAAAGATGAATAAATTACACAAAAAAATAATTACTTCAGATACCCACTTAGTCTGTGTTCATGTAACTTTTCTCATTATATTTTAGATTTGTATTTTATTTGCATTTTGCTCCTGGATCTAATACACCCATTTAATGCCAGTCATATTTCCTCCCCCAAATTCCAAAAGGAATGGAGTGTTATTCTCTTCAGATATGCTTGCAATGACTACATACAAGCCAGAATGATCTTCTAGCACCTCTGCTCTGATCAACTAATCCTGACCTGCCAAAAAGACACCCTTCTTTCAGAAACTTTTGCAAACTTAGACAATATTCTGAAAAATGCCTGTTGTCTGCCTTAATAATATATATTTTATTCAAATGTGTTAAAAACGGAGAAGAAAGGAGAGCACAAAATTTAATTATATTCTCCAGGATATTACTTTACTAAAAACTGGTCTAATTAGCATAACATGTAATAGTAATGGCTGCCAGTAAGGAACTCAAACGAAGATTAATAGATGGATACTTTTTACTCAGCTGCCAGCTTTCTAATTATATTTATCAGGGAGCGTAGATCAGATTAGATTGTGTGGTGACCACAAGAAGGCCTGAGCATGATGGTTGTTTTTTCTTCACATGAAAGGTAGCAACATCTTTTAGCCTCATCTCCCACGGGGACCATTTTTTTTCCATGTTGACTTTTTCTTCAGTCAGAAAGAAAGCCCTAGAAGTGTGATATGCAACAGCATTTTTCTACCTCTTCACTGATTTCCTTTGGGTTATGTCAGCTCTGAAACACAAAGTGATGTGCTATAGAATGGTCTGCTTAGCTATACAACTCTCCACCACTTTTCTGGCCATGGCTGCAGAGGAAAATGGGTGATCACATTTTGAGATTATCCACACCTGAAGCAAAAACTTAACATCTTGCTGATGTTTCAGATTGTTAGTAATCTTCAGCTCTCCTAAAACTGAGCAGGAGGTGGTCATTAGGCCACTGTAAATGAAAAATGCCCACTTCTCAGCTGGTACTGCCTCCATACCCCATGAATGTACTAAAAAAGGGATATATATGCATATTTGTTAGCATTAAAGCCAGTTAGAAAACTGATCATATGTATATCTTAGCTCAAAAAACAAATACACTTAATTATATTTTTAAAATTAATAAATGGTAGGTGATAACCAGTGGGATGCCTGCCTGGTTTGCCCCAGTACCCCTGGTAATGGACTTCAGCAAACTAAATTCGAAGAGAAGCAATAGAGAGGTAAAGTTTCAGATGAGGTGAATTGATTGCTGATTACTTAAATCCCTTTTTTGTGGCAGAAGCCAAGCCATAACATTACTGTTGTGTGTGAACATGATAGAAAAAAAAGAAGAGTGGCCACTGAAGTGAAGCAAGAATTTTAAAGACTGACTTCAGAGTGCACGGAATACACCTATACTACAATAGGAGTTGTCATTTGTACACAAAGTTGGCATGTATTGTGCTGTCAAGAAGACAGGCGGAGCAAAATAAGTCATTTGTATTTATTTCTTTTACCATTGTAGTCAATAAGGGAGTTAAAAAAGAACATTTCAGATAAAAATGCAAATAATTTAAATAGGCTGTAATCAAAATGTGTTTTTTCCATGAAGATTTTCTGAAGTTATTTATTAACTGCCAAAAGGAATATACAGTCACCTGAGAATGAAGTAATATAATTTATGCTGAACAGTTTACTGCAAATGGTTCCTTAGTGATCCACTTTCTTTAGT
Organism: Falcunculus frontatus; assembly: GCA_013398115.1. Lineage (NCBI taxonomy): Eukaryota > Metazoa > Chordata > Aves > Passeriformes > Falcunculus > Falcunculus frontatus. Next base: position 6,510 of record VZRV01002362.1, on the reverse strand, counting down.
AAGCAGACATGAAATCATTTGTCTTCAAAATTATGTTAAGAGATTAATGATCTAATACAAACTATCGAGAGTGGGATGCAAAGTTCAACTACCTATTTCTTCTATTTGAAAAGAAAAGTGATTGAAAACATTAGGTTCGTATTAGTAAAAAATAAGTGCTCTGGAGAATTACAGCATTACTCTTTAGTTTTCATAGTTACAGAAATGCTTTCATTTCTTTTGAGTGCACAGAAATCTTTGACTCTGTCGTGCTTTCTGCAAATTTGCAAACACCTTTTTTTTAACAGCAATAATTAGCAAAATATAAACCCCTGTGAAATTATTGCAGATCGTATTGAGAATCAGTAGTTTTCTGAAGGTATCTAAATGAAAATTTTAAAATGCTGTAGCATAAAGGAAGGAAAAGTACTTATTGAGAGAATATGGTGAAGTACAGGAATTACTAAACCCTTTTCCTTTTGGCTAGTTAACTGCTAATTTTATTCTTAGGAATGTAGTTTTGGGTTTGGGGTTTTTTTTTAATTATCTTACTATATAATATTTAGAAAGAAGCTTCAAATATTAATTATCCATTGAGCTAAAAATTCTTTCAATAGCTTAGGATCATTCTGCCTTCTGGGGATAACAACATTTGCAGTTTCAAATGCAATTAAATGGAAGTGGTAGTTTACAGAGTGAAAGATAGTGTATATACTTCTTTGAATGTAAAACAACACCATAAGTATTATTTAAATAAATGTAACTTCGACCACAGTTTTGTAAATAAACAACTGCTGATACAATCTTTTTCTTTCTGTACAGAACAAACACACTTTCTTCAAACAGTGCTTGACACAAAGGAAAACAGCGAGGGTGTAACGCTTCAGGTTAATAAAACTAAAAGATAGCAGCTGTAGCCTTGCACAGAGGCAAGATGCTGCTCTCTGCTGTAAGAAACTACATTGGAACCTTAACCCAAGAATAACCATAGTGACTGTGGGGATGGGAAGCCATATCAAGTTTTCTTCCCCTGCTCTACACGGCTGTGTAAGCCTGTTGTTAAGAGCTGCATAAGTGTATGTGGAAGCACCATAGCTGGTAGAACTGGTTTAGTAAATGAAGATACAATACTGATTTTCTAGCCACATTGAGGCTACCTACCTGAACTTACATAGGGTAACTTAACTACCACAAACCTAAGAAAAATATCTATTTTAAGTTGAAAGCCACACCTCTTGCGTCAGCACAAATACAATTACAACTAAACTAGTGCCATAAAAACACAGAGTGAATCATAACACAAATGCAAGATTTTTTGGAAGGAACATACTGTAATGTGAGCTGACACTTGGAAACAGAAGTCAGCTCTAAAGTCTTTCATCTTTACCCTGGATATTTCACATTTTGTATTTAGGGTACCTTGCTGGAATATTGGCAAAGGTTTAGTTTTGGTTTTCAGTATTCAGTGATGTTCATCATAGTAAGTAAGGTTGCTGTGATATTTTTTAAATACCTTTGCCCGGGTAGGAGCTGTGGCTCCTTAACATAACCGGTGATGCACCAGCTACTAGTTGTACTGTGGAACGGTTCCCTTGGAGCAGGTGAATAGCCTCAATCTGCTGCTCATTGCCACTCTGACTGATGGTGCTTTGCCCCTGTACAAACCAACGACTCAGTGCTGCCATAAAACAACACAGAGAAAAGCATAAAACTGCTGTTCAGAAGCAGCTCTTTGCCTAAAGATTTGGCAGGTGTGTGCTTTTTTTAGGTTTGGTGTTTTTTTCTTTAATGGCAATAGATTGATATTGAATGACGCTCTTCCCTGTAGAGGGAATAAAAATATGCTTGTGCTTGTCATCAGGAGAATTTTTTTCAGCATGTTTTTCAAACTGGTCTAGAGAAATTTGCTGTTTTGAAATATGTGTTTGCAGTTCTCTTGCGTTCTTCCTAGTTTTATCTGATGATGTAGTGATATCTCTAGGCCTACTCTTGATTGCAAAGTGTCCTGGAAGAGAGCCAGGACAGGAGAATGAGGGAAAAAAACCAAGCATGTAAAGAATATTGTAAACTGGGCCTAGATGGCCTAGTTTTTATGGGGGAATTTTTAATGTAAAAGTCATTAATTGGGAGGTCTGTGCTCATTGGTATGCTCAACTGTTCTGCAGTGCTACAAGTAAGGGAAACAGCTATAAAGATAGCTCCTTTCTCCAATTGCATTTGTAACATTTTTACAATACCAGTGGAGAATGACGTAGCTGGAAACAAGGACCCATTCTGATCCTAACCATCCCTCTTTAGGCTTTACTTAGCATTCTTTAGCCAGATAAAAGTTTGCCAGTTTGTCTAAAACTAAATTTAGAGGCCTTTGAGAGGCCTCTGAAGATTAAAGAAAATTAAACCTTAGGACACTGTAGTGGGTTGACCTTGGCTGGATGCCAGGCACCCACCAAAGCCATTGCATCGCTCCCCTCCAAAAATGGACAGGGGAGAGAAATTATAAGGAAGGGTTCTCAGGTTGAGATAAGGACAAAGAAAGATCACTCACTGAGTACTATCATGGACAAAACAGACTAGAATTAGAGATAATAATTTAATTTATTACTAACAAAATCAGAGCAGGATAATGAGAAGTAAAATAAATCTTAAAACGCCTTCTCCCCACCCCTCCCTCCTTCCCAAGCTCTACCTCCTCACCCAGCAGCACAGGGAGATAGGGAATGGGGATTATGGTCAGTTCATCACACATTGGTTCTGCCACTGTTCAGGGAGAGAGTCCTTACCCTGCTCCAGTGTGGGAGACAGTTCTCCACAAACTTCTCCAATGTGAGTCCATCCCGTGGGCAACAGTTCTCCACAAACTGCTGCAATGGGGGTGAATTTTCCATGGTGTGCAGTCCTTTAGCATAGGCTGCTCCACTGTGGATTCCCACAGGTTTGCAAATCCAACCAGGAAACCTGCTCCATCGTGGGCTCCTCTTTCCACAGGTCCCTGCCAGCACCCTTCTCCAGCACAAGCCGGCCACATGTTCAAAGCCTCCTCTCAGGCATCCACCTGCTCCAGTGTGGGCCTCCTCCAGGGGCTGAAGACGGATTTCTGCATCCCTATGGTCATCCATGGTCTGCAGGGGCACAGCTCCAGCACGTGGAGCACTTCCTTCCCCTCCTTCTCCACTGACCTTGGTGTCTGCAGAGGTGTTCCTCTCACACGTTCTCACTCCACTCCTCTGGCCTCAATTACTTCTGCACAGTAACTCTGGTTTCTCCTTGAAGATGTTATCACAGAGCTATTACTATTGTTCCTGATTGGCTCAGCGTTGACTGAGCATGGAACTCTTAATCCCAGGGTCATGGGTTCATGCCTCACATTAGATGCCAAAAAGGACTGCACTGGGTTGATGTTGGCTGTGCACGAGGTACCCAACAAGCTGCTCTATCATTCCCCTTTCCCAGCTGGACAAGGGAGAGAAAATAACTGGAAAATTACTCCTTTGAGTAATTTGAGGTTGAGATAAGGCAGTTTACTAAAGCAAAAATTCGTGCACGCACAAAGGAAAGAGAAAAAACACCAATATTTTTATTCTCTACTTCCCATGAGCAAGCCACATCCATCCACTTCCCAGGAAGCAGGGCTTCAGCATACATGGCAGTTGCTCAGAAGAGCAAACATTGAAAATAGCAAATACCACCACCCTCTCCTCTTCCTATTTCTTTAGCTTTTATACTTGAGCTGATATCATATGATATGGAACATCCCTTTGGTTAATTTGTGTCAGCTGCCGTAGTTGTGTCCCCTCCCAGGATTTTGCCCACCCACAGCCTGGTGTGTTATCAACCCCTTTCTAGCTACCAATGCAAAGCACAGCACTGTGAGGACTGTTATGGGAAAATGAGCTCCATCTCAGCCAGACCCAATACAAACACATGTTCATAAATGCATATCCTTTAAATGTTTTTTGTAACATTATATTTTGAGCAGATTAATCCAATTTGGGTGTTTTATGAACTCAGTACTCTCACTCATTTCAATAATTACCAGGATTGTACTTGCCTATTTTTTTTTTTACAAAGAAGTAAATTGATTTTTACTTCCAAAATAAATTTAACAAGTCCCTTCTGCTACAGCTCTTACACTTGTGAATTCTATATGGAGATGACAAATCTTCATTTGCCCTTAGCTACAAGCCTGAAATGTGGTTCTAAAATACATCTGTTTGTGTAAAGATCCACAGACATCAATACCCAGATTTACAGTTCACAGCCTTATTCCTTTTCTGTGTGATTCCCAGCATAGAGGACAATTTGAAATAGTTGTCTTTTAATTTTTTTTTCATTTGTTCTTTCTTTGGGATTCAGTTGCCTCTAGCAGACCCAGCAGAATTTGATTGTTCATTCAGAATAAAACTCTTCTTTTTGACCTCATAGGCCAGCTCTGTACTTACGAGTATAGTGTTAGACATAGTCGTGGGTCTGAGAGCAAGAGGCATGCTACACTCAGGTACTTATGGCAAAATTCTTCCTAAATATAGGATGATCCAGTCAATTCCCTCTGTTGGGGACAGTCCCTGCCATGCACTGGCCTCTGGGCTTTATCCAGGAGTTGGCTGGGAGAGTGCTTGTTGGCTCAGACCAGAGCTGCTGCCTGCTGGTGTCATGCTATAAACACAGTAGTTACTACTATTGCACTCCAGACTTTGTGCCTGGCCCTCCATTTAGCATTCTGTACATGCAGCTGTGGAGTAATGCAGTAATGATTGCAGCACTTGTCAGTGCAGCTGAATGTTAAGAGTCCTGAACAAGGAGTAGCATATCAAAGTTGGAAAAGCTCTATGGTCAGACTTAACAAGGAGTCTGGCCCATGTCAGGATTGTTTCTGGGTTTTATTTTATGCTCAAGCTAGCCAGGACCAGGGTCAATAATAAGAATCTGCACTGCCCTTGGAGGCTCTCTTGACTACTAGCCTACAATATCAGCCACTTGTGCTTTTTCTTTCTAGTCCTTAATCATGCTCTGTTTGCTACAACAACAATATTTCAACATGCAGAATGGGAAGTAGGCATCTCTGCATGTCCACGGCCTTGTGGCATGCTTCTGGGAGATGGGGAATGCAGTCTTCAGCCCCAAAATTTATGAGAAAATGTACCGAAACTCCTTTTCCTGGGACAAATACACTCCCCACAAAGGTATCATAGAGACAAATACGTAGAAACTACCAGTTGGCAAAATACAGAGTCTGGTCCACAGGTTCTGCCCTGTGATTCAGCCATTGTAAAGAATTATTTCTCGTTCATTCCTTGTTTTGCCATGGTTTTGTTTAGACAGTATCAGTTGTGGAACTAGACTGCTCTCAGTTTTTAAGCAGAGCTCAAAATTATGTTGTCTGACACTCAGGATTGCTTGATATCAGGGAGCAAGCACAGCATAAGAAATGTATTAAATCTTCTATGAAACAGCTTAATTTCAAAATTTTATTTTTCCTTACTCCAGTGGGAAACAGTGCAATAGCACAGCAACAAAATTAAACCTGCAAGTAAATGGCTACAGGTCTGAGCATAAATTTGTGGGAGAACGTGTTAAATATATTTGTACAGCTGTGCATACAAAAGATCTGAATTCTCCTAGCAGCAGTGTCTGGACATGAAGTTTTGATTTAGATTGTGTTCCTCTGGGGACTCTGTTCCACATGAATATAAAGCTGAATTTAGCAATTAAATGGAATTTTTGAATTCTGCGCCCATAATTGCCTACCCGTAACAAAGTACAAGATGGGGTTTGGAAGTTCTGTCTTGAGGAAGATTTGATTCCGTATTTCCATTTCTAGCATTTATCTGGTAGCTTGAAGTCTGCAATATATTAATTTACTGTATTATGCATAGAAAAAAGTCTGCCTGAACCTATTAGAGATATGAATTGCTATATGCATAACTAGATGATTAATGCATTTTTATACAGCGTTACCTGTACTCTGGCATATCATAAATATGATTCATATTCATATGATTCATAAATATGATTCTGGCATATCTTAAATACTTTTCAAGTATCAGCCCTAATTTGTCTGTTATCTGCTTGGGTCAACAAATCTATGTACACATGAACAGGAAAACCTCTTCTTAGCATGCTTCCTGAAAACTGTCGCTCCAAGCATATAGATCCTTTTCTTAATCTCAGGGAAATTTTAATACTTTAATAAATTTTTCAGTACATGAAGAATGTCACGTGATCCCAAATATTCCTCCAATCTTTAAAGTTCAGTAAGCATTTGAAAATATTAGTGAAGTTCTCACCCTGTATCTGTGCAAAACACAATGAGAATACCTAGGATACTTTGCTAATGGTTGACTTTTCCACTCCCTAGTTAATTCTTCTCCCATCATGAAATACATCAATAGATTTTATGGGGTAGTTTCTAATAATTTGCAGTATTTTTTTCATCTATTTGACTTTTCGTCCTAGAAACAAACAATGAAAACTGTTAATATAACTTAAGAGATAAAATGCCCATGACGTCTTGTAGCGCGTTGCTTGGGTCTG
>VZRV01002360.1:45194-80665 GCA_013398115.1 Falcunculus frontatus | reverse complement strand
ATGCAGGATGCGGGATTTGGGATGTGGAATGTGGGATGTGAGATGTGGGATTTGGAATGTGGGATTTGGAATGTGGAATGCAGGATGCAGGATTTGGGATGCTGGATGAGGGATGTGGGATTTGGGATGCTGGATGCGGTATTTTGGATGCAGAATGATGTGGAATGCAGGATGCGGGATTTGGGATGTGGGATGTAGGATTTGGGATTTGGGATGTGGAATGCGGGATGCGAGATATGGGATTTGGGATGTGGAATGTGGGATGTGGGATACGGGATTTGGGATACAGGGCGTGGGATGTGGGATTTGGAATGCGGGATGTGGGATGCGGGATGTGGGATGCGGGATGTGGGATGCGGGATGTGGGATGCGGGATGTGGGATGCGGGATGTGGGATGCGGGATGTGGGATGCGGGATGTGGGATGCGGGATTTGGAATGCAGAATGCAGGATGCGGGATTTGGGATTTGGGATGTGAGATCTGGGATTTGGGATGTGGGATTTGGGATACTGCTCCCAACCCCAAAATGCTGCGACCCCAAAGTGGTGCCAACGGGACCTTCAGCTCCTGGGAACCAGAGCCAGACACCAGAAGTGTGGAAAATCCCACGGGAAACTCATCAAAACAGCGTTTTTTATCACAGAATTTCACGTTTTGATGTAGAATTGAGACTTTTAAAAAATAAATCCTAATTCTCATGGAAAAACAAGTGGAAATCCCATTCCTACAACTCCCGGCCAAAGTGAGAGCTGCAAGAGGGGCAAAGGAATTATTTTGATTAATTTTATTATCATTAACCCCAGACCCATCCCTGGGAAGGCCTCGTGCTTTTGGAGTGGCATCCACACACGGGGAGCCCCAAATCTTCCAGGAAAAAAAGAGGAAAACTCAAGTTTTATAGGAAAAAAAAGAGGAAAACTCAAATTTTAGAGGAAAAGAAAAGAGGAAAACAAGTTTTATGGAAAAGAAAAGAGGAAAACTCAAGGTTTTATGGGAAAAAGCCCCGAATTTGGAGCATGTTGGAATTATTTTCCCCAGGGATGTTGTCCAGCATTAAATGGGAATTAAATTCAGTTTTCTCTCCATGCGGTATTTCTAATAAAAATGCATTTTTACCCTTCTTAGGGGTTTGGTTTTTTTTTTCCCTTCCTATTTTAATAATTCCCCGGCTCCTTGACTGTCAATGCACCCAAATGTAAAGAAAAGCTGATTTCCATAAATCCATCCATTAAATCCATCTAAAACGAGCCCATTAGGAGCCACCTTCATCCAATGTTTATTTTGAGGAGAAAAACCCCCCAATTTGGGGCATCTCCCACTGCTGAAAAATCCCATTTTGAGCTTGTCCTTCTGTCCCAAAGCCGTCTTTTTTTTCGGTGCAGATGTTTCCAATTTCTCCCCAATTTGTTGGAATTGTCCCTGATGAGCATTCCTGCCAAAAAAAGAAAGGTTGGAAAAACTCAATTTTCCGCAGGAAAATTAACAAAATCTGTTCCCGGCTCGTGCAAAACCTGTTCATGAAGCTGTGAAATGAGACATAATTAAAATCCGAGGGCCTCTCCCAGATTTTGGCCTCCCGAAGCCGTGGATACGGGAATTTTTTTGGGCCCAATCTGGCAGCTGGGAGCACTTCCAGCCTCCAAGAAATACCTGGGAGAGGAGTCGGCACTGTGTCAGACACGGATGGGATCGATCCAGCTTTAAAAAACGCGCCGGGAACGGGAATTTTTTTTCCCTGGAACGCCGTCAGTTTTCCCTCCTTTTTTCCTGGGGTTTTAGAGCGAAGCCGTTGTGGAAATTTGGGGTTTTAATTCGGTTTTTGGGTGGGGAATTCGGTTCCTCGAGGGCTGGGGAGGAGGTGACAGCCCAGGGAATTTGCAGCCCGAGGGTGTCACCGGAGGATGTCACATGAGGGTGTCACCTGATTATGTCATGTGATGATGTCACATGATGACGTCATGTGAAGGTGTCACCTGATTATGTCGTGTGATGATGTCACAAGGCTGTCACCTGATGATGTCACATGAGGGCGTCACCTGATGATGTCATGTGATGATGTCACAAGGCTGTCACCTGATGATGTCACATGATGACATCATGTGAAGGTGTCACCTGATTATGTTGCGTGATGATGTCACGTGAGGGCATCACCTGATGGTGCCACCTGATGACATCACCTGAGGCTGTCACCTGAGGATGGCACCTGATGATGTCACATGATGACGTCATGTGAAGGTGTCACCTGATTATGTTGCGTGATGATGTCACGCGAGGGCATCACCTGATGGTGCCACCTGATGACATCACCTGAGGCTGTCACCTGAGGATGGCACCTGATGCTGTCACATGATGACATCATGTGAAGGTGTCAGCTGATTATGTCGCGTGATGATGTCACGAGGCTGTCACCTGATGATGTCACATGACAATGTCATGTGAGGGTGTCATCTGATGATGTCACCTGAGGGCATCACCTGATGATGTCATCTGATGATGTCACATGATGACGTTCCTGGCTCCACCCCTTCCCAGCGGGAGGGAAGTGCCCAAAGCCATTCGGGAGTTTTTGGAAAGTTCTGGGGAGGTTTTTGGAAGCTCTGGTGAGAATCTGGGGGAGGCAGCTGAGCTCTCACCCCCCATGGCTCCTTTTTGGGGTGTCCCTGACAATCCCGTGGCTGATTCCCGGCTCTGGGAGGAAACAGAAGGAAAAAGGCTCCGTGGAATTCCCCGTTCCGAGGGAGAGACGAAGGGGCACCGGCTGGAAAAGGCGGATTTGGGGAATAACCTTGGTGCCTGGTTTGATTTTATTTCCATTTGGTTAAAGCTCTTGCACAGCATCCAAAGAGGGGAATGTGCAAAAAAAAAAAAAAAAAAAAAAAAGGTTTGCATCTTCCTTGAANAAAAAAAAAAAAAAAGAAGCTAATTTATTTAATATAAACAAAGCAGCCAGAAATTTGGGATTTGGGCACCACCAAACATTCCCAGCACCCATCTCCACATTCCCATTGCACCCGGCCGGGGGCGGGGGCTGAGCCACGGCTGCTGCTTCCCATCGAGGTCTCGAAACACTCAATTAATTCCAGTTTTAGCAGACAGCTCTGTGTTTGCTAAATTAAAACCAGCTGGTTATTGAAAGAAACATATTTATTGGGAATTAGCAGCCGTGCGCCGGATGGATATTTCCCACCTCGTTGTCAGGCCTCAGACACAAGGCTGTGTTTAATAATCATTTTTTTTTCCCCTTTTCAATTATCACGAGAGGGGGGGGAAAAGAAAAATCATCCCATTAATTCCGAATTAAACGCGCGTTCGGAAAAATCTCAATTCCGAGCGCTGCTGACGTTGCTGGTGTGTTCCAGCTGGCTCTGGGGAAAGATGTGCTGGGATTTTCTGCTCTTTGGATGATCCAGGCGGGGCTGGGAGCGCTGGAGCCTCAGCTCCGCCCTCTCCAAGCCGAGGCAGGTGTGGCCCCACCTGGGCACCCGCTCCTCCGCTCCTTTCCGACAAAAACTTCCAGGAATCTCAATGTTTAGGAGAAAATGGGGATAATTGGGTCTTCCTGGAGCAGGCGGGGAGGGCCATGAATGATTTAGAGCGAGCTGGATGGCGATCAGAGACTTCTCCTGCACTGCCTCCTCTCCTCGGCTTTGCTGAAACATTTATTGCAGCTTCCTCGCCTGGCTGGGCTTTGTTTTTGAAGAAAAGCTGTTTATCCACACCAAATTATGGGATGGGGGGAAGGAATAACTTCCTGCTGGCACCCCGGGTCCAGGATTTGGGGTGGCTTTGTCTCATCCCTGCATCCCATGGGGTGTTTTTGGGTCAGAGCAGTGTCAGGGCAAGATGTGGCCTTGTCACTTGTGCCCTTGGATGGGTTATTCCCTTTTTTTTTTGGTGCCCTTGGATGAGTTATTCCCTTTTCTTTGTGCCCTTGGACGAGTTATTCCCTTTTCTTTAGTACCCTTGGACAGGTTATTCCCTTTTTTTGTGCCCTTGGATGAGTTATTCTCTTATTTTGGTGCCCTTGGACGAGTTATTCCCTTTTCTTTAGTACCCTTGGACAGGTTATTCCCTTTTTTTGTGCCCTTGGATGAGTTATTCTCTTATTTTGGTGCCCTTGGACGAGTTATTCCCTGGTTTTTTGTGCCCTTGGATGGATTATTCCTTTTTTTCGGTGTCCTTGGACTGGTTATTCCCTTTTTTCCAAGCCTCAGCTCCTCGTCCCCGCCAGGATCCCGCCCTGCTGCATGAGGCCTTTGTCACCCGAGCACAGGGACCCTTTGAAACGCTGCCCCGGGGAGCGGGGTTTGTGTCTGGCTGTCCCGATTTTCCCTCAGTGGTGCCTTTTTTCCCTGGAATCCGAAGGTGTCTGCGTGCTCTGCCCGGCTCCAGCGCCCCGGGCAAAGCCTGACCTTTGCTGCTCCCTCTCCACTCGAAGGAAGGGGGGGAAAAAAGGGGATTTTTGTGTGGAAAACAACTTGTGAGGAGCGATGGAAGAACAAAAACGCTCTGAGGGCTCTGGCTGAGTGGCAGCATCCCAGGGCTGAGCGGGGAGGGAGCCTCAGCATTCCCGGATCTGTCCCGGATCCAGCACATCCCATCCCTCAGGAGCGGTGCCAGGATGGGGCTGGGGCCGTGGTGGCATCGTGGTGGTGGCATCGTGGTGGTGGCATCGTGGTGGTGGCATCGTGGTGCCATTGCGGTGGCAGGGACAGAGGGGCCGGGCAGAGGGCACCCCGCTAGGTGGCAATGCTAATCTGTGCGGCAGCCCCGGATTTTGGGAACGTGCCGGAGCCTGGGATCTTTGGAATGCTGTCCCCCGGCCCCGGCAGGACGTGGCACCGAGGGAAGGAACCCCGGGGCGGGCACGGAGCTGTCCCCCCGCATGGATTCTGCTCCCGCTGAGGGAACGAGCTCCTCTCGGCGTCCAAACCTTCCTAGGGATCCAGGAGAGGCGTTTTCCAAGCCCAGCAGGGCTGGGATGGCGCCGGGGTGTGCACAGACTCCAGAGCACCTGCGCCGGGTGTGAGCTCTGCCCTCCCACGCTTCCCCCTGGTGACAGCGACATCCCGTGACACCGACAGCTCCGGCGACAGGGACAGGGGCTCCAGGATCCCTCCTGGGCTGATCCCTCTCCATGTCCTGCCCCAGGATCCCTCCTGGGCTGATCCCACTCCTGCAGGATCCCTCCTGGGCTGATCCCACTCCTCCAGGATCCCTCCTGGGCTGATCCCACTCCTGCAGGATCCCTCCTGGGCTGATCCTACTCCTCCAGGATCCTTCCTGGGCTGATCTCTCTCCATGTCCTCCTCCAGGATCCTTCCTGGGCTGATCCTACTCCTCCAGGATCCTTCCTGGGCTGATCCTACTCCTCCAGGATCCTTCCTGGGCTGATCCTACTCCTCCAGGATCCTTCCTGGGCTGATCCTACTCCTCCAGGATCCTTCCTGGGCTGATCCTACTCCTCCAGGATCCTTCCTGGGCTGATCCTACTCCTCCAGGATCCTTCCTGGGCTGATCCTACTCCTCCAGGATCCTTCCTGGGCTGATCCTACTCCTCCAGGATCCTTCCTGGGCTGATCCTACTCCTCCAGGATCCTTCCTGGGCTGATCCTACTCCTCCAGGATCCTTCCTGGGCTGATCCTACTCCTCCAGGATCCTTCCTGGGCTGATCCTACTCCTCCAGGATCCTTCCTGGGCTGATCCTACTCCTCCAGGATCCTTCCTGGGCTGATCCTACTCCTCCAGGATCCTTCCTGGGCTGATCCTACTCCTCCAGGATCCTTCCTGGGCTGATCCTACTCCTCCAGGATCCTTCCTGGGCTGATCCTACTCCTCCAGGATCCTTCCTGGGCTGATCCTACTCCTCCAGGATCCTTCCTGGGCTGATCCTACTCCTCCAGGATCCTTCCTGGGCTGATCTCACTCCTCCAGGACCCTTCCTGGGCTGATTCTACTCCTCCAGGATCCCTCCTGGGCTGATCCTACTCCTGCAGGATCCTTCCTGGGCTGATCCTACTCCTGCAGGATCCCTCCTGGGCTGATCCCACTCCCACCGGGCATTTCCTTTCCCTCCAGCTCCCTCCTGCCTGCCCCAAACCCCCCTGGGGACATGGCTGAGAGGTGGCCCTGGCTGGGTACAGCTGGACTCGATGATCTTAAAGGCCTTTTCCAACCTAAAAGTTCCCTTATTTCCTCAGGGAATGGGGTTCCTGTGGGATTAATGCCCATGGGATGGTTGCCTTCCACCAAAATCCTTAATCCAAAATCCTCGAGCACCAAAATCCTTGATCAGGACAAGCAATTAGGTTTGAGAACAACCAATAGAGATCAATAAACAGTCCATGATGTTTGCTGGAGTCATTTATGCTCCTCGGCCGGGTTATTCCCACCAGCCAAGGAACAGAGCCATGGAAAGCAGCCCCGTGGATCGGGATCAAGCCTGAGCCTGATGCTTTTCCCAAACCCTGGCTCTGCTCTCCCCTTCCTTCACCCTTTCCACATTATTTCAGCCCAATCTCTGAAGGAAAACACGGGCCCTGCCAACAGATTTTTGAGGGAAGGCATTCCCAGCGGCGAGGGATTGATGGAAAGGCTGCCTGGAAGGGGAAGGAAGGAGGGAGGGAAGGAGGGAGGGAAGGAGGGAGGGAAGGAGGGAGGGAAGGAGGGAGGTGCCTCCCACCCCCAGTCTGGTCCCTGCCCTTATCTCAGGTTTTATGGCACCATCTGCAGCGCTGCCTTTAGATAAGGGAGGAGATAGCGAGGGGGTGGAAAGTTTAGAGCCTCGTTTTTCTCCTTTCAGGCAAAGGCAAAGGATATAAAACCGAGAGCGAGCCGCCAATAAAAAGGGAAAGTTTTATTTCTTTAAAAAAAAAACCCCAGCCGTGGCTGCCTGGTTCCTGAGGCCTCAGCACCAGGATAATGAACTGCAAACCCCATTTTAGCAGCTCCAAAATCCCAGGATGCTGCTGCCGTTCCGTTCGGGAATCACGCCAGGTGGGACAGATTCCTGCCTCGCTTCCAGCCATAAATCCGGGATAATGGCTCTGGATGATCCCAGAAAGTCAGGGATGCTCCAGTGGCTGTCCCAGCGCCACCATTCCCATCCCGGCTGGGGATGCTTCTGGCTAAAGGAACAAAATAATCAGTCCCTGCTTGGCTGTTGAGCCATGGGCAGGTCTGGGATGAGGCTCGGCAGCTCCAGGAGCACAGAGCAGCTCCATGGACTCTCTCTTCCCTTTTTCTCTCTGGTTTACAAACAAAATGGACACAGAAATGTGAAAGACAAACCGATTTTTTTCTGTAATTCTGGCCTGTGTCGTGGCTCGGGCTGATTTAACGGTCACAGGGACATTCCTTTGTTTACAAATCAATATTTCGCCGAGGAACAGCAGGACCTGCCATAAATATCCTCATAAATATCCTCATAAATATCTTCATAAACACCTTCATAAACACCTTCATAAACACCTTCACATCCACCTGAACCCCATCCACACAATCCCGTGGCGTGGATCCCACAAGGATCCCACACTGCCTGTGCCGGAGGGGATTTTTGGGTTCTGGTGGGATCCAGGTGGCCTGGAAAAGGTTAAAATTGAAAAAAAAGGCCCAGGGAAAGCACAGCCCTGCAGATAATTCCCGATTCTGAGCGTGGGAATTGCCCCCGCTCATTATCGAGGCCGGAATCGAGGGGGTTTGGGAAATACGGGGAATTTATTTGCACTTGCAGTGGATAATCCGATACAGATAAATTTACAGGTAAATAAGAACACCCCGGGGCTCTTGAGCGGGATTGAGGCGGTGCTGAAGAGAGCAGGGGGAGCTCCAGGGCTCCGGCACTTCCAGGAATTCCATTGGATTTGGGAATTCGCCAGACCTGGCCCAGCGTGGCCCAGCCTGGGCACAGCTCCCTGCTCCTGCTGGGAATTCCTTCGGGATTTGGATGCTTTTAGCCCCTGGAAGTGTTCGAGGCCAGGCTGGACGGGGTTTGGAGCACCCTGGGATGGTGGGAGGTGTCTCTGGGTGGGATTTGAGGCCCCTTCCCACCCAAACCATTTGTGGGATAATTCTGTGCTTGGGGTTAAACGGCTCGAATCCGATCCCAAATCTCCATCCCTGCCCTGTCTAGGCTGTGAGACTTTTCCTTGACATGGGGAGGTCCCAAATGTCCCCTCTGAGGTGGCAGCAGCCCCTCCTGGCACGGGGGAACCCCAAACCCACCTGTGCTGAGCAAACAGAGCCTGGAGAGAGAAGGAGCAGCTCTCCCCTGGCAGCAAAACATCCCCATCACGCAATTATTGCTAAAACACGATATTTTATGATCCTTCAGAAATAATAAAAAAAAAAAAATTTAAAAAACCCCAACCCCGAAGAACAAGAGAGGAGGAGGCAAAGCGAGCAATCAGGGAATCATTCTCGGCATAAATCGCCCTGGGGAAAGGAATGTGTCAGAGCAGATTGAGGGATGGTGTTATCCCAGGGGAGGCGAGGAGAGACGGGAACAAACTCAGGCAGGGAAGCTGTGGGAAGATGGGGGAGACCCCTCTGGATCCTGCTCTGCCCCCCCATCCCCTCTGCAGGGACCTCGCTGCCCTTTATTAACAATAAATCCCTAAACAGCACGAGGAGGGAGGATAAACGGCAACGAGGCGTTTAATGAGGGGAGAATTAATTGCTGGAGAACCCCATGGCTCCATGAAGTGCTGCTGGGCCATCCCCAGGGCTGGGGTTTTAATTTGTCACCACACACCAAGGTGTGGCAGCTCCTGTGCCCCCGCCCTGTGCCCCCGTCCTGTCCCCAGCGTGTCCGGGAAGTGCAGATTTTCCCTATAAATCATTGATGAATGATCCAGCCCTGAAATCAGCACCCAACTCCTGCTTCAGGGCTGGGCCTGCCCTTCCCAAGTGCTGCTTTTCCCCTTTCCCGATGCCCCGTGGAGCAGGGAATGGGGTCAGAGCCCCGTGGGACCCACGCCTGAGTTGCAGCAGCCCTGGTTTCATGGGAAAGGGGGATTCAGGTGGAATTCAGCTGGAAGCCCTGGAGCAGGGAATGAGGGTCAGAGCCCCGTAGGATCCATGCCTGAATTGCAGGAGATCCGTTTTCCTGAAAAGCTGGGATTCAGCTGGAACCCCTGGAGCAGGGAATGAGGGTCACAGCCCCGTGGGATCCATGTCTGAGTTGCGGGAACCCTGGTTCCATGGGAAATGGGAATTCAGCTGGAACTCCTGGAGCAGGGGATGGGGTCAGAGCTCCCCGGGCTCCATCCCAGCTCTGTCCCACCTCTCCCAGTGCTCTGGAGCTGGAGCAGAGCTGGGCCCTGACAATGGATATTTAATGATTTCCCCGAGGGCAATGCTCAGGCAAACAGGTTCGTCATTTGTTTTCGCAGATTTCCTGGAGTATTATTAATTTCCCAGGATAAACTCCATTAGGGGAAAGCATTAATTTCTGGGCTATAACTTATTCACAGCTCTGCAGACAGGGATTCCGCCGGTTAAGAATTACTCAAATATTGATCTGGACATTTCTAATTAACTTTGCCTATGTGTTAATACGCACACGCCCCCAAATTGATTTTGGACGGGCCCAATAATGAGATTTAATACCTGAGGTAACGCATATTTATGTGTTTAATTATTAGATTCATTAGCAATTTTAATAAAGGCTCTTGGCTCGGGAGTGGAGCACCGCACTCGACACTTGTTGACTTTCGCCGTCGCTGTCTCAGCAGAGGAAGGAGAGACAAAAGCCCTGCCTGGGAAGCAATTAACACCTTGTGCAATTATTAATACATTCCCCGTGCCTGCAGCGTGGTTGGGTTGGAAACCGAGGCCATCTGTGAGAAACACAGAAATATCTGACGGGTTCCTCGCTCCTGGGGGGGAGCAGGGAGTGTGAAATCTGTGTGGGAAGCAGCAGGAGGATGGCACGGAGAAGGATCGGGAGTGACAGAGCTCCTGGGGGTCTGCAGGAAGTGGATCCCAAATTGCCATTGCATTCCCAAGGCAGAGAAGGAATGGGGTGACCCCAACGTGGGGATGGTGGTTCAGGAGATGGGCTGGGGTGGGGATGTTCTGCTCCAAATTTTGGCCTCTCCTTCCCAAATGTCTGGGTTTTCCTGCAGCGTCACACCTTGGAGCGCCCCTGTCCGCACCCAGATCCAGTCCTGGAATGGTTTGGGATGGAGGGACCTCAAATCCCACCTCAAGATGGGATTTCCCATGGGCAGGGACACGTTCCACAATCCCAGGCTGCTCCCAGCCTGGATCTGAACAATCCCAGGGATATGGCATCCCCAAAAATGGTGGAATTGGGCACTCTTGGAGCTCTGCAAAGCCCCCCTGGGTCGCCCTCTTGGGGTATCCTAGGAACCATCCCCTCTTCCAAGGTGGAATTGCTTCCCAAGTGACTGAACCAAAGCGACCTCTCAGTCAGAGCCATTGCCCCGATTTATTTTGGGGTCCATTTCTATTTTGCCATCCCAGAGCCACAAATATCCTGCAAAAACAACCCCTTTCCCAGCCATCCAGGGAGATTTATGCTGTTGTATCCCAAATCCATCACGGGAATGGCCTCATCTCTCCCCCCTGATGACTCCAGCCCCGAGATGTGGCTGCTAATAACCTAAAAACCCATTTTTGAAAGGTTTTGTGTCCAGCTGCTGCCACCTCATCCCTACATTCCCCCCTCCCTCCCATGCCCGCGGATGCCTGGGCGGCCTCGCAGCGCTTCTGAGCACTCAGTTATAATTTGGTGCTGGGACCATTGGGAAATTGCCAGCAATTTGGATGAAAATGGTCGGAAAATTGCAGTGTTTAGGCCCATTTTGCGGGGCTGTGTGTGCAGAAATTGCAGAGGAAACACTGGAAGAGGCCAGGTTGGAAACAGGCACCGGAATCCTGCGGGTGCCGGGATCCCCCCCTGGCTGTTCTGGATTTGTAAATAAATGTGTAAATCTGGCAAAGAAATTGTCCCTGAGGGAAGCAGAGGGCAGGGGAAAATTGGGAAAGGGGAATGGGAGGGGGAGCCCTGGGGGGTTGTGTCTGATCCCACAACATTCCCAGATAAAACTCAGCTCAGACAGAGTCGTGGCAGTGCCCAACACTTGGAGCTGATCCAGTATTTTTGGGAATAAAACATCCCAGAGGTTGTTTAGTTGTTTGCTCACTGACAGTTTGTACGTTTCTCCCAGGAATTTATCCCAAATTTTGCCTGTTGGGTTTATCGACGCACCTCAGGGAGAGCAAGAAAGTCTTGGGGGTCTTCCCACACATTTTTAATGATTCCATGACTCTTCGCAAGGTCTTTTCCCACCCAAACATTTCCATGATTCTCTGAAAGATCTTTTATCCCAACAATTCCGTGATTCTCTGAGAGGTCTTTTCCCACCCAAGTAATTCCCTCATTCTGTGACATCATCGCAGCACAAAGAAACTGAGAGGGAAATCCAGATTTATGCCAAGCTGCAGCTCACCTCTTCCCAAATCCTGCTTCTCCCCCTTTTCCCAGATCCCTCTTTCCCTGTTCCCAAGCCCAGGAGCCCCACAATGTCCATGGCAGTTTTTGTTCTGCCCCAAAACCGTGGTAAAGCCCCAAAAAGTGGGACAGGAGTGCGGGGAAAAGCGGGATCCAACCGCTGATGGAATTAGAGGAATTCTCCCAGCCTGATTTCCATGGCCGGAACGCGCTGCTAATTAACGAACAGACTTACAGCAGCCGGGGTCTCATTTGCATAAATCTGCATTGTCAGCCTGGGAGGTAAACAATGGCGGCACGAGGCTGGTTCATTCCTCATTCAGCGGGAATTGCAGCCTCGGAAATGGGAGTTTGGATTTTATCCTGAATTTCTCTTTCTGTCTCCGAGCCCGTCCACAATCCTCTGCGAGACCTCGGCACAAACCACGGCACAGAGGAGCCTTTTCCCACTGTGCCCCTCTCCAAGGAGCGTGTGGGGACTGGGAATAATGAATATTCGGGGTTTTAATGGGTGGTGTAAACATGGGGACTCGCTGTAATCCTTAATTACAGCTAATTGAGAACGTCGAGTGTTGTGAATGCTGGGAGATGGAGCCGGGGATGTCCATTGGTTGTTCCAAGGGTAATTAAACACTCCGGAGTTAATTAATCACTTGGAGCTTCTTTCTATTCAATGATCCTGGTGGGAATGAGCCAGGACCGTCCCGAGGAGGGGCGATTTAGGTGCTGGGGCTGCCCTGGAGGGTTTGGAGTCCCCATCCCTGGAGGTGTCCAAGGAATTCCTGGACATTGCACTCAGAGCTCTGGGATGGGGACAAGGTGAGGATCGGGCACAGCTCGGACTCGGTGACCTTGGAGGGCTTTTCCAACCTCAGGGATTCTGGGATCATCCCCAAACCTGATTTCATTTTATTTCAGCCTGCAGAGGAACATCCCAGTGAGGAGCTTCCATGGGGGAAATGGTGTCCATTGTCCACTCGAGGTCAGCGGGATCGGGAAGGACGATGGATCAGCGCTGGTGCTCCCAGGAATGTTTTATGGGACCAATTCCTGAGCCCGGGCAGGGCAGGGCTCAGGGTTTGAGTTTTAGGGAGCCATAAATCAGCCCCAAATCCTCGTGTCCAACCTCTCGCCGCCCGCTGACCTTTCCGTGTCCCCAGTAAAAGTTTGGAGCACAAAGCGTAAAATTGAAAAACGGGAAGGATTTTGCTGAATCGGAAGGAAATCGGGCAGCGATTCCCTGGAAGGTTTCCAGGAGATGCGTGGAATGTTGCACTCCCATCCTTGGGAAAGCTCTTTGATCCCAGGTTGGCCTCAGCCACGGAGGAGCTTCCAGGAGATGAGGAGTTGGAGGAATCAGTCGGCTCCAGACAACCCCTCTGAGGTCTCTGCCGAGTCAGGATTTTCCGGGAGATCTTTTCCAGCTCCATGGTCATTATTTAGATTTTCCGGTGCTGTTTTTTCTGTGCAGACTCCAGGCTTTTTTAAACATGTTTTTCCCCAAGAACCTCGCTGTTACTGTGGATATTTTTCCCCTTAATACCGCAAGGATTAAACAGAAATAATTCTCCTTTTGTGCTTCATCCCTGCCTGGAAGCTGACCTGTCCGGGGATGGTGCTGAGCTCAGCTGGCCTCAGCTGGGGCTCTTTTCCAGGCCAGGAAAAGGGAATCAATCCCATCTCTCCATCCTTCCATCCACACCCCTTCATCCCTGCCCCAGGATGGGCCTGGGGGTGGGAAATCAGGGATTATTTGCCCCAAAATCCACATCAAACATCTTCAGTGTCGCTGGTGATCCATCTCCTTGAGGTGGGACCCGCCTGGATCCAGGGATTCGTTTCAGGTGGATCTGGGAGCCCCAGGGCTCAGCAGGGTTGTAGAGATTGAACTTCTTTGTGTTCTCATGGATTTTGTGGCAATTCTGGGATAAATGGACCCAAACGAAGCCAAGCCATGTGAAAACTCGAGAGAGACCAGGGGGAATTTCCCTCTGTGGGATGAGCTGCTGGCCTCATCCCCTGGCAAATCTGCTGCCGTGGGAATCGAGGGAATCTCCGGTGGCTTCGGATCCCAAAGAGTTAATGAGCAGAGCGATTAAAAGCCGTGAAACACATCTTCCTCGAAATCCTTGAAGGGCTTCCAAAGGGAAGGAGGGAAGCGCTGGATGGGCTCTGATCCCCCTCCTTCCCCCGGCGAGGATTTGTGATGTGCGGGAGGCAGATGAGAGAATTCCTGCTCGGCAAAGAACAGGGACGGGAGATTAAATCAACCTGCTCGGCCCCGCTCCCAGTGCTCCGGAGATGCTGAAATATTTATTTAAAGGAGAAGAGAAGGGGGGGAATGGGAAGAGGGGGATACATGGAATTAAAATGTTCATTAGCTTCCAATGCATAATTAATAGGGGCCTTGTTACAGCTGGATAAAGGATTCCCTGCTTTTTCCCCTTTTCTGCTGGCCCTAGGAAAGGCTGGGAAAGGCTGGGAACACCTGGACAGGGCACGGAGAGCTGGGAGTCAGGAGCAGCTATCCCTAAATCCGTCAAATTCTGGGTTTTTTAGGATTATTTTACCCCGTCCTGCTGGAGATGCGAGGGTGGAACTGTTGAGCTGCTGCTACAAGGTTTGGGATGCCCCGGATGTTTTTTTTGTAGCAGAGGGAATGTTGGGGTGGGCAGAAGGAGGAGATCAGCGAGCTCTCAGCTGCCCATGGATCCATATTCCCATTTTTCCCTCGGGGTTCCTCAGCTTTGCCCTGGAACAAAAGCAAATTCCCACATTCCCGGGCTCCGAGGAGCAGCAGCACGAGGGCCATTAAACATGAGGAAAATCCAACGGAACTCCAAAGGGGAAGCGCTGATCAGTGGCTGGAGGGGATCATTGAGGGGGGAAATGGGAAATAACCCTGGAATTGCCTGATTGGGATTGATCCTAGGGCTGGGAAGGGCTGAGGAACCCCGGCCCTGCATCTCCTGTGGCTCCTTCTCTCCACCAGCTCAATGGAAACCCCTGGGTAGGGAATAGCTCCAAATAGGATGAAGCCGTGTTTGCTAATTTGGGAGGATTAGCGGGAATGGAATTACTGAGATCTGTATCACTGCCTGGGGGAGGGTTTGTGGCTGCTCCCGCTGGATCCCCATCCAGGGAAGCTGCAGAACGGCCGGGAATGCTGAAGAGTCTTTTCCAACCCAAATGATTCCGTGGCTCTATGAGCTGTCTTTTATCCCAACCATTCCACGATTCTCTGGAATATCTTTCCCCGCCCTGGGATGCCCTGAGCTACTCCAGCCTGGGCACAGGGAAGCTGAGGTGCTTCAGATCCCACCCCAACTTCCCAACATTTTAGGCAGAGCCTCAAAAAACACAGAAAAACTCCGTGAGAAGAAGCAGGAAGGGATAACGAACTTCCTGGCGGGGCCCTGTGACAGGAATTTGGGAATTCCGAGCACGGACAGCTGGATTTGTTTTATCCCTGGTTTTACCAGCCCCCTTCCAGCCCAAGGTGGAGATCCCCTGGATCCACATCCCTGAAATCTTCAGCTCTTTCTCCCCAGAGCAGAATTCCAGGCCTGAGCTTTCCAAGGGTTCCTGCAGGAAAAGCTGCCCTGACCTTCCTGCTGCCTCCAAGCTTGGAAATCAAAAACCTGGAGCTGCAGATTTCCCTAAATCACCAAGAAATGAGAGGAGAAGAAGATCTCTCTGACCCTTTTTGTGTCAGGGAGAGGCTGAAAAATCCCTTTAAAAGAGATTCCTCCCCTTCCTCCTTTTCTCCCTTATCCCATTACCTCCCAGCATGGAATTCTGTTGTTTTCCCTCTTATCCAAGCCCTTGCCTCTTGGAATTCTTCCCTGGTGAGGTTTTTCCTGCCTGGGGAAGGTGGCAGAGCCCGGGGTGCCCCCAGGGCTCCGCTCAGACTCAGAGTTTGTCTCCCCTGCAATTTTTTTTCCTGGAGCAATCAGGCTGGAAAAACGTCTTACACGGAGATCTTTATGGAACGGGCGAATGGAAAATGTTGAGTGGGTGGAAATTCTGGGGGAAATAAAGGGGTTTATTCTCGGTGCCAGTTAATGAAATTAGAAAATGGAGACGAGCTGGGCTGATATCGTACAGGGAAAGATAAAATACATCGGAAAAAAAAAAGAAAATCCACAATGCTGCAGCTCCTTGGAAATGTCAAAATATTGCATTTCCCGGGATGATAAAGATGGAAGAAATAGCCGGGTTTCAGTTTCAAGTGCCACATCATCGCTCTTCCCCTCTATAATTTTTATTAAAATGGGAATGTGCCAGGAAGCCGTTCTGGAGCCGTTATGGTGCTAGAAGTGGGAATCAAAGATTTATCCCCGGAAAGGGCGTGGGAACGAGGGCTGTGAGTGCTGCCCCTGGGGGGTGACACCGGTGCTGCCACCCTGTACCCCACTGGGGTCTCCATGGGGCTTTGGGGCATCTCCAGTGGGTTTTTCCAGTCTACATCCATTTTTCCAGTGTATATCCATTTTTCTTGTGTGTGTCCATTTTTCCAGTGTGTATCCGTGAATTTTTCATCAAAGGTGGCAGGACCACTGTCCCGGGGTTTTATCTTTATCTTTTATCTCTGCCGGAATGCCGGGAGCTGGAAAAATTCCCTGGAAGGATCCCTCTGTCCGGCCTGGATGATTTATACATCTGGAAGAAGGCAGAGCGCATGTGGGAAGAGCCAGGGAGGATCCTGCTGGTTGGGAACATCACGGATCTCATCCATGTTCTCCACTCCCAGTGTGGCTCTGCTCCTTCTTCCCCCTTGGAATTATTTCCACCCTTTTCCTCTCGTCTGGAATCCACAAAATCCTGGGCAGCACCAAGGAATGAAATGTGGGAAATCAGGGATTTATAACCCATAAAAAGTCTCCATTTGCATTTCCAGCTGGGAATGTTCTTAATTTGAGACATTCCAAAGTTTCCTGTGGACTTTCCCCTCATATTTCGTGGGTGTTTCTTGCGGGGACCAATCCTGCTTCGGAGACAAAATCCATGGATACCGAAAGGTGTCCTGAGGACCCTGGTGGCCTCCTGAGCATCCCTTGCTCAGATCTTGGATTCCCAGTGGGAATACTTGAAAAACCCAAGGCTGGAGTGCCGTGGGACACTCAGCTGATCCTTCTTTCCCAATTCCTCCCGAACACGCCCTACCCTTCCCATTTATTCCCCCAAAAAATCCCAACCTATGAATGTCCCTTGCTCAGACCTTGGATTCCCAATGGGAATCCTTGGAAAACCCAAGGCTAGAGAAGTGGGACCCTCAGCTCCCAAGCCCTCCTAAATAACCCCAACCATTCCCATGGATTCCCCCCAAAATATCCCCTTTTCCCCCAAAATCCCGACCCATGAACATACGTTGCTCAGGGCCTGCATTTCCAGTGAAAATCCTCGGAAAACTTGAGGCTGAAATGCCATGGGACACTCAGCTCCCAAACCCTCTGAAATACCCCCAATCCTTCAAATTTTTCCCCCAAAACCCATTTTTCCCAAAATCCTCAACCGCATCCCTGAGCTCAAGGACCGAGCAAAGCCCAGGCATTTTGAGCTCCCTCCTCGCAGCCCCTCCAGCCGAGTGGGACCAGGAAAAGCTTTCCGAGGTCCGTTTTTCCCTTTAAAAGCTGGGATATCGTTCCCGAGGAGGCGGACGCAGCACAAAGGCCGTCACTCGAGCGCAGCAGAATGGGGCCAGCAGCGGTGGCAGCTGAATTTCCTAAGCAACAAAGCTCCCGTTTTCATGCAAATATCCTAGAGAAATGAAATCCCGGAGAAGAGAAAGGCAGATAATGTGTTATATAAGCAGAATTATCTCGGCACAGACGGATTCTTCCAAGGGTTTGGGGTTTATCCATAATTTTTCATCATTTTTTTGGAGCCATCAGCGCCTCGGTTGGGGCCGGGGAAGGCGATGGCAGAGCAGGAGTTTTATCATCCACAAAGCTCCTCTGGATTGAGCGGCAAACGTGGATAAAAGTCAGGAGAAGATTCCATGCACCGATAGCGCAGCCTCGCTTCCCACAGGATTCCGGAGCGCTTGGCAAACATCCATTAATGAGGCCTCAAAGGAGCTCCCGGCCCCGGGTTTTTGGAGATGAAGGCTCTGATCCAGCGGGAAGAGAAACAGGATTGGGAGGTGCACGGAGCTGAAGCCGGCTCCTCTCCCACCTCAGCCCCTCCCTCCCTGCAGAGACAGCTGGGAAAAGCAGGAATTTTTACCTGGACCTTTTCAGGATGCTCCAACACTGCTGCCCCGTGGGATGATTCCAGCTCTGGGAGAAGCGGGGCCCATTGGTTTCCCGTGGAGATGGATCCATTCCCAGCAGCTCCCAGCTCCTTCTCTTTCCGTTTCCCATTTTCCTTAAGATTTTTATGCATTTCTGGGGAGTTTTGCGACAAAAACAACCCCATTTGTGTCCATAGGCGTCCATATAAATTCATATGTGCATGGAATTACAATTAATTAAGCCCTGGATGAACCCAGGCTAACAGAATTCCCACTGCTTCCCAAATCCTTGATGATCAGTCCTGGGTTTCACTTCCCTGGGTGCTCCAAGGAATGCTCAGCTCGTTAATTCCCACTCCCACAATTCCCATTCCCAGCAGATCCCATGGAGATGATTTCCCTGGCAAACCACGCTGAGTTCGAGCTCCGGAGCTCCCGAATCCCTCTAAAATCGTAATTTTCAGCCTGAGTGTGGCAGGGGACATCCTGGGGGCTGAGGGACATCCTGGGATCGCTCACTGGCTCTTCCCAGCATCCTGTGCCCATGGAACTCATTCCCACCCACTCAGGGCTGGAATTTGAACAGATCCCACCAGATTTGGGATTTAAAACCCAGTTCCTGGTGCCTGGTGACTCCATGGGTCCCGCTGCTGGGTACAACGACCCTCATCATCCCAGAAAAACATCCCATGAGAAGGATCCAGGATCATGCCCGGGCTTTTCCCCTCATTCCCATCAGGAAACACATCCCGTTGATCCCAGGAGATGCCACATTCCCAGAGCGGGGATGCAACCCCTCAAATTTTGATTTCAAAGAAGGGCCGGTGAAAAAAATCTGAATTTTCCCCGCGTTCTCGCAGCAAAGCCACTCCGGGCTGGAAAATAGGCCAATTTCCACCTTATCTGCTGCCTCCAGCTGGGATGTGAAAAGCTCCGAGGAAAAAAAGCCCATCTCGGCTTTATCTCCTCACCGCGAAGTTTAATTATCCGCGGCTGTTCCGCCGCATTGTGGCCGTGCCCGCGCAGGGACAGCGGCGGTGACAGGGGCTGGCATGACCGGAGGTGGCACCACCCAGGCGGTAATACCTGGATTTTAGAGCTGGAATGGGTCAGGCGGGAATATTCTCCTTTTATTTTTGCTTTTTTTATTTTTTTTTAAATCTCCTGTCTGCGAGGAGCTGGAATTTCTCAGCTCCTGCTCGTTCCGTGCCCACGTGCGCGGGACCTGTGTGGGATCCGTGAGGAGCCGCGGTGTCCATCAATTATTTATAGCAGGAACGGCTTCGTTTTGCTCCTCGTTTATTCCCCATTAGCTCAGCGGTAAATACAGGGAAAAAAAAAAGGGGATGGAGGCACTGAGGAACTCCAGGAATAAATCCGCTAAGGAGGGGGGCAAATGTTAGGGAATGTGGAGGGGCTGGGAGTTGGAAGGAATAAAAAGCTTTAATCTGAGAAGGGTTTAAATACTCTTCTAAATGTCAGCTCCTTAATAGCTCGTCCTGAGTCCCGGCGTGCTGGGAAATGGAAATGATGGAGAGATCCCGCTCCCGTTCCCATCAGGAGCTTTCCTTGCTTCCATCTCCTCTCCCCGATTGCTCTGATTGCATTTAATTCATTAATTTCTGTTTGGGTGAGGGAATTTTTTTTTAATTTCCTCCTCTGTCCTTCCCCCAGATGCCTCTCTCTTTTCCCTCTGGGATTGAGCCAGGAATTAAATTCCTACATTGGGAAGATCTGGGGAGCAGTAGGGGGTGGTGGCTTTTTATTCTAACACCCCCCAGCTTTCAGGACTTGGGATGTTGAATTAATGGAATATTTAATGGTAAAAAGGAGGAATTTTGCTCCTGGATTTCAATTCCAACATCTCTGCCTGGAGGGCCCTTCCAGAAAAATAAGGGCAGTGCTGGAGACTGGGAGAGCTGCTTGGACCTCTGAGGATGGGGGTGAGAGGGCTAGAAATTCCGTGAAAAAGGCAAGGAAAAGCCAAGCTGGTGCCCCAGGTTAGGAGGGGATGCTTGGATGGATGTGACATGCCCAGGGTTTATTCCACTGAGCAGGAATTTGGGATTCCCATCCCTTGGGATCTGGCTGGGTCGGTTTATTTCCCTTTTTTTCCCCAGTTTATTTCCCTTTTTTCTCCTGTGCAGGCTGGAATTCCCTCCCTGGCTCCGAGGCGTTTTTTTTGTTTGTGTTTATTTATCAAGGACACCACGGTTTAGGGAAAAAAACCCACCAAAATCCACAAAAGTTGAAAGGCAGAGAGATCAAGATCCATCATTTTAGGGGAAAACCAACAGTGACTGCAGCGATTCCCGGGAGGATCGGAGCTGTCACCGCTGTCACTTCCCGCTAAACAGCCCTCAAAGAGCATTTACATGGAAAAAGCATTTACATGGAAAAGCCAGCGCGTCTCCGAGCAGGGGAAGCGTGATCCTGCCAGCAAACAGAATTCCAGGATGGAATGGGCTAGGAGGGATCTTCAGATCATCTCAGCCCACCCTGCCATGGGCACCTTCCATGATCCCAGGTTGATCCAAGCTGGCCTTGGGCACTTCCAGGGATCCAGGGGCAGCCACAGCTTCTCTGGAAATTCCAGCCCAGCCCCTCACCACCCTCACAGACAGGAATTCCTTCCCAATATCCCATCCATCCCTGCCCTCTGGCAGTGGGAAGCCATTCCCTGTGTCCTGTGCCTCCATCCCTTGTCCCCAGTCCCTCTCCAGCTCTCCTGGAGCCCCTTTAGGCCCTGCAAGGGGCTCTGAGCTCTCCCTGGATCCGTCTCCTCTCCAGGTGAACATTCCCAGCTCTCCCAGCCTGGCTCCAGAGCTGCTCCATCCCTCAGATCCCTCACTCCAACAGCTCCAGCTCCTTCCTGTGCCAGGATCCTGGAGCTGGAGCAACACAATCCAAAGTAAGTTTTGGGGCCAGCCCCTCCTTTTCCAATGGAACAGGATCTGTTCTTTCCAGCCTTTCCCAGGGGTCAGAGGTGCAGGAACAGAGGCTGAGCCCCTTCTCCCCTCCCTGCCAGCCCCAGCCAGGGTTTGGCAGCCTCTGGGAAGAGCCAATTCTCTTTCTCCTGGTCCCACAAACCAGGAATGAGGCTCCGACTGTCCACTGACACCAGTCCTGCTCCTAATCCCCTTCGGAAAAGGGCTTTGGATCCTTGTCCAGGGAATCGGGAGACGAGAAACGGTGCGGAGGCTGGGAGGGATGGAAATTCCCTCGTTAACAACCACGACATCGGATTTTCCGAAGCAACACTCATCCCTGTTCCCAACAATCCCCGCTCCACGGCCCTGACGAGGCTCTCGGCAGCTCCAGACCACGCTGGATTTTAATCTCCCTGAAATCCATTTCCAACCATTCTTTGGGATTCTCTTCCAGGCCCTGTGGCTCTGGTTTGGGATGTTTGAACTCCTGGCCTCAGAGTGAAGCTCTGGGACTATTGTCAAATTAAAATTGTGACTTTATAGGATTTAATCTATTTATTTTATATAAATATGGGGTGGGGAAAGCTCAGCTTAATTCCTTGGAGGGAAAACCCTGCCAGGTGAAGGATTTTGGGATACCTGGACCAGCTTTGGTGGATTTTAAAGCAAAAGGATCTGTGCCCGGTCTGGATGTCTGGAAAATGAAGCCAGCCAAGCTCTAGTTGAAATAAAACCTGACCTGGTCATTAATCCTGGGATCCATTTCCAAAGGTCAGGTGTTGATTTAAAAACAGCCTCACTCCATCCCTGGCCAGCTGGGAATTCCTGGGTGAATTTCCATGGCCTTCATTAGGTAAAATGTCAGGTTCAGCGTGGGAAGCGGCAACTTCTGGCCTTAAAAATGACAAATATGGGCAATTTCAACCAATTCTGCTCTGAAACCCGACCTGTTCCAACTCCGGGCGCTGCAGCTCCTTCTCCCTCCCAGATCTGCATTGGGAAGGGATGGAAAAAGAGGAAAGATGGGAAAATTTTATCGGTGACAGAGCAGGAACAGCCCAGCCACAAAGAGGGGACAGAACATCCCGGAAACCCCGCTCTTCCCTGGGATGTGCAGGAGGGAAGAGCCAGGATGAGCCCAGGGACAAAAGAAGGGGCTCAGCTCCTCCATGGTAAAGCTGGGATTAAAATCCAGCTTTTCATGACACAGTTTAGGCATGATTGTGTTGCTCCCAATTTTTTTTCCATAGGCTGGGAAAAGCAAGTAATGAAGTGTTGGTTTGGGCGTCTTGGTCCAATTAGGGATAAAAACAGCTCCGTGCATATGAGACAATCCCAAATCCTCCCTTTCCTCGGGAAATCATTTAGGAATCATTTAGAAATCATTTAGAAGGATAAATCAGGCACTAATTCCATCAGGGAGGGAGGTTCATTCCCACCCCACAGCCAGAGAGGGATTTGGGATGTAAAATTGAGATTCCAGCCCCCTCTTCGTCCCTTCCCGACGATCCAGGGAGAAGTTTCCATCTTGCCAACAAATCCTGTGTCATTCCAGAGCACACAAATTATCCCAAATGGCTCTGGAGGAGTCAGGCTGGCAGATGTTGGAGCACATTTCCGAGGCGCTGCAGGGGGAACATGCAGAAAGCTCTTCCCTGGCGGAGACACTTGGAAAACTGGGAAAAACCCCTGGGAACGTGGCCAGGTCAGAGAGTCTGACTGGGTAATTCAGCAGAATTCCAGGGCCAAATCCTGCTCCAGGAAAACGCGGGGAGATTTGGCAACAACGGAGCCAATTGGATTTGCACCGACCTCGGGAAAGACCCAGGATCAACCATGGAATCATGGAATGGTTTGGGTGGGAAGAACCTTAAAATTAATCTCATTCCATGGACAGGGATGTCTCCCACTATCCCAGGTTGCTCCAAGCCATTCCTTGGCTAAATCCAGCCTGAAAACCATCCAAAGAAACTTCCTGGATTTGTGGAGAACTTATAGCTGCATCCCACCCAGGACATTTCCACCCCGAATTTTCTTCAGGCTAAAAACCCGCTGTTAAATCCCAAAAACCTTAAAGTTCATCCCGCTCCACTCCATTCCACGGGCAGGGACACCTCCCACTGTCCCAGGTTGCTCCAAGCCCTTCCACGGTAAAATCCAACCTGAAAACTATCCCAAGAAATTTCCTGGGTCTGTGGAGGACTCGTGACTTCATCCCAACAAAAACATTCAAGGAAAAGCTGAAATCTGCTGGATGAGGGACTCTGTCGTGCTGGAATCAATCATTCCCTGTTTTCCTCCCGTCTTTTGGCACCCCAGGATGTTCCCACTCCACGTTTGGCACCAGATTTCTTTTCTCAGGGAGAAAATCCCATTGTTTCCATGCGTTTAATCACAGAAGCTCTTCCCTGATTAATGCTCCGGATCCTTGGGGAAGGAGGGAGGGAGAAAGAGAAGGAAAACAAGCAGGAATTGGAACCGAGCTCCTTCCAGGAGCCAAACAAATGAAGGATGATGGATAACGAAGGGAGGAGAGGAAATTGGGCTCTTCCCCACCAAATCCCATCCCTCTGTTCCCTGGTAATTCCCAGCCTCTGGCAGGGGTTTCCCGATATTAATTAACTTTATTTATCACTGCTGGCAGAGTGACTCCAGCAGTAAATCAAGCAATTAAAACCTTGGGATTGCCCTGGGAAAGGAAGGATCCAGGTGCCAGGAAGGATTTGCTTTCTGCTTCATGTTTTATTCAAGGAGTTCTGTCCAGAGCGGAGGAGTTTGGCAGCCTAAAAAAGACCAAGGAAAAGTCGAAAGGGCTCCCCAAAATCTCCCTCAGCCTTGGCATTCCAAGCTTGGCCAAGGAAAAGGATTCCATGGCACCAGCAGGAAGGTTGGAGAGGGTAAAGCTCCTGGGTTTGTCCTGGTGGCAAAGTTAAAAGCTAAAAAAAGTCATTCTAAAAAATACTAAAAATTTGAATGAATTTTATAAAATTCATGGAATGTGAAATTTATTTATTATAAAATTTATTCTATCTAAAATTTATTATTTCCGGAATTATTTTTTGCTTCAAAATTCCAAAATGGAAGTTCAGTTGTGATAAATAAGAAGGAAAAAGGGGCAAACGGAAAAAGGAACTGAAAACGGTTAAAGCTGCTCCAGTCCCAGTTTTTCTTTCCCAAAAACGTGGAATCATCAAGGCTGGAAAAGACCCCCAGGATCATCGGATCCAGCAGAGTTGTTCCTTTCCCGGGGGGGTAACAGGGACACCCCAGGGGCTCCAGAGCTGGGGGAGGATCCGGAGCTCGCCTGGGGAGGGTTTGGCTGCTCCGAGGGATTTGTTGGCAGCGGGTCCGGATTTAATTGAGTGTGGTGAGAAGAAAACACCGGGAAAAAACAGGGGGAAAAGCCCGAGTGGGATCCGAGGGAGACTCTTGGCTCCTCGCAGCGCTCACACTTCGCTGCTAATTACAGGGAAAAAGCAGCAATCCCTGGGGGAAGTGGCAAGGGAGAGACTCCAAACCCGCAGCGAGAGTGGGAAACGTTCCCTGCTTTCAGGATTGTTCTTTTTTTAATTATTTTTAATTTCATTTTCTTTTCCCTGATTGCTGGAGCCTGGAAGCTCCATCACGCTTTGGAGTGTGTCCAGGATGAGGGGATGTCAGAAAAAACGGGGATCGGGGGGAATTTGTGGCTCTCCACAAGGCCCTGGAGGGAGAGGACAGCCCAGGGGGGTCAGGCTCTGCTCCAAGGGGACAGGGACAGGACAAGGGGACACGGGATCCTTCCAAGCTTCCCAAGCTTCCCAAATAAATTCCAGCCCCCTGAGCAGTCTGGGCTGTCTCCCAGTGCTCCCCAGATTCCTCCAAACCTTCTCAGGATGTTGGAAAAGCTGCGTTTCCAAAGATGTTTCCATGGGAAGGTCTTAGCCTAAAAAAAATATGGGAAAAAAAAAGCAGAACAAAAACCTGGTGTGAAAATGACAGATTTTGTGGTAAGAGGTAAAATCTCCAGCTCGTGGCAGAATTCCCAGACTGGCTTTTCCAATGGGCTGGGAATGTGCTTTCAGTTCCTCCACCATCAGAATGAACATGCAGCGCTTTTCCTTCATTAAAAATCAATAATTGGGCACCCCCAGGCGATAATTGGTGATAATTGCCCCCATTCGTTTCTGTGCTTTGGGAAGGGTGGGTGGGGCTTTTGTCTCCATGGTGAATTCCCAGATTTTGGGGCAGCAGAGGGAACCGCTCCAACAGAAAATAGGGAAGAGTATCCCAAAGGTTCGACCATCCCAAAAGTTCTGTGGGCAGGAGTGGGGGCAGAGGAGAATTTGGGATGCTCCTGCTCCCTGGATCTGATCCAGATGGCTCCAAAATCAACAGAGAGAGAAGGAATAGGCCTGGTTTTAGTGAAGCTGAGCTTGGCCGAGCTGCTGAAACCCAAACTGGGAGATTTGAGCTGGAAACCAGGAAGATCCCTGTCAGGCCGAGCTTTTTATTCTGATTTATTTGCTGCTGGAATTCCCGACGAATCCGAGCCTGGCCAGCAATTAAATTACATTTAATTGGATTAGATCGGAGCTGAGGGGAGCTTCCCTCTCTCTCCACAACACCAGGGGAAGAGAAATGAAATATTTCAAGGAAAAAACATTACTTGGGCTTGGGAAAAGGGGGAGAAACCAGAATTTATCCGGATGAAGAAAGGGAAATGTAATGAATTCCCATCGAGCCGGAAGCCTGGAGAGAGAATCCGAAGTTGGGGGATTCATCGAGGCCATAATTGCCCCGTGTTTATTGATTTTCCAGAGATAACAAAACAAATGTTTGTGCAGATTGGGCACCGTTTATTCCATTTATTTCCCCGTGGAGTCGATGTTTCTCTCTCAGAAAAAAAAAAACCACAAAAAACAAACCAAAAATCCCACCCTGATGCTCTTAAATTCATTGTTGTTTTTCCGAGCTGGTTATTAAATTATTGCCGGATCCCACCGGCTCCGTCTCACTGCAAATTGGTTTGTTTGGAAGGAGCTTCCACTTTGCAGCCGTTTATGAAGCAGCTTTTTATTTCCCCCCCCTTTAACTGTTGGCATTAAAGGAGCAGGATCTGGCTCTGCCTGGTGGAATCCCAAAATCCCGGAATGGTTTGGGCTGGGAGGGATTGAAATCCCATCCAGTTCCAACCCTGACACCTTCCATGAGACCAGGATATCCCAACCTGGCCTTGGACACTTCCAGGGATCCAGAGACAGCCACAGCTGCTCTGGGAATTCCTCCACAGCCCCTCCCACTCTCACAGACAGGAATTCCTTCCCAATATCCCATCTAAATCTCTCCTTTCCCACTGGGAAGCCATTCCCTGTGTCCTGTGCCTCCATCCCTTGTCCCCAGTCCCTCTCCAGCTCTCCTGGAGCCCCTTTAGGCCCTGCAAGGGGCTCTGAGCTCTCCCTGGAGCCTTCCCTTCTCCAGGGGAACATTCCCAGCTCTCCCAGCCTGGCTCCAGAGAGGCTCCAGCCCTGGGAGCAGCTCCGCATTTTCCTCTGGACTGCTCCAGCAGCTCCAGGTCCTTCTGATATTGGTGGCCCTGGAGCTGGGGGCTGGAATTCCATCTGATAATTCCAGCTGATAACTCCATCTGATAATTCCATCCGATAACTCCATCTGATAACGCCCCACTGCCCCCTGGGCCCCCCAAAT
This sequence comes from Falcunculus frontatus, assembly GCA_013398115.1. Lineage (NCBI taxonomy): Eukaryota > Metazoa > Chordata > Aves > Passeriformes > Falcunculus > Falcunculus frontatus. The sequence continues at coordinate 54,331 of VZRV01002360.1, read as the reverse complement.
CCTGCCCCTTTTCCCTGCGGAGAACGAGGACGTGGAGGCAGCCGGAGCAGGGACGGAGCTCTCCATGGTACCCGATCCTCGGAAAAGCTCATCCCGGAGCTCTGCCTTTGTCCCTGCGCTATTCCCACCCATTCCCAAGGCTCCTGAAGCCTTTACCGGGATCACCAATCCCTTGCTTTAATCACAGCTCAGGCCCCGCTGTCTGCGCTGCAGCAACACTTCCAGCCCCGATTGATTGGGATTTAAGCCCTGATTTTCTCTCCGAGCATAATCAGGCCTGGATGGGGAGATTTTCCCGGTGACAATTAAAATAATGAAAATGAACTTTAAGTGACATTCAAACACCGTCACCTGCTCCCGGCTCCGCCCCCCCCCCCCCCCCCCCACCCCCCCCGGCATCCCGGGAGCTGCAATTTGGAGCATCATTCACTGCAGGCTGATTGCAGCTGCATCCATTCAGCTCAAATCCTGCAGCAGCCTGAAAATAAGCTGGGAGAAAAAAAAATGGAATTTTCAGGTGTCAGGACCTGCGCCAGATTTCCAGGAAAGCTCAATATTGGGATACTCACAAAAAGCTGGAGTGGGTTCTGGATGAGTTTTCTTGGTGTTTAGAGATGGGGATGAGTTTGTTGTGTTTGTGGGGCGTAATTGTGTTTATCGATTCCCAGATCGTTATTTCCCGGTGCACCCAGACGACAGAAATCCGTGGAATTACTCATGTGGACGGGGTCAGGGGCTGCTCCAGAGCCTCGGGTTATCCATCCTGCCGGGATCCGAAGCCGGATAAATCTGAGCCCAGCATGGCCCAGCTCCTCCTGCTCCAATTTTTGGAGCGTTTTGAGGCTTCCACCTCGTCTGGGTTGTGAATTCCTGCTACTCACTGGTGGTTCTGGAAGGGTTCTCCTGCCTCTCCATCATCCGAGCATGGAATTGTTCCCTCCTGGGCTTGGCAGCTCCTGTGAGGAATTCAAAGGGGTCAGGGGGGTTGGGGAAGGGTGTTTTGTTTTTTGTTTTCTGGAGCAGGGAAATCAGTGAGTTCTGGAAAAAATGGGGATGGAAATCCCTCACCCCCCATCCCACCTCATTCCAGAGCTATTTGGGAAGGGATTTACCTCTCCAAAGCAGCTGCAGCTGCCCTGGCACCAGGATTCTCCAAGGCTTCGCCGCCTTCTCCATGGGATCAGCTCCAGACTGGGATCTCACTCCCGTATCTTGCTCCAGGAAAGGAAAGCAAATCCTGTCATCCACCCCCCATCACTCCAACCCTCCCAACACCTCCTGGGCTGGCGGGGATGCCAGGATTGGGAGTTTTCCCTCTGCCTCCCTCAGATCCCAGGTTTTCCCCCGAGGTGGCAGCGCGTGCACCTCGTTGATAAGGAGGGGCTGGGAGCAGCTTTCCCGAGCCAGGGAGCGCTGCCAGGAGAGCTCTGCTGAGGGATTGCGGGGATTGGAGGGTGGCTGCAAAAGCTGGGAGAGCTGGGAATGTTCACCTGGAGAAGGGAAACTTCAGGGAGAGCTCAGAGCCCCTTGCAGGGCCTAAAGGGGCTCCAGGAGAGCTGGAGAGGGACTGGGGACAAGGGATGGAGGCACAGGACACAGGGAATGGCTTCCTGCTGCCAGAGGGCAGGGATGGATGGGATATTGGGAAGGAATTCCTGTCTGTGAGGCTGGTGAGGGGCTGTGATAGAATTCCCAGAGGAGCTGTGGCTGTCCCTGGATCCCTGGAAGTGCCCAAGGCCAGCTTGGATCACCCTGGGGTAGGGAAAGGGGTCCCTACCCATGGGCTTTAAGGTCCCTCCAACTCAAACCATTCCAGGATTCTGGGATTCTCCAATCTCCCAGCAGGAGCAGGACACAGCCCAAGCCCTGTGACACTCAGGACGTGGTGGTCACACTGATTTTTCTCAAGGATGTTTTGTCCCCGAGCTCGCGCCGTGTTTTCTCCCAGAGCCTCTCCCTGTCCCCAGCTTTATCTCTGGCTCAGCAGGAGCGCTGGGAGCTGGGAAGGGCTGGGAAGAGCTGTCGGGCTGGAGCTGTCTCAGCTCCCTGGAATGCTCTCATCCATCTGCTGAGGGAGGTGACAAAGCCTTGGCTCGGCTCTTCCCAGCGCGGTTCTGTTTGGAGCTGGGAGCTGCGAGAGCCCCAGGAGTGCCACCAATCCCAGCAGATCGTGGGGAGTTTGCAAACCTCTGGAATGTTGCTGGGACATGGAAAAGGGGGCTCTGAGGGCTCCAAAGCCGTGGCTCAGCTGACAGGGACATGCCGTCCATTGTCCCTGCTTCCAAATGTGTCACCTGTGTTTGCTTTGGGGCTGAAGGACCCCACGCTGCTCTTCCATTCATTCCCTGATCATCTCCAAAGCCTCCCCCAGCTCCGGCTGCTGTCTGGGAATCCCCATCTCAATCCAGGAGGGCTTCTGGCCGTGCTCAGGCACAGCTTTCGACCAGTTTATCCCAGTTTGTCTCGGGATGTGACGGGAGAGGGAGGTGCTCAAGGAGTTCCGGGACAGAACCCACAGGCAAAGGGCAGAGCCGCTCCTGGGAAATCACTGATTTTCCACAGGGCCTGAGAAACCCTGGAATTCTCCCAAAATTGAATGCAGAGACTTTGGGATGGCACCTGTGCAGGTGCAGAAGGGCTGGGAATGCCGGGAAGAATGGGTGGGAAGCAGGAGATGAGGGGCAAACCCCAATCTGGGACATCAAAAATCAAATTTCCGCTGTCCCCTATCAGCAGCTCTTCACTCCTAATTATCCACAGATAATGAGCAAGCACGAGAGTGGGAGATATTGGGATAATTTCCTGTTCATCGAAAGAAAAAAATGTTGGAATTGTTCTCCTTCAGTGTCTCCGGTTCCGTACCAAGATCTTGCCCAGGAGACCCTCCTGACAGCCCTGCCAAAAACCCGTCACAGCCATTAGCAACAAAGTGATTAGCTGGTAATTAACTCCGTAATTAACTCCGGCAATCAACACGGAGATCTAACGTGAACTCGAGTTAAATCAAGGGCCATTAATGAGCGCCAAGATCTCTCCACCGTGGCTGTGGCGACAACACCGAAGGTTCCCGGGAGGAGCGTTGAGAGCCGTTGGGATCATCCCGGTGGTGCCGGGGCTTGGCGGAGACTTCTGCTCCCTCCTTCCCACGCTTCCGGCATGGGAATCCCGCTTTTCCAACTTCCAGCTGCTCTGGATGCTGCTGCACGCTGCTCTTGAGAAGGTTTGAACTTTGATGAGTTTTTGAACTTTGATGAGTTTTAGAACCTTGCGTGAAGCGCCGAATTAATTTCTGCTCCTTCTTTCCACAAAGGAATTGTCACCTCTTGGTCTCCAGGCCACTTTTCTGCCACCTCCTGGTCTTCAGACCACTTTTCCATCGCCTCCTGTTCTTCTGGCCACTTTTCTGTCACCTGCTGGTCCTCAGTCCCCTTTTTGTCACTTCCTGGTCTCAGGCCCCTTTTCCATCACCTCCTGGTCCTCAGGCCCCTTTTCTCCCTGCTCTGCCCTGCAGCCACTCCAGCCCTGGTGGGTTTTATCCCCCCAGCCTCTCCCCTCCCCTCCCTGTCCCTGAATTGTCCTCTCTGGAGCAGCATTCCCAGCCCTGCTGCTCTTCCCTCTCCATGTGGAGAACACGGGGAGAGGCTGCAGATCCGGCATTTCACGGAGCTCTCCTCAAGGACACTGAGGCGGCTCTTCAGGAACGATCCAGTGCCAGCCTGGAATATCAAACAGCAGCTCTGGCAGCCGGGGCCTGACGGATCTCCTGCCTCACATCCGATATCCTAATCTGGAATGGGAATTAGGGGGGGCCACAGCCCTTTCAAAGGAAGGTTTCTTCTTTTTTTTTATAATTTCTTTTTCCCTTTTCTTTTCACAAAAGTGAGCGGAGATTCCGGGGAATCCTTTATCTCTGGCAGCAATCGGCTTAAACAATCGGCCTGTTATCAGCTGCTGGAGCATTCGTGGGACACGCAGCTGAGCGTGGATAACGTGGGGTAATTCCGTGGCTTTCCAAAATAACCTTGGCTGGTGGAGAGCAGGGAAGAGCAGAGCAGGGAAAATGTGTGGAAAAAGCACATGGAGGGCATGGAGTGGCTGAGAAAGGGGAGTCCCTGGTTCCTGTGTGGTGGCATCATCCCGGGATATCCCGATCCTCCTGGCTCCCATCAGGAAATCCTGATCTTCCTGGTTCCCATCACCCTGGGACATCCCACTCATCCTGGCTCCCATCATCTCAGGACATCCCACTGCTCTTCCAGCCTTCGAATCACCCCAAGACATCCCATTCCTCCCAGCTCCTATCATCTCAGGACATCCCGCTCCTCCTCCAGCCTTGGAATCCCCAAAATCTTGAATTATCTGCAGGCAACATCCAAGCGGCCACTAAAAATCTGGTGAGAGCCCCACGTTTCCCATGGACTCGCCCTGGTTCTCCCCCATTTTTGTAAATCCCCCTCCTGATGATGTTTTTCCCTGTGGGACGACATTCCCAGCTGGAGTCTGGCAGGAAGAATTCTCGGAGTGCCCGGAGCAGAGTCAGGAACCGCCACCTCCCTCATTTCCCCACCTGTAAGCAGGGCCGAGCCTCTCCATGTATATTCCTTGATATATCACTTAATAAAACTTTATGGAGCCAGGACGAGGAATCCGCACGGAACAGATGAACTGGGATTGAAATACGGCCCAATTAAGGCTGGAACCGGCCTGGCTTTGCTTGGAGCATCCTCCAGCTTGAAATGAAATGCTTGCCCAGGGAGATAAATCAGAGAAACCCCAAGCCCGCTCTGCTCCCGAGCGAGCAGGGATCAGCCAGGCCCGGGATTGTTGGGAAAAGACAGATTCCAGTCGGGATGGGGATGTTTGCAGCCGTCTCCCCGGGGCTGGGCTCTTCCCCAGCTTTTCCTGGCTCATCCCTGGCGGAGGAAAAACAAACCCAGCAAATTGTTTTGCAGTGGTGTTCCCACAGCTGCAATTAAAGCCCATTCAGGCTCCGGGTTTATTTCCCCTCCTTCCATGTCCTCTTTTTTTTTCCCTTCAAAAAAAGGGGATTATTTTTAATTATAGTTTTACACTCCATTAATGAACCTCAACGATGTGCTAATAAATAAGACGGAGGCACTAGGACACGAGGAGATTCCGTGGATTCCAGCAGGGATGATTCATCCCCAGGCTGCCCTGTGGGAAACTGGGAGGTGGGGATGGAAAGCAGGCAGGTTGTGTTCTCCTGGATTCAGGTTGGAATATCCCAAATATCCTCCCAACACGGTCCTGGGATGGCTCTTGAGGATCCTGGGGGCACTGAGGGGGATCTCAGGAGTTTCTCTGCCCCATCCCACACAAATATCCCGGTGTTAATGCAAATTGTCCTGGTCTAATTCCGCGGAGTTAAAACCCGCCGCGATTCCCATTTTTCCGGTACAGAAGGATCTCACCCGTGGCGTCGCAAGCTTTGTTTTTCATCAAACCCAGCTTTAGTCTCTCCCCCTCCGAACGCAAGGAAAGCTTTGGGTTTTGTGCATGTGGAAAAGGTCATTCCAGCAAAAAACCTGGAGCCTGATGCGCAGCTTTTATTGAGGTGAGGAGGATTGAAATCCTGCCAAGCCGAGGGAAAAGGGAAAAACAAACGCTCCAAAAACCCGGAGCAAACCTCCAAAACCCACGCATTCCTGCAGGGATGAGACCGTGGATTTGGGACAGGGCCTGGATTGGGTCAGCTCAGCCTCTCCCCAGCCCTTCCCATTTTGTTGTTTCTACGGGATTTCCATCCAGAGGGGAAACTGGGTTTAAATCCCAGTGGAAAACACCCCGTGGGAATCCAGAATGCTGCCGGGGCTTTATCCATCCTTCCTTCTGGTTTTTCCTCCCCAAATTCTCCTCAGGAACCTGTTGCTCCTCTTTAGCTCCCAGATCCTGAGCTCTGGGTACCTCTGAGTGGGAAAGAGGGAATGGGAGCAGGTTTGGGAGCGGGAGAGGAGCTGTGGGAATGGTTTGGGTGGGAAAGGACTTTAAATCCATCCAGGGACACCTTTCACTACCCCAGGGTGATCCAGCCTGGCCTTGGACACTTCCAGGGATCCAGGGGCAGCCACAGCTCCTCTGGGAATTCCATCCCAGCCCCTCACCACCCTCACAGACAGGAATTCCTTCCCTTTACCCCATTTAAATCTCTCCTTTTCCAGTGGGAAGCCATTCCCTGTGTCCTGTGCCTCCATCCCTTGTCCCCAGTCCCTCTCCAGCTCTCCTGGAGCCCCTTTAGGCCCTGCAAGGGGCTCTGAGCTCTCCCTGAAGTTTCCCTTCTCCAGGTGAGCACCCCCAGCTCTCCCAGCCTGGCTCCAGAGGGGCTCCAGCGCCTTTTCCTTGACCTGAGATCCAATCCCATCCCACCCATCCATCCCTCCATCCATCCATCCATCCATCCATCCATCCCTCCATCCCTTCATCGCCTTAAACCCCAGACCTGTGCACAAAATACACGCTCAAAAAAAAAAAAAAAAAGAAAAGCTGAGCATTAAAACCGCTTTCCCAAGTTTTCCTGGTATTTCCTGGAATTCCCGGGTTTGTTCACCTTTAGCAAACACTCCATGATTTTGGGATTTATTTATTTAACCCGGGGATGTGCGGGATTCCTGCAGTCCCAAACCCTGCCGGGCTGGGCAGGAATCCCACCCCTCCAAAAAATATGTAAAAAACAGGGAAAGGAAATGCAATTTCCTGAGGGAAAAAGCAAAGGAACCCCTGTGGATCCGAGACCCCGCTCTCCCCTATCTCCAAGGCTCCACGCGCTCCTGGCCCTGCCGTGATAAGGCTCCTTTGAATCCCTTTTCAATCCCTGTCCTCCCTTCCCATTGGCTGCTGCCTTCCCGAAAATCTGCCATGAAAGGGAAAGGGAAAAAAAGAAAACAACCCTGAAAGAGTCAGGGCTGAGTGAAATCTGTTTGTTTGGGATTCAGGGAGCGTTTTCCCGGGAAGGGAGGGAGATGTCAGCTCTGGGCTGGGAATGGCAGGGGGGGGTTGGGGTCCCCTTTTCCCACAGGGAATGTGGGAATCAATAAATCCCTTCAAAGTGAAGGGTGAGGGATGGGATGGGATGGGATGGGATGGGATGGGATGGGATGGGATGGGAGAATTTGGGGTGGAGTGGGGGATAGAAAGGGATGGGGTGGGATAGGATGGGAACAAAAACCACCACTGTCCCCTTGAAAAAATCAGATTTTTCCTTAAAAATACGATTTTTCCTTAAAAATCCAATTTTTCCTTAAAAAAAAAACCCCAACCCCGTAACTCCTTGAATTCCCGGGCGCTAATTCCATTAATTATGTTATGATGCAATTAGTTCATTTCATTTCCTGCCTATTAGTGCCTCAATTATTAATTAATAATTACAGATCATTAACTGATAATGTTCTCCTGGCAGCTGAATTATTCATCTCCCGTGATGGAGTTTTATTCCTTGACATTTTTCTCTCATTTTTCCTCAGAATTTGGGCAATTCCCAGCTCTGAGAAGAGCCAAAACCTCTGGGAAACTCCACATAAAAATCAGGAGGGAATCTGACCATTCCCAGGAATCTTCCCTGATCCATGTGGGAGGAAATTCCTCGTCCTCCTGATGGAGGTGAAGAAGTGGCTGCTCCAAGGGGTCCCCAAATCCACAAATCTTGGGATGTGTGAGGTCGTAAACCTTGGGAACCAGGAATCTTGGAGTGCTCCAGGGCCAGGAAAAAGTGGGAGAAGGACACCTGGAATCCTGGAGTATTCCAGGGCCTGGAAAAGGTGGGAGAAGGATTCTGGGAATCCTGGATATTTGTTTGCAGCCGGATGTTTGAGGGATAAACAGGGAAGAGCCAATTTTTGGGAAAAGAAAGGAACAAACAAAGCAGCTCCCGGCCTTATCAGCACCGAGCTCTCCTTATCTGCTCCAGAATCTCCATAATTTCCTCCGCTTCCCCCCGGAATGTTTGTGGCTCAGGCGCTGTTTGAAGGTTGTTTACAGCAGTTATGGAAGGAGGGAGGAAAATTCCATAAACAGATGGAAATTCCTGTGAAATGAAGCCTGAAACAAAGAAATGAAAAATCGGGATTTTTCCTGATTCCCTTTTCCTTCTGCTGCCATCCAAAGGGAATTAACGACGGAATATCAGGGAAGAGGAGAAAATGGAGGCATTTTCCATGGGCAAAGGGTGGTGGGATAGGGATGGGAACGGGGATTTCTGAGCATGCAGGATGGGTTTTGAAAAATTTAAGATGGTTTTTGAGGATGCAGAATGGTTTATGGGGATTCAGGACAGTTTTTCAGGATTTAGGGTGGTTTATGGGGATGTGGGATGGTTTTTGGGGATTTAGGATGGTTTTTGAGGATGCAGGGTGGTTTTGGGGGATTTAGGATGGTTTTTGAGGATGCAGGATGGTTTTCAGGATTTAGGATGGTTTTTGAGGATGCAGGATGGATTGAGGGGGATGCAGGATGGTTTTGGATGATTTAGGATGATTTCTGGGGATGCAGGATGGTTTTTTGAGGATTTAGGATGGATCCTCAGGATGCAGGATAGTTGTTGGGGATGCAGGATGGTTTCTCAGGATTTAGGATGGGTTTGAAGGATTTAGGATGGTTTCTGGGGATGCAGGATGGACTGAGGGGGATGTAGGATGGTTTTGGAGGATTTAGGATGATTTCTGGGGATGCAGGACGGTTTGAGGAGGATTCAGTGCCTCCCCAGGATGAGTTTTGGGAGCAGGAGGGCATCCAGGGATTTTGGGAAGCCACAGACCCTGCCAGGCCCGGCTCAAAACCACCTTAAAAGAGAATTCCCGATGAATCCATGGGGGCTCCGTTCACTGGGAGCAGCTCCAGGGGTGGATTCTCCTTCTCCCCATTCCCCTGAGCTGCAGCCTGGGAAGTTCAGGGGCTGAAGACAAAAAAGGGGATTTTTTTCTCCTTTTTTAAAAAAAATTTCAACAAAGTTTTCTGAGTCACTGTGGGCCCTTATCAGCCCTTCCCAAATCCCGAGGATCCCATTCCCTTCCCTGTCCTCTGCGAGCTCCAGCCCGGATCTGAGGAGCTGTTCCTTATCAGCTTTGCCTCCTGATAAGCTCCTGTTTATCAATTCCCCTCCCCTCCCAGAGATCTCCATTTGCTCC
>VZRV01002360.1:3218-41356 GCA_013398115.1 Falcunculus frontatus | reverse complement strand
GGATGGATGGATGATGGATGGATGGATGGATGCAGGGATGGATGGATGGATGGATGGATGGATGGATGGATGATGGATGGATGGATGGATGCAGGGATGGATGGATGGAGGGATGGATGATGGATGGATGGATGACGGATGGATGGATGGAAACCAGGAGAGGGAGAGGGATGGCTGGATCAGAGCCAGCACCTCCTGAGCATCCTTAATGAGCCCCTAAAGGGACAATAGTGGCACTTGTGTGGCTGCCAGGCCACAAATGAGCTGGGAAAGGCATTCCCGCACAATCCCTGTTTTTAGGGATCCTTCCAATCCTTCCCAGGGGCTGAGCAGCGCCATCCCCACCCCGCTGTCCCCAGTCTGTTGTCCCCACCCCTCTGTCCCCACCCCAGGCCTTGGGGACACCCAATCCTGTGGGATCCGAGGCAGGGGCTGCCATCCATCAGTGATTCCTGCAGCCCCACAATCCATCCCGGTCATTTCGGGATTGCTCCACGCTCCGATCCCATTTTTTATCCATGTTTTATTCATGGAGGGGGGTCAGGTTCATATCTAAGGATCGATGAAAGCCTCCATCACAGCGCATTATTAATTAATCAGGAATCCATTATCTGCAGCCAGCCCGGCCGCTCCCTCGGATTCACTCCCTGGAGAAGCTTTTTGGGGGCAATTCCGAAAATTTACGGCCTGGTCGATCTCCTTCCCTCCCTCCCTCCTTCCCTCCTCCTGCCCAGGGATAATGGGAACTTTATTTAGCACTGGCTGTCCTTTGTCCCTGCTGATGTCCCCGCTGATGTCCCTCCCCTGCCTGGATCCTCCAACGGCCCCTAAATCTGTGGGAAAGGTGGGGTGGGAATCTGGGAAGAGCATCCCGAGCTCCGCGGGTTTGCGGTCTCCATTTATTTTGGATAATTTGGCTTTATTCCCTCTTTTTTTATGTTTTTCACACTCTGGCTGGACAGGGAATGAGTCTGTGGCCACTTCCAGGACTGGACAGCGATGGGGACATCGCCTGTGGGAGGGAGAAAACCAAGGAGTGACATAAATTAGGAAAATTCAGGATAAAACTATCCACCAAATCTGTCGAAAAGGCGGGGCAGGAGCATGGGAAGAGCATCCTGAGCTCCGCGAGGTTGTGATCTCCACTTATTTAGGATAATCTGGCTTTATTCCCTCTTTTTTTTTATCTTTGTCACACCGTGGAGGGCGATGGGGGCATCCAAAACCCAGCCAGGAGGGTTTGGGAATGTTCGTGCCGAAGATAAATCCGGGATAAGGGTTTGGATGGATACTCCTGGAATAAACATCGGCTTTGTGTCAGCTCCTTCCGGCCCCAGAGCCTGAACAAAACCAAACCGCCAGGAATTGATTTTCTAAAAATGCCAAACGCAGGCAAAAAAAAAGAAAAATAAAAACCCCCGAACCCGACGCGGATAAAATCCGTGGGTTTGTGGGGAATAATTGAGCTCCTTTCCTGCCTCCCCAGAAATCGATGGGAAGAGGACATGGAAAAACACAATGGGCTCTAAAGTGTAAATAACGAGAGGGTCTGATTTAAAAATGGCTCAGCACGATGGGGCCGAGGCCAAATTCCCTCAGAATAAAGCGGGGAATGCAGCAGCTTCCAGGTGAGGAGGCTGCAAATGCAGGGATGAAGGGAAAAATGGGAAAAAAATGGGGCTGGGAATGAGGAGGGAAGGAGAGGAAGCAGCACTTGGACAGGGTGATTTTTGGGGCAGAAAATGGGGGAAAGAATGGGGGAAAACATGGAATTAAATCAAAGTTTGATTGTGGAATACATGGAAGAGGATCAGCTCGGGGTTTGGGGTTTTCCATGGGGTTTGGGAAGGGAGGAGATGCCGGGAGCAGAGGCAGGGATGGGAAGGAGCAAGGATCATCCCATCCATCCTCCCTTCCCACCTCTCACAGATGCAGCTCATCCCAACGATCCCTCCAGGTCATCCAGCAGCAGGAACAGCTGGGAACATGCTCCCCTAAAGTGCTCTCCGATCCCATTTCCATGCAAATGTCACCTCTGTAAAGAACCGGGAAGTTCAGTGCAGGCTCTGGACTGGAATTGCTGAAGAATACATCGGGTTTGGGAATAAATCCCAGTTTTTTCCGTAGTTTTGAGCTCCCTGGTGTTCCAGCTGCTCCTTTAACCCCCTCCAGAGCCCGCTGCTCCCATCGGCTCCGAATCCATGAGTGGGGGAGCTCCGGCTCACCCAGCAGCAGGAATTCCCAGCCCTCATCCCTTCCTTTTGCCTGTTACTTCTGGAATGTCACCCTTGGAGCATCCAGATGGCCACCAGGAGCACTGGTGGCAGTGCCACCCTCCCTGCCCGGCTCCATTCCCCCGGAGCATCCCACGAGGGCAATGCCTGCATCCCATTTCCACTGGGATGAGTTCTGGGAAGGATCGGGAGACAGCTGGGAATGGGGCATCCAGGACTAGTGGAGAGGCAGCAGTGGAGCCAATTCCATTGGGATTCCAGTGGGAGGACCTTGCTGGCTCATTCCAGGATTCACCTGCAGGCAGCAGGATGAGGCTCCTCCTCCTCATTCCTCATCCCTCCTCTCCAGGATTTACCTTTCCTTGGTCACAAAATGTGAATTATTCCAGCTGGGAGGAGCCCCCATCCTGTTCTCATTCCCATTCCCTTTTCCATTCCCATTTCCATTCCCATTCCAATTCCCGTTCCCGTTCCCGTTCCCATTCCCATTCCCATTCCCGTTCCCGTTCCTGTTCCCATTCCCATTCCCGTTCCTGTTCCCATTCCCATTCCCGTTCCCGTTCCCGTTCCCAATCCTTTTCCCGTTCCCCTTCCCATTCCCATTCCTGTTCCCGTTCCCTGCCCACCCCCGTTTCGATCCCCCTGATGCAGAGCAGCTGTTCCCAAACCTCTGGCACAGCTGTGGGAAGTGCTGGGAATATCAAGAGGGAAGGGCTTGGATCCAGAGGGAAGCAGAGCCCAAACCTTCCGGAAAATTCCAAAACCAGCTGGAAAACGCCTGTGGGATCCCTGAATCTGGGAGGGGCCACACAGGGATGCTGTGGGAAATGCTCTTATCCCAAGGACAGGGAGGTCCCACATGGATGCAGCACATACCCGATGATCCCACCCAAAATCCACACGGGCTCGAGGGTGGGAGCAGAAAAGCTGCTCCCAGGGGAATTCTGCCACCCTAAAACAGGGAATCGTTGCTGTCACTTCCCCATTCCCTCCTTCCCAACATCTTCCCGCACTCCTAACCCACATCCCTGCAGTACTACGGGAACGGGAAGGATCCCAGTGGAATAAACGGCACCACGGGGCTTTTAAATGAGGCTTTTTAGGGTTTGTTTGGGGTTTTTTATTCCAAATCCCCCAAAGACTCGATCCCAATTCCCCTTTAAACGGGCAAACCATAACGTTGGGAATTCGCGACGGATTCGCGATGGATTGAACTCTTCCATCCGGCGGCGGAGCCTCCTTTTGCAGGGAATTTGTCGATGTCATAAATTCCACTGGACAGGATTGCTGTGAACACCGTAACACATCTTCTATCCAATCTTTTATACATCAGGCTTTGTCCTGGTTTTTTTGGGAAATATTTATGGACTGGGACACGTTCCGGGAAGAGGGATCGCTCCTGAGGGTGTCTCCCGCTCTCTGTGGCCACAGATAATTTGCAGGGATGCTCCGGGCTCTGTTTTTGAGGAGTTTTTTGGATTTAATTCGGGTTCAAAATTTGATTTTAGGGACTCCCGGAGCTTCTGTTTTCCCCCAAAAAATAAATCCATGGAAAGGGGGATCCTAAAGCTCCAACCAATGCCAGCAGGAGCCTTTAAACCCCATTTTCCTGCATTTTCCTTGGATGGGAAAAGCACCAAGGAAATGCACTTGGGATGGGTAAACAGAGAGAGGAATTCTCCCGGACCCCAATTCCTATTCCTGTGGCTCTGCCCCAAAGGCTCCTGGCTGGGAAAACAAACGGAATCCAATCCAAGCGCTGCTGGTTCCATGAAAAGGAAGGAGAAATCTGCCTGGAAAAGCACCTGATGCTCCCAAAATTGGAATTCAAACTTCTCCTCGCAGCCCTGTCAGCAGCCCGGGAGCTCCATCTGCTCCCGAATCCCGCCTGGAGTCAGCTGGCAAATCCCACCTTCCTTCTCCATGGGCAGGTGCCAGGGCTAAAAATATTCCCAGAAATGACCCTTTCCTTGGCAGCCTCCAGAAAAGCTGGAAACTGTGGCAGGATGAGGCCTGGGGAGGAGCAGAGCTGAGTTTTTAGTGGGATTGCTGGCCCATGAAGAGCAGCAAATCCAGGATTTTCCCTGCTCCCAGATCACTTTAATTAATTCCAGTGAATCAGCAAACCCCATCAGGAAGAAAAAACCCCAATCCCAACCCCAGTGTGGTGTTTCCAATGATCCCGGAGTGTTTTCCGTGTTCCCACCTGGAACTGAACCTGGATGGTTGCTGAGGGGGAAAATGAAATTTGGGATTAATCGGTTTGAGGTTTGGGGGAACGAGCATTTCCCACACAGTCTCCATATGATCCCCGGAAAAATCTGGATTCCCCTTTCCAGCGCCGTGACCCGGCCAGGCTGAAATAACCGGGAAAAGAGGGATTTCCGTGGCAAAATAAAATAAAACATGGAATAAAATGGAATAAAATCAAATCCCTGGAGTCACCGCTGCCGGAACCATCCGCGTTTCCCGGAGTGAGATCCCTATCCAAGGAAAGCGAGAGGCTTTGGCTGCACAAATTAGATTTCCCCAGGCAGCAGCTTAATTAAAACTATCGAGTGTTCCCAGCTTTTGGAAATTAACTTGGAAAGTGTTTGGATAAAAAAAGCTTGAACGGGTTTTTTGTTCCATTTCTTCTCCCTAGAGTGGAAGGAAAAGGAGGGAAAATGGGATTTTTTTTCCCTCCCGGATTCTTTGGAGGGCAGGAAGCAGCAAGAGGGGCTGATTTTTATTGGGATAAACCTGGATTTTTCAGGAACTTGGGTCAAACGCTGTGAAAATCCCTGAGGAAAAATAAAAACCAGCGGGATAACGCAGCCAACACCTGATCCAAACAAGAGGAGACGGGAATAAAAGGAGAGAGGGAAAAACCACTCGGAGCCATTAGGGAGCATCAGAAGGAATCAGATCTGCTGGGATGAAGAGGCTGCTCCAAGGAAACAGGAGCGGGATGATCCCGAGCGGAGCCGTGGCCTCCTTTCCCTCGGGATCCGCCGGAATTCCTGGCAGGTTGGAGGTGAATTATTCCCAGCTGCGCTTCCTCGGCTCCGATTTCATGGCCCGGCGGTGATGGAGCTGCTGATATTCCAATGTTCCCACCTGGAGACTGCAGGAATGAGGAGGTGGAAATATTCCATGGCCGAACACTCCATGGAGGCATCCCGGTGGGGATTTATGGGATAAAACACATCCAAGGGAGCCTGGAATAGGGATGTGTCACTGGGAATGCTGATCCCGGCGGGATCACCCTGGGAATGACTCGCCAGGGTTTGGGACAGCGCCGGAATCTTCTCTCTGCCAACCTGGACGGGTTCCATGAGCCTCGGTTTTCCCAAAATCTCACCCCATTCCTGCCTTTTGGGATGGGACGCTCCAGAGTCTCCATCTGTGCCTCCATCAGCATCCCCAGATCCCAGCAGGGATGCAGGGAAGGGGCTGGAATTCCCTCCTGGTGGGGGCCTTTGGTGATCCCACCCAACCCCTCCATCCCATGCCAATCCCAGGAAAAAAAGAGGCAGAGTTTCACCATTTCCCAGAGGGAAAAGTGCCCAAATCCCAGGATTTTAAATCCAAACCCCCTCCAGTTCCCACCTGCCAGGGGCATCCAGCTGGAAACAGCTCCAGGATTCCAAGGAAAAGATAAAACCAGCACAAGGCTGGAAAGAGGGAAGAGAAGGAATATTAATAAAAAATCCTTGGATGACACAAAATCTCCTCCTGGGAGGAGCAATTCCAAAGCCATTTTTAATTAACTCCGCTTTCCGCCAGAGCTTAGCACGGAATTATTGTCCATTAAATAAACTCCGGCTGATTATTGGGAGCACATTCCCAGTGCTGCAGGTCATGGCTGGAAGCTGCTCCCGCCACTTGTTCCTGGGAATTTCTTGTTTGCTTTACGTTTATATGGAAAAGGAAGCGGTTTAGGAGGAAAAATTATCCCTGATCCCGGGAAACCTTGGGATCTCTCCCTGGCAGAGGGGGCTGGGTGGAAAAGGAGTTGGTTTAGGGGGAAAAAAACATCCCTGATCCCAAAAAAATCACAAGAGAGCAGCAGAGTGGGAAGAAACATAAATTTATGGATATTTCCAGCCAGTTCCCTCGATATTCCATAATCCCGAATCCCCAGAAGGTTCAAAGTTGCCCTTTCCAAAACAGGAGAGGAATTTTCATGGAGAGAAGTCACCGGGCGAGTGGGAATTTCCCTCCCCTCTGTGGCTCCAAGAAGAAGCTTTGATTATTCCAGCAGATCCTTATTTAAACCTCTCCCGGTTTTTATGGATAACGGGAATATTCTTTGCCTCGGCAGCGTTTTTCCACGAGCCAGGGAAGGGATTTTTTTTCCTCATAAATTGTAATTGATTTATTTTTTAATGGAATGTTGTAATGGAATATTGTCCAACATGCGCAGAATCCTTGGATGAATTATTCATCGGCTCATTTTTAAATAATGCAGCCGCTTCTGCTCTTCCTGCTCGGAGTTCCTGCTCCTTAAATCCCGGGACGGGAAGGAATCTCCACCTCTGGAGTCTCCACTGCTCCATGCTCCGAGTGAAGCTGTTGGGAATTAACGACTGGAAAGGTGGAAATTCATTAAAATCGTTATCCGGAGCCTGGATTTACTCCTTGCTCCAACAGGATGGGACCGGAGCAATTCCCATTTTTCCAGGCGGATGCTGGATCCAGGTGTGAAGGAAAGATGAAAGTGGAGGAAAATCCAGGCGGGCTCTGGGTGGGATCCGGGTGAGGATGAGGTGATCCATGGGAGAGGGAAAATCCCCATGCAGGAATTCCTGAGTCTCTGGAAATTGTTGTTATTGCCAATTCCCGTCTGTTATTCCACGAGGAGCAGTGGGAAAAGGGGGATTTCCAGGAGATTCCCGCACATCCCTCAGATGTTCTGGGAATGCTTCGCTCCCTCTTTCCCAGCCCCTTCCTCAGATCTTCCCAGAAATTCCGAACCCAGGGCTGAAATTCCCCCACAGCTGCCTGGGGGGGCAGATTCCTGTCTCATTCCCGCCTTTTCCTGGATATTCCCATGATCCACATCTGCTTCAGTTTCCCCTCTCCATAATCAGGGCATTTCCAGTGGTCCCTGGATCCAGGTGCCACCATTCCTACATGGAAGTGAGCTCCAGGCTGCTCCAAAGGCTCTCCTGCATCCCAGAAGGGTCCCTGGGGAAAAGGCAGTGGCACAGTCCCAGGGAATTTGCTCCAGGCCCCCCAGATCAATGGATTCAATCCCAAATTTTCCTGCTGGGACACTCCGAGCTCCAGCACACCCCAAGAGCTGAGCTCTCCTGCTCGTTTTGCTCTCCTTCCCTTCCCAAATCCAATTAAATCCCCTTTATTGGTTCCCTTTGGACACAACTCCTGGCACAATTAGGGAATAATTTCCAAGCACAAAATAATTGCCTCGTTCCATCCTCCCTCTCCAAAGATTTTGGCTTTAATTCCATTTGCACTTCATTTTTATTGGGATCGAGAGGGAAGAGAAACTCACCCAAATCCCTGAAAATAAGGGGAAAAAACCCAACTGGGAGCTCTGGAATGGGGCTGGAGCCTGGGGAAGGGAAAGATTCCCACAGGATGTGGGAATGGGGCTGGGATCCTGAATATCCAGGAGCTTCCAGAGCTCCTCTCCTCATCCTGAGGTACAAATCCCTCATTTTTCCTCAGCTCCCAAGGACCCGGCTTAGCTTTGCTTCCTTGATTTTAAGCAAATCCCAGCTTTTGGCTCCTTAGCTCCTTGTCCATCCCTGGTTTTGGCTCATTTGGGATCCTCTGGATCCACCCCGGCTGCCGTGGGTGGATCAGGAATGGCCCAGGGATCCCTGCTCCTCGTTCCCGCTGCATTTTGCCCATCCAGGCACACTCCGACTGCTTTTCCAGCAGGATTTTCCCTCATTACCGCCCCGCATCCGCCGGGATTCCAGGTTGGACGCAGAGGTCGATGCCGCCTGTTCCCGCTGATGGATTCCCGAAGCTCCGGGGACTCAGTCAAAGGAAGGGACATAAATCACATTAATTAAAGAATTCCCAAGCCACTTCCGCAGCCCTCGGGATCCGGCCGTGGAGTGGGAATGTGCCCTCGGCATTCCAAGAGCTGCCTGCTGGCTCCCGGAGGCTCCTTGGTGTGAACTTTGGGATCAATGATTTCCTGGGACCGTTTTTTATGGATGTCACGGCCCTGGGAGCTGCAGAGGGGGGTCAGTGAATTCGGATGGATCCACCACCGAATTCCAATGAATTTGGATGGATCCGCCACCGAATTTCAATGAATTTGGATGGACCCGCCACCAAATCCCGGTGAATTCGGATGGATCCATCACCGAATTTCAACGAATTTGGATGGATCTGCCACCGAATTCCAATGAATTTGGATGGACCCGCCACCAAATCCCAGTGAACTCAGATGGATCTGCCACTGAATTCCGACTAGTTTGGATGGATTCGCCACCGAATTCCAATGAATTTGGATGGATCTGCCACCGAATCCCAGTGGGGAGCAGCCCCACTGGAAAACTGCACCTTACGCAGGAATTCCACGGGATCGGAGCCGAAACGCCTCCGTGCTCCTGCAATTCCTCTCCGGAGTGGGAATTCTAGAGCCCAGCAGGAATTCATTATCCACCCACCGGAGATCCGTGGGGTGGGGAGGGTGAAGGGCTGATCCTGCCTGGAAAAGAGCATCCACCTTCTCCTGATGGGAAAAATAATCCCCAGTGCATGGAAATAATCAGAGATAAACACCAAATTCCCACGTTCCAGCTGGATTTGGCTCCAGAAGGACAATTCCCATCTCCGACATCCAGCCCTGGCCATCTGGATCTGATTTTTTTCTTGGAATTTGTCCTCCAGCACATCCCAGGAGTATTTTTCCCCTGGCCTCACAAGCTGCTGTTGCTCCCAGTTTCCCTCTGACCTATCCCTGTTTTTCCAGCTTAATTATGGAATCATCACACCATTGATTTCCTGACAGCTTCCCTGACCTTCAGGATTTTATAAAATCCAGCTTTTTCCTACAGTTTTTTTCCACAGTTTTTTTTCCCCCTGGGCCTTGGCAGCCCGGCAAAGGTGACGCAGGGAATTATTGTGGATTTTTCCGGCTCCTGGGAAGCGACAGGATCCGTGTGGGAAGGGGCTGGCAGCGGGAACAGCATCCATCACCTTTTCCAAGCGAAGGGCGAGCGGCAGGAGGTGGATGGAGCCCTGCTGGGATGTCGGTGACGCAAGAAATTCCCTGGAAAAACAGCTCGCACATGGAACTAACGGGGATGGCGGCAGCAGATTGGCCGGATGGTTTGATCCCAAAAAAAGCCTCATCCAGGCTCCAGGAAGCTTTGTTTGCTCCCACTTTTCCTCTCCAGGAGGAACCACAGGGATTCACAGGGAATTTTGACCCTCACTCCATCCTGGGAAAGGGAAAGTGGTGGAAGGTTGAAGGGAAGGCAGAGCCAAGGGAAAAGGAATTAAATCAGCTCCGTATGGGAAGGTTTTTTTCCCAGAATTAAGATTCCAGTGAAAACACATGGAAACAGCCACAATTCCCAGCCATGCAGAAAACCACAGAGCAGGAGGAGGGGGGAAAAATCCCCCAATCCCACTTTCCCCACTGGCAGGAAACCGGGAATGACGCCAATGCCAGGGTGATGGACAGGGAAGGACGGGGGGGTTTTCCAGGCTCTGGAATCCCGGCTCTCCTGGGATGTTCTGGGAGCCTCCAGCTCTTTGGGATCTCTGGGAGCAGCTCTGGCAGGTTGGAAATCCCTGGAATAAATCAGGATGGCAGCTCCGAGCAGCAGGAATTAAAATTCATGCTCAGGTCCCAGCTCTGGGAGCTGCCCTGACCCACTTCCAGCCGGGAAAAATCCCGGGAAAGGTTTGGTGGAGGTTGAAATTCCTGACAGGCTTCAGATGTCCCCGTGGGGAGGGGACCTGTGTCCGGAGGTGTCCCCAGTGCCACCAACCCCTCCGGAAGGCCACTTGCCCTTCGAGCCAACCCCAAAATCCCTTCCCACACTCCCCCTCTCCTCCAGCTTTGCCCTTTGGATCTCTCCAGGATTTTTATGGATGACACCCTCCCCCCCTCCCCGACGAGCAGCGTTAATTGTAGCGCTAATTACAGAGCTCCATTAACTCCAAGGGGCTGGGGGCGGCTCCGACCGCACCACTTTTCCCTCTCTCCAAAATCCCGGTTTTTTCCCTGCTCGGCAAAACATCCACGAGCGATTCCCGACGCCCCGCGGAGAGCCAGAATCTTCCCGTAATTGCCCGTCCTTCCCGGGGCTCTTAAAAGCTTTTCCGAGGAGGAGAACAGAGGCTCCTTGTCAGCTACGAGCCATTACCCGGCTGAAAGGAGCCGCCCCTCCCTCGGCCGCCGCTTTTGGAGTTTTGAAATGTTGGATTTTCCGTGATTTTCTCCAGGTGAGGCTCAGGGCAAGGCTGGGAGGGGATTTAGAGGAAAATGTTAGGAATATTCGGAGTGGGTTTCACACCCAGAGCCCTCCATAGTCACGCC
This sequence comes from Falcunculus frontatus, assembly GCA_013398115.1. NCBI lineage: Eukaryota > Metazoa > Chordata > Aves > Passeriformes > Falcunculus > Falcunculus frontatus. The sequence goes on along the minus strand of VZRV01002360.1, from coordinate 30,604 downwards.
AGGCTGGGGCTGGGCTTTCCTGGTGTCGATTCCAAAGGAGCTGGAGCAGCTCCAGGTGGGAATGATGGCACGAGATGGCTTGGGGTCACTCAATGCCATATGGAGCTTTGGGATTGGGCATGTGAACCAAAGGGTTTGGGATGCTCCATTTGGAAATGAGTTTTGGGATTCTCCGGGAGCCTCATTTGGTGGGGTTGGAATGGCTCCAATCCAAACCCTTTTCCAACAGCTCCAATCCAAACCCTTTTCCAGCAGCTCCAGTCCAAACCCTTTTCCAGCAGCTCCAGTCCAAACCCTTTTCCAGCAGCTCCAGTCCAAACCCTTTTACAGCAGCTCCTTCCTCTTGTGCCTGAGATCAAACTGCTGCTGACTCACAACTCCTCATTAGCGATTCGCCAGTAATTAATTCATCTCTTGATGCTGCTGGGTCACTCCTGGGTGATTTCCATCTCTGGATTAGTGCCAATCGCAGCCCCGCACCCCTTCCCCTGCCAGGAATGCACTGAGCGGCCAAAAATCCGCATTTTTCCACTTTTTTCCGCATTTTTTTCTGCATTTCCCTGGTCCCCAGGGATGCTCCAGCCCCGACATTCCCAATCCCCAAGGATGCTCCAGCCCTGACGTTCCTGGCTGCAAGGGATGCTCCAGCCCCATTCCCTGCTCCTCAGTTCCCAGTGGTATCTTCTTTGCGGGGTCAAGGACCTTCCCTGTAGCCTTTTCCCTGTTTTTTGGGGGGTTCGGGATGGGAATTTCACTCCACAAGAGCCTCAAACCCTCCCCTCCTCCTTTCCCACCCCCAATTTTCCCTATTTTCGTTCCCTTCCTTTGTTCCGCCTCCTCCTTTCACACTTCCCCCACTTTTCTCCCCCCAAACGTCACTTCAGGAGAAGAAAAAGTTGGCCCGAGAACCCAAAAGATTCAAAAGCACCAGGAACAAACCCAACCAGGATTATTTTTAACAGGAATGGGAACAATTCCCACCCTAATGATTAGCTGGGATTTTTTTCCCACTGGGAAACAGCTCCCGGGATAGGGGAGAGGAGCGAAACCAGTGAGGAAAGGGCAGATTTTCCAAGATTTTAATTGGATTTTCCTGCAAGGCTCAGCTGGATCCATCAGCTCCTCGTGTTCCTCTGGAGCGGTGGCACTTCCATGAGCGCCTGTTTTTCCTGGGAATTTTGCTCTGGGCTGGGAGACCTCTGGGCAGGGGAAGATTTGGGGCTCTGTGGTGGAGGATGAGGGAATTGGGATCATTCCCAGATTTTCCCCGGAACCAGGCGGCTTCAATGAGCTCCAATCCATCCTGGATCCCTCTGGAAGCCCTCCATCATCCCTGGTATCTCCTGGTCTGAAAAGAACAGGATGAGGACGGCAAGATGAGGACACAGAGAGCTGTGTGCTGGGAAAAGGGGATGGGATGAGCACAAAGGGATGGGGATTCAGGATGGAGGGGCTGGAGAGGCCACAGCATCCCAAAAAAACCCCACCTCACCTTCCCATGGAAATTCCAGGCTAGAAAGACATTCCCGGTGCCTGGAGTTCATCAGGGATGTTCAACCTGAGCCACTAAACCGGGAGAACACATTCCCAGTGCCTGGAATGTTCCCCTAAACCAGGATATCTGAGGGTTCCACGTCCAAGGATCCCAAATCCAGGTGCATCCCTCCCTTCCCGTCCCTGCTCCCCCATCCTGACCTCCCCGCTCCCGCTTCTCCCGCACCTCAGCACATTTTCCATGGGAAATAAATGTTATTTTCTCCCCGGCCAGAGCCCAATTCATCTTCCTGTCAGGGGGAATCGCGGCGAGAGGCCGAGAGCAGCAGCCAGCGAGTGCTTACACACGGAAAAATGGGATAACGCAGCTCCCAGAAATCCTCCCTTCCCTGGTTAATCAGCCTCGAACACGGCTTGGCAGAGAATTTAACCCGAAAAAAAATTTAAAAATGGAAAGGGAGGTGGAAAAAGTGATCCCATTCCCCTCCCCGGCCCCTTTTGTTCTATAAAACCCCGGGAGATTTTTATCTTTCCGTGAAGTTTTATTGGAGCTGATGGTGGGAGGGCGATCCAATTAAACTCCCCCTAATCCCGGGCTTAATTCTACGGCCCCGGTGGGAGATCGGGAACTGATCGAGGTGACAAATGAGGGGAGATAAATGGGACCAGAGCTGGAAGAAGGAGGGAGTGGGAAAAAAGGGATTTAATTGGGACAGTCAGAAGCTCTGGAACTGAGGATTTCTGGTTTTCTGCAATGGGAGCCAGGAAAGCTGAAATTAAACATATCCAGGGATTTTCGTGGGGACGAGTGGGGCCAGGGATGCCCTGGGTGAGCTAAAATAATATAATTAATAAATTCTTAATTGATATCTTGAATAGAATTAAAGTTTCTGAGGGGCTTTGATGGGGACTCATCCCCCATGGAATGGTGCCTCTGCTGGAGCAAACAAATCCAGGGATGAGTTCATCCAACCATCCAGGGTGGGATCCACGGCATTCCCAAATCCAGCATCCCAGCCCCTCCTCATCCTCCATGGAACATGAAGATCATGGAATCATAGAATGGGTTGGGTTGGAAGGGACCTAAATCCCAATCCTGATACTTTCCACTATCCCAAGTTATCTCAAGCTGGCCTTGGACACTTCCAGGGATCCAGGGACAGCCACAGCTTCTCTGGGAGTTCCAGCCCAGTCCCTCACCACCCTCACAGACAGGAATTCCTTCCCAGTATCCCATCCAACCCTGTCCTCTGGCAGTGGGAAGCCATTCCCTGTGTCCTGGCACTCCAGGCCCTCCTGCCCGGCAGATTCCCGGTATCCAGGGCTGTTCCTGCAGGACACACAGAGGGATGGGAAAACAGAATCCTGGAATGGTTTGGTTTGGGATGGACCTTAAATCCCATCAATCACGACACCTCCTACTGTCTCAGGGCGCTCCAACGTGGCCTTGGACACTTCCAGGGATGGAGCAGCCACAGCTTCTCCGGGAATTCCACCCCAGCCCCTTCCCACTTCACCTCACACCCCAACCCCACGCTCCAACTTTTCCATAAAACCCCTCCCCTCCAGCCTGACAGAGGGAAAACGAGGTGAATCCCCCCAAACCAGTTTCCTGGGAGAAGCTTCCCTACCATCCACGTGCTCCCCTCCCGTTCCTTGGAGCAGAACTGAGCCTGGCCTTGAGCAGGAGCTGCTGCTTTTAATTCCCTTCCCACTGAGTCACCCTCCCTTCCCTTCCCTTCCCGATCTGAGCGCGGCACTCCAACGCACCGCAGCTATTTTGACACACTGAGCAAATATCAATTAATTCGCCTCTCGGAGAGAGAGAGAGAGAAAAAAAAACCCACAAAACACACACCAAAAAAAAAAAAAAACCTAGAAAAGAAAAGCTTAATTGAAAAAATCCCGGGCCAGATTCGCAGCCTGGCATTTGCCAACAGCTCCGCTGTTCCTCAATCGCCGCGGATTTCGCGGCTCCCCCGAGGAAAAGATTTTGCTGGAGGAGCTGTGTGAGTCACCCGTGTCAGAAAAGGGGAAAAAAAGGGGAAAAGAGGCAATTCCAGAAAGGTCTCAGCTCCTACTGGCTGATTCCGGATGAGGGAGGTCATGGGAGGACCCTAAAGATGGGAATTTGCACGCCGAGGATGTGGAGAAAGGACAAGGATTTGGGGACCAGGGATGCTGCAGCCATTGGGTTCCTCCCCAGACAGCCCCAAAACCTTGAATCTGACCCAAACCTTGGGGTCTCAAGGAGATTTTGTGGGCACCCAGCACCTCCTCCTCACATCCCCCGGCAGGAGCATCAGGAATTTAACGGGAATAAACAACCCCCAAACCCTCAGCCCCCGCAGAAGGACGGGATTGAGTCAATCCATGGCTTTGACTCACGGAATCATTTGCTGTTGAAACGCAATTAACTGACGAGCCCTGGTTTTTTCTGGGGGCTTTTCCTCCCCGAGGACGTCACAAAGGCTCCTGACAGTCCTCCCAGTGGATTGTTGGAGCAGGAAAAGGCACCAGGAATAGAATCCCAGAGTGGTTTGGGTGGGAATGGACCTTAAATCCCATCCTGTCCCACTGGCACACCTTTCATTATCCCAGATTATTCCAACCTGGCTTGGGACACTTCCAGGATGGGGCAGCCACAGTTCCTCTAGGAATTCCACCCTCACAGGGCAGAATTCCTCCCTAAAATCCCACTATCCCTGTCCTCTGGTGGTGGGAATCCATTCCCCTCGTTCCGATTTGCCACTAAACCCCCCAGCAAAAAAAAAAAAAATCCGCAGGGGGAAGAGTGGAAATAAAAAAATCCCCAGACCCCAAAAAATCTGTTCTCACTTCGACACCCCTAATTAGGGCCACCCTTGGAGCAGGATTTTGAATTCCAAGGAAAAGGCAGAACGTGCCAGACTCGCCGTATTTTTAGCCAGCACAACCCCGCACTTCCCAACCCCCCCGCCCTCTGCTCTTCGCAGCTGCCCCGAGCCGAGAACGTCAGCGCTTCCCAAGTGAGAACGAGAGCAGAGAAAGGTTATCCAAGCTGTCAGGAAGGGTTTTTTCCCCTCTCCCGGAGACAGGAAAACAGCGGGATGTGTTCGGCTCTGGCGCTAACGAGGAGCCGGTCCTGACGCTGAGCACGGGTGACACCGGGGACAGCCCTTGGTGGCAGCAAATTCCCGTGGTGCCCGAACGCATTATCCCGAGTGTCTGGCATTGGAAAGCCCCGCTTGGCGAATATTCCAACATTCCTAGTGCAGCTCCGTGTCCCGGCATGGTTTGTGGCCACGGAGAGGGGAATTCCAACAGGAGGGTTGGATTTGGGATGTTTCCTCGCTGGGTTTTTTGTGGCAGTTTGGGTCAGACTCCCATTAAATTTTTGTTTTCCCTTTAAGCGGAATCCCCCAGAGCTCGGTCTCGGAGCAGGAATTCACGGTTCCAGATCACAGTGGGATCTTGGAATGGTTTGGGTGGGAAGAGACCTTAAATCCCACCCAGTGCCATGGGCAGGGACACCTCCCACCATCCCAGGCTGCTCCAAGCCCAGGGAGAGGTGTCCAAGGAACAGCTTGGACAAGGATTTTGGGATATTGAGGGATGAGAAATTCAATTTGACTCAGAAATCCAACAGAGTCCTGGGATGAGCGAAGACTTGGAGTTGTCAGAGAAGGGAAGGATCCAGGGAGAGCTCAGAGCCCCTTGCAGGGCCTAAAGGGGCTCCAGGAGAGCTGGAGAGAGACTGGGGACAAGGGATGGAGGGACAGGACACAGGGAATGGCTTCCCACTGGAAAAGGGGAGATTTGGGTGGGGTATTGGGAAGGAATTCCTGTCTGTGAGGGTGGTGAGGGGCTGTGATGGAATTCCCAGAGAAGCTGTGGCTGTCTCTGGATCCCTGGAAGTGTCCAAGGCCAGGCTGGAGCCCCCTGGGACAGTGGGAGGTGTCGTGGCTGGAAGTGGACGGGATTTAAGGTCCCTTCCCACCCAAACTACGCTGGAATTCCATGATTCCATGATTCTCCCTGAGCTGATGACATCCAGGCTGCCACTCCTCCATCCTCGGCCCCACATCCCTTCTCCAAGTCCCGTTTTTCTGGGCACAACTCCCGGGAGCTGCTCCTGCTCCCGTTCCCAGATTTCGGAGCCCGTGGGCGGCCGCGATTTCCCAGCTTTTCCCACTCAGCAGCAGGTGGTGCCAGGGAGGATAAAGGATAAATAGGGATAAATATGTACACAGGAGCCTCTGGAATTCGCTCGGATTCGGTAGCTCCGGCCTCCAGGGTCCGCTCTGGAATGACACCAAACTCAGCATTTAAACCTGGCCTATCCCATCCAGAATTAAACCTAGCACCAAACCCACCATTGAAACCTTTCCTATCCCATCCAGAATTGACCCAAATAACCAAATATAGGATTTAAACCTTTCCTATCCCATCCAGAATTAACCCCATAACCAAACCCAGCATTTAAACCTTTTCTGTCCTGTCCAGAATTAAATCCAGCAGCAAAGCCAGCATTTAAACCTTTCCTATCCCATCCAGAATTAACCCCATAACCAAACCCAGCATTTAAACCTTTCTTATCCTTGCCTTGTCCATTCCAAATTAAATCCAGTATCCAAAAAACACATTTAAACCTTTCCTATCCCCTCCAGAATTAAACCCGGCACCAAACACACCATTTAAACCTGTCCTAACCCTGCCCCACCCCTCCAAAACGAAGCTCAGAAAGCCAAACTCAACATTTACATTTAAATTACCCCAACTCCGATCTCTGATTATTTTTAATTCCTTTTCCATTTGTGCTACCAGAGACTTTCTCCTTTTGTTGGGAATTAATTTGCTCTAATTTAGGGGAGAGTTTTTGATTGCTTTTGATTAAGTTTAACAAGCAGGGAGGAAAAAAAAGAAAAGCTGCAGCTTTCGACATCAAAGCAAACAAATCCTTGGGCTGGGCTTAATTAATAACGGCTGGCACTCCCCAAACGGGGAATTTATCCATTATGGAACAAGAAATTCCGTGTTGGAATCATTAATCCACGCAAAAACACGGCCTGGGCAAATCCACGGATTTCTGGGAGGTGAAGGCAAGTGATGGTTTAAAATCTGGGATTTGGAGTAAAGCTCAGGAGTTCAAAGACGGGAATTTTTCCTTGGGCAGGAATAAAGCCCCACCGAAAGGACAGAAATTCCCAGTTTTTCCTCTTCCCTGTGATTTCCATGAATCCTTTTTCAACTCCCGAAGTAGGGCAAGACAGAATTCCAGGCTCAATCCTGCTCCAGCCAGGAGCAGGAAGCAAAAATCCTGATGTTCCAACACCTTTTTCTTTTTTTAGGAAAACCTCCTGTAACCAAGGCTGGGAATCCATTCTGGGATGGATCCTAATCCGGGAATCGGATCCTAACCCGGGAGATGGATCCTAATCCGGCTTCTCCCAGGATAAGGCATGGAAGGCTCTGGAAGCTGCTCTTCTTAATTACCTTAATTAAAGAAAAAGCTGTCCCAAACGCTGCTTTTCCATCATTCCCAAGGAAATTTGTGGATTGATCCCTCTGCCAGGCATTCTCTGGCTTTTTCCATTGGATTTTATGGATAGAGAGAGCGATAAATGGTGGATGCGGGAGAATAAAAGCTCAAGTAAAGGCAAATCCTGGAAAAAGGGAAAAGCCCCGGAGAGTCAGCGCCAATTCCAAGCACATGGAATATTTACAGGCCTCACTTGTGAGGAGCTCTGGAAATCAAGCAGGAGTTTTTTCCGGGGAATTCGACATAGAGAGGGACGGAGGGCAGGGTTTATGGGGAGCCGTAAAACCGCAGCTTCCAGGAGTGTTATCCCACTGGATCCATCCCACTTCCATTACATCCCATTTCCACTGGATCCATGTTGCATCCCCCTCTTTTTCCCAGCTTCCAGCCCAGAGATCCCTTGGAATGCTGGGGGGACCTTTCCAAGGAGAGATGGAGCTCTCCCTTGGTTCTTTCCCTTTATTTCTCTCCCTCACCAGCTCAGCAGACAGAAAATCCCTTTCAAACATTCCAAGGAATCCTGACACCACAGCCAGCCCTTCCGAGAGGTTTAGTCCCAGTTTGAAAACTGGGAAAAGGGAAACCATGGATGTCTTCATGTTTTGGGAAAGAGCGTGTTTTGGGAAGGCAGGTGGGATAATTTGGGATTAATCCTGGGAAATCCGAGGTTGTGGGATTTGGATGCCTGGCTGAGGGTCAAGGAAGGAAATTTTTATTCCGTGTGAGGAATTTTTGGTGCTTTTTAACTCAGGGAATCAGAGAGGGGAAAAGTCAGGAAAGAAGGAACGGGAAGAATGGAAAGGGGAGAGGGGGAAGGAAAGGAGGGGGAAGGAAAAGGAGATTAACAAACAAACAAAAAAAAATTCCCAAATCCATCCAAGCGGAGGCTCCAAAACAAATTAACATTGCCATGGCAACCGGGGGTGTGTGGGCAGCTCCGAACGCACGGAATTAAAACCAGCGTCATGTTCAGCGCTTAATTAAACCGCTGCCTCCCCGGGACACCAGGAATTCGGGATATCGGGACACCTCCGCGCTGCTGGCGCCAGGAATGGGGCTGGGAATGTGGCCAAGCTCCGGATCAGCATCCCAGATCCCCGGGATGAGCGCGGGGTCAATCCCAAGCGCTCCAGGTTGCGGTTAGTGCTGGAGCCCCGGCCCCATCCAGGCACAGAGAGGGGTTGGGAGCAGATCCAGGGGGGAAATTCCAAGGTTTTTTCCCCCTTCCCACTTCCCATCCACTTGATTTTCTCCAGGAGTGACCGCACGAGGTCATCCAGAGGACCCCGGGGCCACGGGGCCGATGGAAACAGCAGAGCCCTTGTTCCTCCCAGGGCTCCTCAGGGATCATCCAGCGGGTGGAGGAACCTCTGGAAAATGCCGCCTTTATGCCCTGAGGTCTGGGAATGGGGCTGGGAGAATTCCTGGAGCTGGGGGATCCAACCCCATTCATCGTCCCTGAGAAAAACAGGGACCAGGACGCCGTGACCAGTTCAGCACCCGCCTGAGGGGAATTCCCTCTTTGGGAGCGCTGGGAAGGAATTTTCCATGGCTACCCCAGGGAAATTTGGAGCAGGGATGATGCTTTTGGGTTTGATTCCAGTGGGATCCATCAGTTTTTCCAGGCACAGGTTTGAAATCCGTGATGGAGCCACCTGTGACTTCCCAGCTCCTGGCTTAATCCTCCTTGACATCCCGGCTGCTGTTGCTTCCATAATGAATATCCAGACGGGGAATTAGGGCCGGGATTCATTTCACCCACCGAGTTTAATTAACAGATGCAAAGATGCGGCGCCGGAGCGGGAGGCAGGAATAATTCCTGAATCATTCAGGAGGACACGGGAAGGGCTCCACGTGGACCTTGCCCCGGCCTCGACAGCAAAACCTCCCCCTGCAGAGGCTTGGGAGAGCTTTTCCCAGTTTTCCAGCCCTTTAAAAGGCACCCAAATCCAAGGAATTCAAAGCCAGGGGCTTGGAGCACCCTGGGACCGTGGGAGGTGTCCCTGCCCCTGGCAGGGGTGGGATGAGAGGAGCTTCAAGGTCTCTCCCAGCCCAAAGCATTCCATGATTCTGTGAATTCCCCTCCTGGAAAAGGCTGCTGGTTGTGCCCCCACTCCTACTCGGGGGTAACATCCCAGCTGGCAGGGAATTCCCGCCGGCACATTCCATGATTTGCTTTATTTAACCCCGTGTGAATCCCGGGAGCTTTTCCTCATCTTCATGGATTTCTCCCCGAGGCCGAAGGTTAAACGGCAGAGCTTCCATGGCTGTCATTGTTCCTGGCGTTTGTTTTTCCAAGGAGCCTCCAGATGGGTGTTTTACTGGAATTTACTGGGATTTAATCTTCCTTGACTGGAAGGATTGGTTTGTCCTGCAAAGTTATTGGGAGAGAAGATCATGGAATCCTGGAATGCTTTGGGTTGGAAGGGACCTTAGGAATCAGCCTTTTCCAATCCCGACACCTCCCTCTATCCGAGGTTATCCCAACCTGGGCACTTCCAGGGATCCACAGCTCCTCTGGGAATTCCATCCCAGCCCCTCCCCACCCTCCCAGTCAGGAATTCCTTCCCGATATCCTGCCCATCCCTGCCCTCAGGCAGAGGGAAGCCATTCCCTGTGTCCTGTCCCTCCATCCCTTTTCCAGCTCTCCCGGATTCCCTGGATGAAGAACCAGCAACGTTCCCTCTCCAATCACAAACAGCTGCAAACCCTCCCGTCCCTCTCCCACATTTCCACCCCTTTTCCTTGGATTTTGAGGACTTGGAGCAGCCGGGAGACACCCAAGAACACCAAGACCCCCAATCCAGCACTTCATTAATCCAAATTTTCCAGAAAATTTTTTTCCTCCTGGGTTTGAGGCTCCCTCCTGACGTCCTCCGAGATTTCTCCTACAAAGATCCACTATTTTTAAAACCCTCCCAAAACCCCTTTTCCTTCTATTTTTTCCTCCCTGCTCCCACTGCTTGGCATTTCCTGCAAGGAGCAGGGGGATTTTTTAACTGCTCCAAAAACCTGGATGCAAAAAACCCCCTGGAATATTCCATTTGGAAGCCCCCGGCTGGAATTTACAGCCCCGGGCACAGAGGAGAAGGAATAAAACCAAAAAAATTTCTTAAGGAGCCGAAAACTCCTTACAGAGCAAAAATTCCCATCACCTCTGTCCCCAATCTTCCCTGGCTGCTCCTGGGAATCTGGGCATGGCCAGGAGGGAAAAGCTTGGGAATTTATGCAGAATATTCCAGGAAATGCTTTGCTCTCCAAAGAGGTTAAACGACTTTTCATTCCTCTTGGAATTGCTGCTCCAAGGAGGCTGGGAATGGGAGATTCCAGCTGGGAAATAGGAGGAATTCCTAATGGAATTATCCATTGTAATTTGAGGATCTGAGGGAGTTTTGGTGCAGGGTGGGAAGAGGCACCACAAGGTGACCCTGGGGACACAAAATATTCCTTTAAACTCCTCCAAATTCCAAATTATCCCACAAAAATCTCATTTCCCAGCAATTCCTCCTCGGAGCAAACCCCGTGACATTCCCACTCTGGCTGATCCATCCTAAAAAACCCCGGAAGGCTCTTTTTCATCCCAAATCCAAAATTCCAAGGATGGGAGGGCCATGCCAAGCTGGAATTCTGGAGCATTTACTGGGATTTTTCCTCTCCTTTATCCCAGGAAAGGAAAGCTCTCCCAGGGAAAGCTTGAGTGGATTTTTTCCATTATTTTTTTATGCCACATCCCGAAAAAAAAAAAATTGTGTTTTCAGCACTTTCTCCTATCGGGAAAGTAATTGAGTCCAAATGAAGAGGGAATTATCTCCGGAGTTAATTATCCATCCCGGCAGCCAGGGTTTTACATCCCAGCATTTTTCACTTCCACATAAAGCACGGGAATTTTCCTCTCCTGTAATTAACGTGCTGGGAATGAGGTGGAGGAAGCACCAGGGTTGGATTTTGGGTGGAGTTGGGGAGATCTGGGGAGTCTGAGTGGAGACGGGGTGGGAATGACTCCAAACCCTGGCACAGGGCGGTGCTGGAATCGCCGTTCATGGAGGGAATATTGGAATCGCCACTCCTGGAGGGAATCCTGGAGCAAGATCCTCTTCAAGGAGGGAATGCTGGAGAAAATCCCCCTTCCAGTGCTGGAATTGCCATTCCTGAAGGGAATCCTGGAGCAAAACCCTGTTCCTAGTGCTGAAATCGCCATTCCTGGAAGGAATATTGGAATTGCCATTCCTGGAGGGAATATTGGAATCACCATTCCTGGAGAGAATCCTGGAGCAAGACCCTGTTCCCAGTGCTGGAATTGCCATTCCTGGAGAGAATCCTGGAGCAAGACCCTGTTCCCAGTGCTGGAATTGCCGTTTCTGAAGGGAATCCTAAAGCAAATCCCCTTCCAGTGCTGGAATCACCATTTCCGTAGGGAATAGTGGAGTCGCCATTCCTGGAGGGAATCCTGGAGCAAGACCCTGTTCCCAGTGCTGGAATTGCCATTCCTGGAGAGAATATTGGAATCACCGTTCCTGGAGGGAATCCTGGAGCAAAATCTCCTTCCTGAAGGGAATCCTGGAGCAAGACCCCATTCCCAATGCTGGAATCACCATTCCTGGAGAGAATCCTGGAGCAAATCCCTGTTCCCAGTACTTTCCAGTAACCCCAGGAGCTCAATGGATCACAAGGGATAACTCCCGAGCAGAGAATACTGGGAATACCCAGTGGCGCCCAGCTGCTGAATGGAGACGCTTCCTACTCCTTCTGGAAAAGCCTGGAGCATTCCCAGCTTTCCCAGGAAAACACCGTTGCACCAGGAAGCACAATCCATGCTGGATTTTCCAGCCCCTTTCCCAAGGAAACCCAGCAGTGCTCAGGGCTCCGAGCCCAGACTGCGATGAGGGATGGCTGGGAACACCTGGATTTGGACTCACCTCCAGAAGGGATCCCAAATTTTGCTGTGGAGCTCCCAAATCCCTTTTTTTAGCTGCCCTGCACCTGGCTCCAGCTCAGAGCCGCCCCTTCCCAGGAAGAAGCAGCCTGGGATTGCAGCAGGAATTCCAGGGGAGACGGGATGTTTATGTTCCCAGTGCCAACTCCCACATCCCCCCTGTCAGATTTTCCGTGCTGGAAAAGGGAATGTTCATCCTTCCCTCCCCTCTCCAGCAGCTCCAGCTCCTGGCAAACAGTGCGGGGATCCTTCCATCCCATTTCCCACATCCCTGGAATGTCCAAGGCCAGGTTGGAGCAAGCTGGGATGGTGGGAATTGTCCCTGCTCATGGCAGGGGGTGGGATCAGATGGTTTTAAGCCATCCCAACTCAATCTGGAATTCTGGAATTCCATGATGTTACTGTCCCCAGGCTCCCAAGACTCCCAAAATCCCCTTTCCCATGGGCACAGCTGGATGGGAATTGACATTTCCACTCCCAAAAAATAAAAACCCCAAATAAATAAAGAATTCCAGCCCCTCCCTCTTCCTGTGCCTCAAATCCCAACATTTCCAGCACTGCCAGGTTGTCTTGGAGAAAAAAATTCCAAACCCCATTAAGAGAGGGGCTGGAATTTGAAATCTAAAATTCTTTCAAGTAAAAAACCCCGAAACTCCACCAAAAAATGGGAATGTGGTAGCTCCTTGGGATTTTGCTGTCTCCTGCAGGGAAAAAAAGGCCAGGAATTGTGGAATTCCAACACAAATCCTGGTCTTCCTGCAGCTGAAGGGTTCCTGTTTCCCCCCTGCACTGGATATTGGGATTTTTATGGGATCTTGGATTTTGGGGCTGTTTCATTCCTTGGTTTGTTCTCCTTGGTTTATTTTGGTTTGGTTTTTTTTTTTTCCATTATAGACATTGTTAAAAAAAATAAATTTTCCAAGAATACATTTGGAAGTTGTTGTGGGAATTGGAGGAATTCAGGGAAAAAAGAAAAAACAAAAGAAGGAAAATAAAGGGAAAAATGAGAATTAAGAAGGCCACAGGATGGGTAGGGTTGTGTATATGGGAATATCCATGTGTTATATATAGGAAATAAAGTGGAGATGGAAAATAGGGAATTCCAACCCTGGATGGGTCAAAATCCACTTCCGACCCAAACTCCAAATATAAAAAAAAATATATAAGGAAAACGGAACCTCTCCCCCTGGAAAGGATTGAAAACATCGGCACAACCTCACACGTTTCACACCAGTTTCTTTTCTCTTCCATTTGGAAACTCTCCGAGGAAAAATCCCAACCAAAATCCCCCAAAAAAACAACGGGAAGAGCTCCAGGAGTCCCCGATGCCGCCTTCATCCTCCGGGATGTTCCCATGCAGAATCCTCGTTGTCCCTGTGGCCGCCCCAGTGCAAATAATCCTGAAATTCACCTTTCCCAAAGCTTTTCTCTGACTTTTTTCCCCTCCCAACCACAGCTGGCAGCTCCAGACCCCCATTCCAGGCCCATTCCAGGGAGTTTTCCCGGGAGCCTCTCTGGAAAACCAATCCAGAAAAGACCAAAAGAAAAAAAACCGGGAAAAACGAAAAGTGGGAAGAAAACCACCAAAGTTTCCCAGCGTGGTGAAGGGTCCTCCTGCCTCTCCGGAGCTCAGCATTCCCAGGATTTGGGAGCGTTCCAGTCTCCAGCACGAGCGGGGCACTGGTGGGCACTGGTGGGCACTGGTCTGAGCGTCCCCGTCCCTCCGGCCGCTCCTTCCCGCCCCTCTATAGCCCCAGTGCCGGGATCAGGATGGGAATGAGGAGCAGGATCCGGCTCTCCCGGTGCTGGCTGCTTCCCTCATTGGGATCCATGAAAGTTTTCTGGTCTGGCATCACATCCGTGGTCAGCTGCGCCTGGGAAGGAGGGACAGGAGCTGGTTTTTAGGGAAAAGCACTCCAGAGTTGGAAAACAGCTCCAGGTGGTGAAGCCAGGATGTCATTCCCAAGCTGTTTGCTTTGGGAAAGAACTCCCAGCCCCAGGATCCCCCAAGTACCTCGGAGTAGCACAGGCTCTGCTCCTTGGAATTGTTGGGCTTCAGGCCTTGTTCCTGGCAGGAGAAATTGGGAATGGTTAGGGCAGGAATGTGCTGGGTTTAGGGTCCCGAATTTCCCTGTGGGAATCAGAGTTCGGAGCAGGTGATAGAGCACAGGGAGATTTGGGAAAGGCTCATCCCATCTCCACAAGCAGCTCAGGGGCTTCAGTGGGATCCTGCCTTGCTCCCACTGTGATCCTGCTGGGATTCCTGCCGGGAATCCTGCCTGGAATCCCAAGTCACTCTCAGCCATTCCCCAATCCCATTTCCCTCCCATTCCCGGGACACCCCCAGCCATTCCCCAATCCCATTTCCTTCCCATTCCCTTTCCACCCACAGAGTAAAACACAACCCCCCCAAGCCCAGCGCTTTGCAAGAGAACAAGGATTTTCCAGATTTCCCAAAAACCCATGGAATTCAAGCTCCCAAACAAGGACAAGTCAGGTTCAGGGGGGTCACCTTGGCAGGTGAGGGGGAAGACAGGCTGGGAATCCCTCCCCATTCCAGACCCCAAACAGATCCCGGATCCTTCCATTCCCTGGATGACTCCAAGCAGGACATTCCGCCATCCCACGGGATGCAGCCGATGTCCCACAGCCACACCAGTGCTCCCAGTTGGCAGTGGGAACTGGGCGGGGCCGTACCTGGAGAGAGCTGCAGGTGCTGATGACGCTTGTGTCGTACGCGGTGTTGCTGTCGTTGACGTCATCCGGCAGGATCGGGCTCTTCTCCGCCTTCGGAAGCACCGTCACGGCGGGATTGGGATTTTTGGGAGGCAGGTTGACATCGGTCCCGTTCCCAAAAGCTTGGATGGCATTTCCTGGGAGCGGGAGAGATTTAGGAAGGATGGGAATGATAAAACAGGGGAAAAGGAGCGGGGTTGAGGAAGCGCCTTACGGAGACAGGGGTTCTCCGTGAAATCCCGCAGGAATTTCTCACATTCCTCCTCCATATTCCCGCTGCCTTTGCAGGAGCACCAGGGCGAGATGGTGATGCTGGTGGTGCTGGCGTCCACGTAGTTGGGGGTGATATCGAAGCCTGGCGAGGAGGAGGGAACGGAGATGAAATCCCGGCGGGAAAAGCCCTTCCCGATCCCGACTCCCGGCACTCACCGATAAGCCCCGCGTAGGAGCCCAGGCATGCCTGGAAGTTGTCCCCGGGACAGCTGGTCAGGGACTGGAAGGTGGCCTGGCAGTTGGTGTGGAAATCGGCCAGCCGGGATCTGGAGAGGAGGAAAAGAGGGAAAACAACGGCATTTCAGCACCGGTTCCAACCTGGAGCGGCTCCGCAACCAGTAGGAATTTTTAAACGGAATAAAAGTGCCCCATTCCCAGCCTGTGGAATTCCAGGGCAATTCAGGCTCTTCCAGCTGGGTTATCCAAGTGCTCCTGAGGAGGAGACAGGATCCTGGAAATGGCTGTGCTCATCCGCACCTCAGATCCCAATAAACAGCAACAGCACAACCGGAATCTCCTCGGGAAGAGTTGGAATCGGGATGGGTTTGAGGGGCGGCTCCATGATGGGAGTGGAAGGATGGGGATGAAGACAGGATGGGGATGAAGACAGGATGGGTATGAGCAGAAATTCCGGGGAAAACTAGGATTCTGCAGCTCTGCCATGGTGTGTGAGACAAGGAGGAAACTTTCTCCCTCTCCTTCTTCACAGAAATAAAATTCCTCATCCCAGGAACGTTGTTTCCACATCTATTTTCCTTCCTCGTGACTCAGCCCTTGGAAAGCTCCCCATGGAGCTGAGAGGCTTTGGGGGCTCCATCCCACTCCCGTTCCCGAGGCAGATCCCCAGCTCCTGGCAGGGGATTTTCCTTGCACAAAGCCTAGAAAAGCTTTTCCAGGATTTTTTTTTGGGGGATGCTCCACCCTACTTGCAGCCAAACCTCAGCTCCAGGGTGGGAATGGCAGAAATCCAAGAACCTGCTCCTTCCCTGCGGCACAGGGAGGAATTCGGCCTCTCCGCGGGAGAGGAATAAAACTTTCCGACAGCATTTCCCTCTCTTCCCAAATCCGAGGCGAAGGGACGTCAATTCCCGGCAGGAAGCACGGCGAGTTCAGCGCGGAGTGCCAGGAAAATTTGTCACCGCTGCTCCCCGGGGCTGCGCTCCCGGCCCGGAGCATCCTCCAAGGCAAATGTTGCTCCTTCCATAATCCATGAGGAGGCAGCTGGGAAATCCTTCCAGAATATCCAAGCCAGATGTCACTCTTCCCGTTGGACGCGGTGACTTCGGAGCCGCTGGATGGTATTTGCTGCCAGGAATAAAACCTCGCAGATTTTGGCTTTTAAGGGCTCCAAAGAAATCAAAAAAAGGGGGAAAGGAGAAGGAGCCAAGTCCATCTTAGTGGGAAAAAGGAGGAATCGGAGCCAAATTGCTGCTGGCAGCTGGAGGAGGCAGGTGGGGGTGGCCTGGAAAGGTTGGGAAGAGCTGGATGAGGGATAGGAGAGGAAGAGGAGGATGGGGGGAAGATTTTCTTAAGAGTTCTCCCCCAAAAAAATGCCAAAAGGAGCAGAAAAAGGATTTAAAAAATTAATTCTGGATATGCACACACATCCCGCATCCCAAACCCGCTCCGAGGGCTGGATTCCCAATTCCCAATCCGAACTGCTCCTCTTGGATTCCTGGGGGGAAAAGTCCAAGAGGATGCCCAGGAAAGGCAGCCCCAGCATCCCGAGGTTTATCAGACCCTGCTCCCAAATCCAGGCACTTCCCAGGATCCCTGCAGCGCACCTGGACTAAAATATCCTGAATTTAGGGGGCTTTGTAACTCCATACCGGTATTCCAAGGGCATAAATCCCAAATTTATGGGACTTCTGATACCTGTACATTTATCCCAAGTGCATAAATCCTAAATTTAAGGGAATTTGTGCATTCCTACGTATACACCTGGTGCAGATATCCCATATTTAGGGGATTTTTACCCCTGTATTTCCACCCTCAGCAGACATATCCCAAATTCAAGGGAATTTGTGCATTCCTATGTATACACCTGGTGCAGATATCCCATATTTAGGGGATTTTTACCCCTGTATTTCCACCCTCAGCAGACATATCCCAAATTCAAGGGAATTTGTGCATTCCTATNTTGTGCATTCCTACGTATACACCTAATGCAGATATCCCAAATTTAGGGGACTTTTGGTAGCTGTACGTTTGTCCCAAGTGCATAAATCCCAAATTTAAGGGATTTTGTTCACTCCTACACATACATCTGGTGCAGATATCCCATATTTAGGGGATTTTTACCCCTGTATTTCCACCCTCAGCACACATATCCCAAATTCAGGCGACTTTGTGCACCTGTACATTTATCCCAAGTGCATAAATCCTAAATTTAAGGGAATTTGTGCATTCCTACGCATACACCTGGTGCAAATATCCCAAATTTAGGGGATTTTTTGTACCTGTGCATTCATCCCAAGTGCACATATCCCAGATTTAGGGGACTTCAAGCATCACTGCAGGGACCTGCCTCCACCTCCTCTCCCATTCCCTGTTTTCCTGCAGGAATTCAGCACCGTCAAAACCCCGCCGGCTCTGCCATTAAAATTTACCAAACGCGGAGGTTTTGGGATCGGTTTGGGGGGGGGGGTTTGTGATTTTTTAAAGCGCTTAATTGGGTGTTAATTACTCCCATCCCTGAGCCGCGGTGATAACTCAGCGCCCATCCAGTCCAACAGCATCCTGCTCCTGAATATTTCATGGACAAGACGCCGGGATTCCTCCTGAGGTGGAATTTTTTTTCACGGGCAATTTACGGGGACTGAGGGAATTTTAAAAAAGCGAATTTAACAGCTGGGAAAAATCTGCTTCCATCCTCCTGCCGAGCTGGGGATGTTCAGGAAGCTGCGACAACACGGAAAAAACTCGGTGAGACAAGAAAATCCCGCTGGGCATCGCCCTCCCGACATTCCCATCCTGCTGGAGAGGGATCTTTTTGAAGCTGGGAGATGCTGAGATTAAAAAAATTCCCCTCAAACGCTCCCAGGTAAATTCAAAGAGTCCCAGGCAATGGGAGCAGCCGAAGGAATGAGGGAAGCTGGAATAAAACTCGGCTTTTGTGGATGACCCGCTGCCAAATCGAGCAGGGAGTTCACAGGGAAGGGAAAAAAAGATCAAGGGATTGATTTGTTTTATCAGGGAAAAGTTGTCTGGGGAGAGGAGTCACCAGTTCTGGGCTGGTTTGAGGGAAAAGGGAATTCTTGTCGTTGTTCTGAGGCTCTCGGCCTGGATTCCAGGAGGAATTTCCTCATGGAAAGGGGGGTCAGGCCTTGGAAGGGGCTGCCCAGGGGGATTTGGAGTCGCCGTCCCTGGAGGTGTCCAAGGAATGCCTGGAGACGTCCAAGGAATGTCTGGAGGTGTCCAAGGAACGCCTGGAGGTGGCACTCAGAGCTCTGGGCTGGGGACAAGGTGAGGATCAAAGGTTGGACTCTGATCCTGGAGGGTTTTTTCCAACCTCTGGAATATCTGTTCCTTGCTCAGGGCACAGCAGGAAAAAGGCAAACCCACAACAAACGGTCGGAGAAATTCCCAGAGCAGAGGAAACCCAGCAAGAGGGAAAATAATTAGGACAGAAACCAGTGCAACCTCCAAGTCGGGAGTTACTAATTAACAATTTCCCTCTCCACGTCCATTTCAGGCCACCGCATTTTGATCCAGCGCTGAGACGAGCGGCTCAAAGGCGTTTTTTGGGTGGATTTTTTCTCCTCCAGCCCTGCAGCTCCCGGGGAAGGGGAGGACGGAGAGCGGGCATCGTTTGATTTTAATTGCGGGCCCGTTCTGTCCCATTGAGCCGCTAACTAAGCCCAGCCGGAGATTGTGTTTACACAAGCAAAGCCCGGCTCAAGACAGACTCGCTGTCACATTAAGTCAATACTTGGGAAGCCTCTCGAGTTAATTATTCAGCGAGAATTGACTGATTCTCGTGGTAAGAGCCCGCGGGGAGCCGAGCCCTCCCCCAGCCGCCTCCTCATGTCGGGGAGCCCCGGGTGCTGCCCCTCCGCTTCCCAGATCCAGCGGATTTGGGGATTTTTACCCATTTCCCCATCCCAAGCCAGGTTTGGAGGGTCCTCCAGCCGGCTCCTTCACGCGCCATCCCCTCCGAACGCGAGCTCTCCCAGCTCCCGTTAAATCCAGGAGCGATTTTTCCCTGCTCCTTCTTCTTCCCAGACAGGCTCTCATTACAGGGAGTAATGAGAAAGTTGAGCTGCTGTTTATCAAGGGAACATCCATTACGGATGTGGCGTTTTGTCTGTGCTAAACAAAGGCCGTGCCGGCGAGGCCGCGGCTCTCGGAAAGCCGCATTTCGTTCCCATGTTTGGTGTTCCATCAATTCCCAGCCCAGCCTGGATCCCGTTCCCTCATTCCGGAGCCAAAGCTCCAGCCCGAGCACAAGCCAAAATCCTTGACGCACAAATATCCCGGGAGGGGGAGCATCCCTCACCCCTCCACGGATTTAAACACACCAAAAAAAGGGGATAAAAATCCGAGGAAATGACCCAAAATCTCCACTTTGGATGCTGAGGAGCTCCAGCCCAACCCCGGCCAAAATCCTTGATGAGGGGGAGCATCCCTGACCCCCTCCAGCTTTAAACACACCAAAAACTGGGATAAAAATCCAGGGAAATGACCCAACATTCCCACTTCAGATGCTGAGGAGCTCCAGCCCAACCCCAGCCAAAATCCTTGACTCAGAAATACCCTGGGAGCATCCCTGATGCCCCCTCGGCTGTAAACACACCAAAAACTGGGATAAAAATTCCAGAAAATGACCCAAAATCCCCACTTTGGGTGTTGAGGAGCTCTAGCCCAACCCCGGCCAAAATCCTTGATGCAAAAATGCCCCATGAGGGGGAGCATTCCCCACCTCCCACGGCTTTAAACACCCCAAAAACTGGGATAAAAATTTAAGGAAATGACCCCAAATCCCCACTTTGGATGCTGAGGAGCTCCAGCCAGTGGAGGCTGGGAATTTCTCCGGCACCGGCACCACTGGAGCGTGTAAGAGCAGATTATTTGTGTTCCCGACTTGCTGATGCAAGATGAAAAATCCAGCGAGCTGCAGCTGCTGAAATCAGCTCTTTTCTCCCCTTCCCTTCCCTTTCCCCTTCGCTGAGGTTTGTGCTTCGCCAAAGGTTTTTGTATTCCGGGAGCTAAAACCTGTCCCTTGCAATCAGCCACAAAAGCTCCCGGACTTTGTCAGGCTCCTGCGAGCCGGGAAAAGCTTCCAACACCCGGAAAAGCTGGGAAAAGCTGGGAAAAAGCTCCCCAAGCTGCACAAAGAGCCACACAAATCGCAGCTCGATTGCTCCCAGAGTCCTGGAGCAGCTCCCTCGGGATTTGAGGCCGGGTCAAGGCGGGTGGAGTGGATTTATATGGAGCAAAACCTGGGATTTCAGCCCAGGCTAAGCCGGATCCTGCACTCCAAGCCCAAGGAGCTGATCCTGTCCCCTCGCCAGGGCCTGAGTCCTTGAGGGGACACAAGGAGGGGCATCCTGGACCCTCCATGCCTTGGGAAGGACAACAGGGAATGTCCTCCCCAGCGGTTAAACCCCTCCTGCATCTGGAACATTCCACATCCAGAGCAGTTCCCAGCAGGATGGAGCAGCTGGTGGCTTCCTCATGACCTTTGTGACCGAGGGGACAGGGCTGGTGTCCAAGCCCAGCAGCTGGAAAACTGCACAGAGAGCCAGGAAAACCTCTGGAAGGGCTGTTTTCCATGCTGGAATATTCATTTTCCCTCTCCTCCAATTCCTCTGGTTCTTTTTAGGGGTGGAAATCTTGTCCTACAGGAGCAGCAGCCCCTGGATCGACCTCCATGGGGGAAAAATCCCCCTGGAAAGCCCAGTCCTGGCAGAGAGGGTTTTCCCTCATTAGGCTTTGAGCCAGGAGGGTTAATTAATTACCCTGGCAGGTTAATTACCCTGGCAGGAGAATTATCTCGGCTCCTGTCACCTCCGGCTCTGGGAGCGCTTGGGATCTGCTCCAGTGGCCTCGCCAGGCCCCTGTCGGATCGGGATAAGCATCAGGCCAGGATGTTGGATTGAGGAACTCATGGATAATGGAAATCCCATGGCACAGCCCCACCTTGTCCATAGGGATGAGGGGACACGGAGGGGTTTTGGCTGGATAAACACACGGATAATGGGAAATCCCATGGCACAGCCCTGCCTTGTCCATAGGGATGAGGGGACACGGAGGGGTTTTGGCTGGATAAACACACGGATAATGGGAAATCCCATGGCACAGCCCTGCCTTGCCCATAGGGATGAGGGAACACGGAGGGGTTTTGGCTGGATAAACCCACGGATAATGGGAAATCCCATGGCACAGCCCTGCCTTGCCCATAGGGATGAGGGAACACGGAGGGGTTTTGGCTGGATAAACCCACGGATAATGGGAAATCCCATGGCACAGCCCTGCCTTGCCCATAGGGATGAGGGGACACGGAGCGGTTTCGTGTCCCATCATTCCCAGGTGGAGGTGCCAGACGGGAGTGAACGGGATGGGATTTTCTCCTGAAAACCCGGATCCAAGGAGTGCATCCACGCCCCAACCCAAGGAAAAAAACCCCGAGGTTACAACAGAACTCTGTAAAACCAACATAAATAAATCCCAGTTTCGGGCACTTTTCAGAGCCAGAGCCCCCATCCAGGTTCTTCCACACTTCTCCCAAAAACCCCCATTTCCCCCTTGGAGCAAACACTCCCAGCAGCCGCCGCCCCTTCCCCCTTTTCCGCTTTCCCTCTCTGTGTGGGGATTTCATTCCCTGCAGGAATGAACACTCAGCAGCCCCCCCCAGCCCCGTTATCCCTCTCCGAGCGCGGATCCGTCAGCAGCATCCACCTCGGAGCGCACTGATGGAGAGGAGCTGCCATTCCCGGGTATCTTTTATTCATGGACAGCAGCTCCTTGGATTACTTTTTGATAAAAAGCCACATTCCCACATTTCAAACATCTCCGCTCGCAGCCTGAGGAAGACCCGGAGCTCACATTTATTTCCCCGCCAAGCGCTGGGGAAACTCCATCACCTTGATGGGAAAAAGATCCTGCTCCCGGCAGGAGCTGGAGCCATCAGGAAGCAGATCCAGCCCAGAGGGGACAGGAGGGGTTGTCCCTGTGACAAACGGGGTTCATAAGGAACAGGAGCCTCAACTCCCAGCTCTGCGCTTCCGAGGGGGAAGCAGTGGGGGATGTTTTTTTAGGGGTGCAGCTCCGTCTCCGTTTCCTGGGATCTGCCCCATGGATCTCACCCCGGCATTGTCCCAGTGCCGCCTCCCGAGGCAAACACGGGGCAAATGGAGCTGGGGATTTGCACTGATGCCAGGGGGGTGACACCGATGCCGGGGGGGTGCCAGGAGAAGCTCTCAGAGTGCCCAGGTGACACCAGTGCCGGGGAGGTGACACCGATGCCAGGGCGGTGACACCAACACCTGGGCCACGGGAGAAGCCCGCAGAATGCCCTGGTGACACCAACACTGGGGGTGACACCAACGCCGGGGGGTGACACCAACGCCGGGGGGGTAGCAGAAGCAGCCCTCACCTGCACAGGTGACACCAGTGCCAGGGAGGTGACACCAACACCAGGAGGTGATACCAATGCTAGAGTGGTGACACCAGCGCCAGAGAGGGGACACCAACGCCTGACCCATACCAGAAGAACCCCCATGGCACGCCTGGCACACCCTTTACCTGCAAAGGTGATCCGTCCGGCAGGCACTGCGCAGGTCCAGGCAGTTGGGCTTGTCCTTGTCCTCGTAGGAGCAGGAGGGGACGATGGTCTGGCGGCGGCGCTCGGCGCACGCCGGGTGCTTACAGGAGCAGAAGAGCAGGCGGAAGGTGAACTCGCTGGGCACGCGGTCGAAGAACTGGCGCAGGGCCTTGTGGCACCTGCGGCGGCTGCAGGGTTCGGTGGCCGACAGCTCCCGGCTGCAGGTGGAGATGTAGCCCGAGCGCAGGCGCTTGCAGTTGTCGTTGAGGTTGCAGGCCTTGGCCGCGTCCAGGCAGTGGTTGCTCTTGGAGGTGGTGGCCGGGTCCATTCCTGCCCGGGGAGGCCAAGGGAGAGCGGTCAGGAGGGTGGGGAGGGGTGGGGAGGTGGTTGTGAAGTTGGGAGGTGGCCTCAAAGGTGGGAGATGGTCTGGGGTCTGGGGAGATGGGATTGCAGAGAGGAGATGTGCTTGGCCTGGGATGGGGAGAAATCCTCAAACCTGGGGAGATGCCCTCAGAGTTGGAGAGATGCCCTCAGAGTTGGAGAGATGCCCTCAAACGTGGGATGGGAAACGCCCTTGACCCTGGGATGGGGAGAAACCTCCAAAGCTAGAGAGATGCCCTCAAAACCAGGATGGGGAAATGCCCTCAACCTGGGGAAGATGTGACAGGCATCAGCAACACCCCCCTGGCATCGGTGTCACCTCCTGGCATCTCCAGCAGAGCCCATCCCTGGATTGTTCCCATCCCATTCCAGGCACATTCTGTAGGATCAACCCCCCCACAAAGCAGGTCCCTGCTCCCCAAGCCCTTGGCGCAGGATTCAGGTCTTGAATTTGCAATATTTCTTTCCCTTTGTCACTTCTTGAAGAATAATTATTAATTATTAATCATTAATTATTAATTATTCAGCTCCAAAAGCGGAATAATCCACCCAACTCCACAGTGGCCCCCACAGCCCCTCCTGGGGCTCCCCAAAACTGGGACAGCCCCAGACAGGGATGAAAGGGACAAGAGGATCAATCCCGTATCCATCCTGGGAATCCCATCCCTTGGGGAGAGGACGGACGAGGCCAAGCCCCAGCCTGGGAACAGACACTGAATTTTCCCTTTTTTTTGGTGGGAATGATGGATCATCCTCCACGGCCCGGGTGCTGTTTCTGAAGCCACCTCATCCCTCATTCCCTCCCCTCCTCAGCCCGGCCAAATCCATGGATTCTCCTCCGCTCTCTCCCGGCTTCTGCTGGCGCCAGGGGAAGGTTCCTAATTGATCTAATTGGAGGGTGCTGCTAATTAGCAAATGGCAAATCCCAGGATGAGCCTTGGCCTCCCCCAGCCACCCCTGAAGGGGGACAGCATTTGAGGGGGGTCTTTTGTCCCATTGTCCCCTTGTCCCCAAGCTGGGAGCCACCAGCACAGCCCTTCTGGGGATCCCAAGGATTCAGGGATCCCAAAGGATTCAGGGATCCTGAGGATTCAGGGATGCCAATTAAAAGGCAAAGCCCCTTCCCGATGCCATCCCGACGCCATCCCGACCTCCTGCTGCTCTTGGGGGACATTTGGAGCGTTTTGGGGTTCGGTGCCACCCCATGCTGTGACAACTGAGGTGTTCCCCTGACCCCTTCACCCAGGACCAGCCCACCCAGGCTGTGTTGCCAGGAGATCCCAGATCCGGGGGGGAAAAACTGTTTGGAAAGAGCCCTGGATGTGCCAAAGGCACCATTCCAGAGCTGGAATGTTTGAGGCTTCACCCCATCCCTGGCAGCCAAATCCCAAATCCAGGATGGGGCAGGGAGGGATGATTTGGATTTTCTCCAGAGGATGGACACGCTCGTGGCACTGAGGGGGAAAACGGGATTTAAGAGGTGGGGAAGAGGAGGATTTAGGTGGAGAAAAGGGGATTTAGGTGGGGAAAAGGGGGATTTAAGTGGTGGGAAAAGGAGGATTTAGGTGGGGAAAAGGAGGATTTAAGAGGTGGGAAAAGGAGGATTTAAGAGGTGGGAAAAGGAGGATTTAAGAGGTGGGGGGCACCTTGGTCTCATTTCTTCCCCTGGTTTTGGGGACGCATCGAGCCCTGGAAGTGGCGAACAGCAGATTTCCGGCACAAAGCCGGGATTTTGGGATCCGTGGGAAGCGCCAGCCCATTGTCTCATCCTCGGGAGCATCGCTCCTGCCCTGCCCGAGACCTGCAGGGCCCCGGCTGCATTTTAATGGAGCCGCGGCTTTGGAAGCGCCGCGCTCCTGGGGAGCTCATTAATAACGCACGAGCATGAAAATTTCATGAGCAGAGACGGAAACGGGGGCTCGAGGAGCTGGGGACGGGGGCTGGGGCCACCAGCTGTCCCCTCCGCGTGTCCCCAGGGCCTCTGGGGCAGGACGGAGGCAGGGGAAGAGGAGGAGGAGGAGGGGGATGGGGTTTGATGCCCACC
This sequence comes from Falcunculus frontatus, assembly GCA_013398115.1. Classification (NCBI taxonomy): domain Eukaryota; kingdom Metazoa; phylum Chordata; class Aves; order Passeriformes; genus Falcunculus; species Falcunculus frontatus. The sequence continues at coordinate 5,457 of VZRV01002360.1, read as the reverse complement.
CAGCTCTCGGGTGTGGTGCCCGCAGGGCTGAATTCCCAACCGGAGCCTCTCCCTTCTCTCACGGGATGCGGTTTCCTCGGGATCCAGCAGGGATGAGCATCCCGGGATTCTCTGCCCAGCGCGGGGGTCCCGCAGCGCAGCCCCCCGGCTGTGGGGAGGGGGCAGCGCTGGCTCCGCGGGTGCTCCGCGCTTACACGCGGGTTACGCCTGGTTTACACCCGCTTTACACGCGGGTTACACAGCCCCTGCTTCCCAGAGAGGCCCAGCAATCCCTCCGCTCCCAATTATCCCTCCAGGTAATTAACAGCTCCTTCTCCAGGAGCGGCTCCTTCTCCAGGAACAGCTCCAAGAGCTCGTTCGCTTCAGCGCTCGGATCAGGATTTTGGGGCGGGATGTCCCCGGGGAGGGGACAGGGAAGGGGTGGCAGCGGCATCGAGGCCACGCCGGTGGCCACAGCGCATCCCCAGCTGCAGCAGGAGCTCGTTCCCCCCTTCCCCAGCCCCAAAATCTCCAGCCAGGCTCTCCCTGCGCCTCCCTGGATAAATCAGGAGTGTCTAATCCCTGCTCCAGCCTCGTTGCTTTCCAGACTTCCCAGCAGCTCCTGACGCCAATGTAATCCCAAAAAGGCAGGCGGGAGACGGGAGGGGGTGGCAGCGTCATCTCAGAAACCCCGTGCCCAGCTCCCGGGGAAAATTCACCTGGAAAAGCCTGGAAATTTCACCCCGGGGGCTGAAAGCCGGCGGGTGACAGCGGCAGTGTCACAGCCCCGCTCAGAGGTGTCCCCAGGTGAGCTGGGGGGGCTCTGGGCACCATCCTGGGGGTGTCCCCGAGGTGTGGGGACAGCGGGACCCCCCAAAATCCCGCAGGCGAAGGGGAGGAAGAGGGAGGAGAAGCCGAGGCACCGCTGACCTGATTTGGGAAGGGGTGAGGGGTGGCACGGGCAAGGTTGTCATGGAAATGGACGGGAAAAACAAAGTTCCCGAGGATGGTGGCGGGGTTTGGGTTCCCTGGAGAACACAGAGATGCTCCGAGGGGCACCGGGATGTTCTGAGGGACACAGGGATGCGCCAAGGGGTTCCAAGGGGCACAGGGATGCTCCAGGGGCTCCAAGGGACACTGGGATGCTCCAAAGGGGCACAGGGATGCTCCAAAGGGGCACAGGGATGCTCCAAAGGGGTTCTGAAGGGCTCTGGGATGGTCCAAGGTGTTCCAAGAGATACAGGGATGTTCCAAGGGGCACAGGGATGTTCCAAGGGACACTGGGATGCTCCAAAGGGGCACAGGGATGCTCCAAAGGGGTTCCAAGGGGCACAGGGATGCTCCGGGGGCTCCAAAGGACACTGGGATGCTCCAAAGGGGTTCCAAAGGGTTCGGGGATGGTCCAAGGTGTTCCAAGGGGCACAGGGATACTCCAGTGGGAACAGGGATGCTCCAAAGGGACATAGGGATGCTCCAAAGGGGTTCCAAGGGACACAGGGATGTTCTAAGGGACACAGGAATGCTCCAAAGGGCTCAGGAATGTTCCAAGGGACACAGAGATCCTCCAAGGGACACCGGGATGTTCTGAGGGGTTCCAGAGGGCTCAGGGATGGTCCAAGGGGTTCCAAGGAACACAGGGATGCTCCAAAGGGGTCAGAGATTTTCCAAGGGACACAGAGATGCTCCAAAGAGACGCAGGGATGCTCCAGAGAGTTCCAAGGGACACAGGGATGCTCCAAAGGGCTCAGAAACGTTCCAAGGGACACAGGAACACTCCAAAGGGTTCCAAGGGACACAGAGATCCTCCAAAGGGTTCCAGGGATGCTCCGAAGGGCTCAGCATCCCTCTCCCAGCAGCTTCCTAGGGCTTGGCTTGAGGCCGCTGCCCCAGGGAGGGGACAGCAAACAGGGACCCCCCTCAGCCCCACCCCATCCCGAGGCTCCCAAATCCTCCAGAACACGAGGAATTCCACGTGAAACGGGAAGGGCTGGACCCCGCTGGAGCCAGGGCTGTGTTTGTGCCTCCCCCTCCTGCCTGCCCTGGCACCGGGGACACCACAAATTAAGGGAATTACGGGAATTCCAGGTTTTCCAGCAATTTTATATAAACTCAGATTGGAGGCAGCCAGGCCCAGGAGGTGAAACCCTAAATCTCAGCCTGTGCAGGTCTGAAACAGAGAGAATCTACCCCAAAACGCATCAAACCCCCAAAATGATGCTCAGGATGCCACATTTGGGGGGGGGGGGGGAGGAGCGGGGAA